>OY735230.1:35065112-35435112 GCA_963457665.1 Thysanoteuthis rhombus
GTAATCCATGCTAAATCAAGTTCATTTTGTTTTCTTGTGTAGTGCTCTACAAGGCTTGGTTAAGCATAGCATAAGTTATCATTTTGAGATGGCATTATGTCTCAGGTCTTCTACTAGTCAGATGTGCCGGTTTATCTTATGGTGAAGACTATGGAAATGTTAAAAAAACTGAAGATTCCCCAATAGATAACAGTTGGAAGCAGAAAAGGAAGTATGTCATTATTGGTATGATATCCATTCTATCATTCAAAATCTGAAAAATTCTAAGTTTTAAGGGTATCTGGTCCTGATATGGTTTCAGATAAGAAACTGTATACCTATTTTCCCACACTTACTACTTCAATCTAACAGCCAAAATTCGTTAGTTCCAGATTTGCAGACATAAGAATTTTGTAATGAGACCTCTATCAATATATATATATACATATATATAATATATACACACCATACCCATATCATCAAAAATGATGGCAGTTTTATTTTGACTTTTTTTCTTTTTTATTATTTAATATCTGGACATACTTAATGCTTAAAATTTCAACATACTGTCATCAGTATATGCTTGGGTTATTAGTCATCGGGCTGCTAAGGTCCACATTGCAGTTTAAGTCAATTCGACTTAATTTTATATCGGTTTCCTTCAGCTTGACAGAAAGCAAATATTTAAACAATTAAATTAAAACACCATGGTAATTATTATATGATTCACTGACCAAATCACAAAAGCATCAGATGAAAACAAACCATGAGAGCAAGCTGGCTTTAGAAGAAGCTACTTGATCATGGACCACCTGCATTCGATAAATCAGCTGAAAGAAAAAGCAGCAGAGTATAAACTACCGCTCTCTGTAGCATTTATCAACTTCAAAAACGCCTTCAACTCACAGGAAATCCCTAAGTTCATGGAGGCCATCACTCGACGAGGTGTAGATCCAGTATATGTTGAAGTGCTGCAACATATATACAATCACAGCAGCTCCTTTATCAGGTTATATAAAGACTCAGAGCCCTTTCAGCGACAAAAAGGGGTAAGACAAGATGATACCAACTCACCAAAAGTCTTCACAGCCTGCCTTGAGATGATCTTCAGATGACTAGACTGGGAAAGTAAAGGAATCAACACTGACAGCAAATATCAGAACAACCTCAGATTTGCAGATGACATTGCCTTTTTCGCAATTGAGAAGCATGCAACATGCACATGAAAGAATTATGCTCAACCTCACTTGGTGAAATTACAAGACAGCACAATACATCCGGGAGAAGACAGGAGTCAGAAACATCATAGAATCCATTAAAAACTCAAATGGCAATGGACTAGCCATGTTGCAAGAATGACAGGCAACTGGTCGACATCGCAACTCATGATATGGATCTCCAGAGATCACATGTGCGACTGAGGCCGGCAGAGTATTAGATGGAGAGACAAGCTAGACAAATTCAGAAAGTAGTGGCTCTGCAACGCCCACGATAGAGAAGTGTGGCGAATCCTGGCGAAAGTCTATGTCCAGCAACGGATGTTAAGAGACTGATGATGATGATGATGATGAATTATTATACATGCTTTGATTAAATATTGTGGTAACAAAAAAAGAAACAAAAAAAGTTCAGTAGTTCAACAATTCTTGGAACAATAATGACCTACTCCTTTGATACCGACTGCACACTTGAAGAAGGTGATAGAATGGATCTGCTGAAATGTTATGGTAAAGACAAAAGCAGCCAACAGAATAAAACCAATAGTTCAAGAACTCTGTCAAAGATAATGCCTCATCACAGAATTAAAAGTGTTCCATGAAAGTTATTTGAGAAACTGTCTGTCAAAACTATCACCATTCTGACCACATAGGTTTCCTCCATTTTCAAGTTGGTCTAGCTGGCTTACATGTACATATGTGTCGCACATACAAGCTGCATCAATGAAACTGGAGGGCTGGATATTTAAACATTTACATTTGAAAATTCCTTTCTGGATAGGTTTTTTGAGGGGGCTCCAATTTGCAATGCTAAATTGGTCCCTCATTCATGTTGGTTTGTTTGACTTTTTAATGATCACTGCCCAACAAAAGATGAGAGAAGTAATTTATTTATCGATCACCTCATTTTCCAATTTTTTTAATTGATCACCCCCAACAAGGCATGCTACCAAAAGATGTTGGTTACATGACAGTTTCTATAGAGTGACTAACCAGAACTGTTTTGGGTTTTTTGGGGGAGGATAGAACAATTAGAGTTTTAAATACTCTATACTTGATAATGTGTATCTAAAATTATGTAGTATTTTCCTATGGTCAACTTCAAATTGCTTGAATAAGGTCTGATCCTTAAAACATACTTTATTTATATTGCTTATGTAAACAGAGAACTTATTTGCCCTGACTGTGTTGGCAGAAGCAAAATATTTATCCAATCAAAACAGTGGCTCAGTTTTATGCTTGCTGGACAGCCAATCAATAAAAACCATAAAATTACCCAGCCTTTCCACGTCTTTGTGACTAAGAAACTTGATGTTCTTAATTGTCTTCTCTTGAATAGAATAAGAGAGGCGACAAGATTGACCAGAGTTACCAGGAGAGCAGTGAAGAATTTTATGCCGATTTTATGTCATTTGTGCAAGGCATTAAAATACTTTGCAACTCAAATGTTCTCACATACACAAACATGAACGTATCAGTGTTGCCAACAATGTTTTGTTATTTACAGCTAAAATTGTCTTTAAAAGTGGCTAAAATTAGCCAAATTTTATACATTTAATTTCATATATATATATATATATATATATATATATATATATATATATATATGTAGTGAAATGAGTAAAGATTTTTTTCAATGATTTATTGTAAATTGTACATTTATTATATATATTTTCTAATGATGGTATTAAGTACTTTTTAAAAATAAAAATCTACTTAATAAATGTATATACCCTTGTATATTTATCATTTTTCTCTTATACATATATATATATATATATATATATTTACCATTGTTCTCTTATACATACATATATATATATATATATATATATATATATATATATCTATATATATATATATATACACTCATTTAAAGTCAACTTATCAAATAAATAGATGTATACTAAGACTACAGAATTAATTGTTGATGAAAATTGAATACTTACTTTTATCAAACTTACTAGATTTAATTGACTATAGTAGATTTTTATGAGCTAAATTTTGAAGAAATCTGCCAGATCTAGCTGAAAAATGGCTAATTTGGTAATTTGTGTGCATACGTGCATGCAATCTTTGTTCTGGGTCAAGTTTTCACATTGTTGCATGCTTTTTCTAATAATTACTATGTTTTGGTATTTTTATAGTGTATTTTATGATTTGAAATGAACATGCATACTAGTTGTGATAGAACCTAATTGTATCAACAATTGTGCATATGGTCTTGGATTTTTCAAGGTCAATGATTATCCAGCGATGGTATTTTGTACACGTTGAAGATAATTGCCCACTCCTAGCTTGACAATCTGATATGAGTGCCAAGAGCGTAGCCCTTGAATTATCAGGTCAAAAGATCTCTGCTTGATCAGTATGAGATATAAAGCTTTTGAATCTGAGCTTTTTAAATCATCACATAATGAAAGGAGGGAGCTGCATAAGTGTTACCAGAATTACCCCTGAAAACACCATGAGCACAGTTTCTGCTTGATGCTGACTGTTGTCAAAGGAACAATGAATCTACTAAATGCTATACACTGAATGACACATTTATAAACACACAGTGCGTATTTGTGATGTGAAGCGCTTTTTCAACCTTATAACCTAACACTTGTATATATGAGTACATATACACAAATATATGTGCATGTGTGTGTGCGCTTATATATATATATATATATATATATATGTATATATATACATAAATTATTATAAATTGCGTTATATCGTATTGAAACTATTATTTGAAATGATCACCAGTTATCACACAGTGAATATATCATTTGGCCTAGACAACGTAAATTCTCAGGAAAAAATTAGAGAAAATAGGGCTGCTGCAAGAATCAAACCTGTGATCGACAGTATAATGGCTTCAACATAATGTTGCTCTTTCCACTGTGCTAAACAGTAACCAATGATACAAAGGTCTAAATAACTGTTTTCACTCCAAGTTCTCATTTTGTTTATTATTGGTCTATATCTGCTCTATTTGTTTCTTTCAACGTGGCAATTATGTTATTAGGAAATAGTTATATGATCAAACCAAATTGCATTAAATTATATTGAAACTCCTGTTTGAAATGATTTCCTGTAATTACACTGATCAGTTGTAGGTTCGATTCATGCTGCACCCATTTTCTTTAATTGTTTATTCTATTCACATTATCTTGTCCAAATGATACATTCACTGTGTGATTACAGGAGATCATTTCAAATAAGAATTTCAACATAACATAATGCAATTCATAATCGTATTTATGTATATAAATCCCCGAAACTGTTCCATGGTAAGCAACTGATGATCCCCACAAAGAAACTTTACTAATAATACTAAGTATCAAGAAATGGATATGTATGATCAAACAGAATGATTATAAATTACATTATGTAATATAGAAACTTATTCAAAATGATCTCCCATCGTTGCACAGTTTATGTATCACTCACCCAAGACAACGTAAATAGAACAAATAATTCGAGAGAATAGGGCTGCTACAGAAATCAAACCAGCCACCAAAAGAGTAACTGCTTCAACGTAGCATTGCTCTTACCATTGAGCTAGACAGCGGTAATGCAAAGCTGGTCAGTGTTCCAGGATTTTTTACAAATATGTTCTCTTTTATATGATGGAAAATGCTTGACTCATTTTTTCTCTCCCAGGTATGTAGATAGATAAGTAGATAGATGTGGAGACACATATATGAATATATATATTTGTACCCGTGTTTCACTCATATGTGTGTATATGTATACATATACATATATATATATATATATATATATATATATATATATATATATCACTTAGTCTAGACAGTGTAAATAGACTGAATAATTAAAGAAAATGAGGTTGCTGCAGGAATCAAATCTACAACTGATAGGGTAGCCATTTCAATGCAGTGTTGCTCCCACCATTGAGTCAAACAAGTGCCAGCAATGCAAAGGCCTGAATGACTGTTTTAAGTGGATGCCTCATCATGTGGTAGCAGTTAACAAACTAGCCTCACAGACTATGACGATTATAATACATTTGGCCCTCACTGAGCGCCCCAAAATTTTGGTTTTGTGCCAGTATAGATTAAACTTAGATAATATCATGGGTACTTAGCTAATCAAAACTAAATAAAAACTTAAAATATACTGAAATCTTCAATCTATCCCATGAAAAGTTTACCTTGTCAGAATCTTTTGTGGTCGATAGTATACAGTCCCAAGCTGGCTATTTCCTTTCCTGTCTTCCTTTTTTTCTTTAAAGGCAAACTTCAATTCAGGTTATCTTTCCCGTTATCATTTGTTTTAGATTTATCCAGAAATCAAGTTTAATGATGACATATATTAAACAGTGTCTTGCAAAAAATGTTTTTTGCAAGCAATGCCAAATCAACATTGAACAGACGTAGCCATCAAAGACGACAAAAGGTTCCATCATGTGTTTGTTTGCTCCAGCACTCCTGGCTATACTGTTTTGTCTGCAGACTTGAAAATTGGCATCACTACTCCTCTAGCCCTCTTCTGAAAATGTTTTTTCATTTTTCCAAATAATGCTCTTTTGACCTTTTTGTGACCTTATTCTGATGGGTTTATGATCGACATCTAGATTCTGGAAAATCTGAATGTTTTTTTTACTTTATTTTTAATGTTTTCCACTGGAAAACGCTGGCGATATCATAAATAGAATTTATTCAGACCATATTTATTCTTTGATTGAATTTTTTTTACATGACTTTAAAATTTGACCTCACAGTTGTTCAATTATTGGCTGTGATGACAAGGCGTCTGTGATGGCTTTATGGTACGTTCATGCAACCAAAACAAAGCAGATAATTCTTGTCTTTCTCATTATTGTCCTCTTCCTAATTATTTTAAGGTGTCAAATGTTTGAAATGGTCTTGTTCTACAAACAATGTTCCTCCTAGTTACTAAAACTAAGGGCAGATAACTCATGCCTTTCTTCCTTTTATCCTTTTCATAGTTACCAGCCAAATAACCTGTCTGTAGAATATGTATTTGGCTGGTGTTATCAGCATTTTTTAATTAATTTCCTTCTAAAAGCTTTAGGGAAATCCAACCTAGTTTTAAACAAGCAAAAGAAGTTTCTAAAAAATTTGCTTTAAATTCATCCAAAACTTTGCCAATAACCTGTGTCAAATGTTGGTTGAAATACTGTTGTTCTTTGAGCAAGTCAGAGGAGAAATATTTAACTCATTCCTTTATTATGGCCCCAAGATTCTAGGTGGGGTTGAGGTTAGGTGAATTTCCTCATCATCTGCCGAATCCATCTTTTCAGAAAAAAAATCAAGCCTTTCTAACTTGAACGTGGCTCTGAACGTGACAGCTGCAATCTGTTCTTTCACCAATGAATCAACCATCAAACTCCTCAACAAGAAGCAAATATTTATGTTTGCGGATTGCTCGCATTTACCGGCATTAAAGATGCCAGAAAATCCAAGACCACATGCACCATTGTCAATATCATTAGGCTCTATCACAAGTAGTATGCACGCTCCGAAGCAAAACATCCAGCTGCAAAAAATATTGGTTTTATTATGAATGATGTTCCCCTAATTCTCGGTAGTCAGTGTGTGCAAAAATCTTATGCTGAGCAGATTTTTTTCTTGTAACAAAAATATGTGCACGCTAAATGCTTGTGCAAATCTGAACTTGAAATTTGTTGGAATTAGTGAGGTGAAAATGAAAAACCAACTAGTTTATCGAAACAGTTAGCTAAGATATAATTTTCAATTAGTATATTTGAACAACCGTAGCCATCAAAGATGGTGAAGGTTTCTATTGTTCTTATGTGTGCGCGTGTTCATGTGTGATTTTTCATGAGTTCATTTGTGTGTTCCAACATTCCTGGCCATACCGTTTTGTCTACAGACCTGAAAATTTGCATTAGTACTCCACTAGACCCCTTTGAAAAATGAATTTTTTGATTTTTGGCAGAGACGTTTTGGGTCTTATTTTGACAGGTTTATTGACAACATTCTCCATAATCTAGAAGTTTCTAGATGATTTTTAAAAAACTCTATTTCAGATGTTTTTCTGAGGAAATAGCATCTAGATTCTCTAGAATCTAGATGTTTCCAAACTTTTTTTTTTTTTTACTCTTTTTTAAATGTTTTCCAGTGGAAAACACCAGTGATGTCATAAATAGAATTCATTCTGACCATATTTATTCTTTGATGGGATTTTTTTTCATAACTTCAAATTTTGATGCTGCAATCATTGAATTAATGACTGTGATGATGAGTTATAATATATTATTATACTTATTAATAGAAACCGTCAATTGAAACTGTCAACATAGGTTTCTCTCAGTTTTCAAGTTGGTCTGAATGGCTACATATGTATCATGAATAAAGGCTGTCCCAAAACAGCTTGAGGACTGAAAATTTTAACATTTATACCTTATATATTTATATCTAGAAAAGAATGTTTTATCTGTTTGTTTGTTTTTCAAAATCCTCCCACAAATACTTTTTTAGAGGGGAGTTCTATTTTTATTTGGTAAGTTCATGCTAAACTGATCCCTTGCTTTGTGTCCACTTGTTTTTATGAAAAATTTTGACCTTTTTTTGATGACAGCCCAACAAAAGGTGAGAAAAGTAACTTATTCACTTATTATCCACTTCTAATTATTGATTACAACATTGTTTTAGTAAATTAAGCTTCTGTGCACACATTGATTTGTTTGTGCACTAATTCCAAAACATGAGTACGGCTTGAAGGGAACTATGATGTTGAGACACCTTTTACTAAATACTTTGATCAAGCACAAGATGACCTTCATATTTCCCAATATAATCTCCTTCCTTGTCAATGCATTTAAACTAACACCTTTACATTAATCATATAGATCAAACATTATACAGTGTAAATTTCAGATCAAAATTCAGAAAACACCAATGTATCAGACCGCAGACTTAATGATCCATTCTTGTAAATGTTATCTTCGTTTCAACCACTTGTAAATGTTTTTCTTTCTCTCTTCATGCCCACAGGAGTTTTTTAAATCTTATTTCAGTGAAAAATGTTTCTCTCTTCCATTGAGTTTCCTATATACTATCAATGTCCGAACCACTCCCAAGTTGTTAATTTGTAGTAACCTTTGGGTGCTGTGTTTTTATAGATCCATACACTTGGTGGTATAATTGCCATACCCACCTGCTAATTAATTTTGGAAAAAATCTAAACCATCCCTGCTCTTATTAAGACTCAATGCTGATTCATTTTTGAGAGTTCATCTCTACTCTTTCCTCCCTAATAGTTGGGAGGGGGGGGAACAACTACAGATTTGTTAAAAATATTCCTATCAAAAGATAACCATTAAACAATGCCTGGGATGAACTTGATTTACCAAAGTTGATTATATCCACAAATTTCAATAATTTAAAAATTTTGTACCACCAAAAAAATTTTTCGGTTCAACTATTTTTCGGAAACAAAAGAATTTTCTTGTTCCTGTTCATACTATATATTTTTATTTTTCATGTGCCTATCCTATCCTAAACATATTTCTTTCTCAAACAACTTTGTTTTGTTTAGTTCCTGCTAAATTGTGTCAGTAGCCATGGTCCCCACCCAATCATTAAATTGTGACAGATTTTCCAACCCTCTGCTTATTCCTACCTCCTAGGCAATTAAGCACCTAAGAGTATTTACTAAGCTCAGCTTTGGCTCAAGGCTGTGGGAATAGAGCAAATAACATGGATCAAACCCACTATGATAATAATGCTCTATAAGACTAGCTTTCTAACCATTACCCCACAGCAGGGAACCTCCAACAAATGTGAATCAGTTCTGACAGGAGGGAAAATAGGTATTTGCCAACATTAGCCTGGAGCAAGTAAGGGGGGGGATCCAGTGAGGATCAAACTCACTATTCATGTTCTGCAAGATGAACTTGTTATTCATTATTCCACAGTAAACATACTAGTAATAGGAAGGGAAGTATAATCCAGCTGTTGGGTTCAAAGAATCAGACACCTTGTTGATAGTTATCCAGCCAGATATGGATGAGGGAGAGAAAGTGTTTATCTGTCAATGACTTTTTTGATAAATGGTTTTGATACTGAAAAAAATCCAAGTGGAAAATAACACACGGGCAAAATACTTCTGATATTATTTTTTTCATCTTAATTTCTGTTGCTTCTTGTCTTGACTACTCCAAGAGTCATTCAACGGATGTTAATAATAATTGACAATGTTTCATCCAAATTTTTAAAAATTCAAGATAGTATTACTGTGAATATCAGAAATGCCAAAATTCATTTTCTATACTACTAAAAAGACTGTAGCTGCAGTAGCAGTAGTAGAGGTAATGTAGATGAAAACACACAGACATAGCTCAGTGTTTTGCATACGTGAACACAGAGACATAGATCTTGCTTTATTCCCTTCTTTTTCCATTTGCTTTAAAAGCATGATACAAACAAAAATGTGACATTGGCTTTTATATAATTAAAACCTATCCAAACCAGAAAGCCAGACATAACATCTGTGAACAGAGATCTGACAAATAAGGGATGTAACCAGTGTTTCCTTTAAGCTGCCCAGCTGCGTGCAGAAGAAAAAATCATGCCATATAGTAAAAATTTTAATGCTGTGCACGATATACAGAATTAGATGAAAAATGATAAAGAAAAATCAATACATATAATAAATAATTTCTTTTACACTTTCTGTTGAAAGTAGACAACATTTGTTTCATATACTTAAGACTAAATATTAATAATTGTCTCAAAAGTGAAATACTTGCTGCACACTTCACCTCTTCAGTTGTTCACAGACTTTTTGATCCCATGCAGACCATGAAAAAATTAGAGAGAACACTGGATGTAACCATTTCTGCAGAACACTTGTTGAAGCTGAAGGAAAGTGAAAAAAATAAGATGAAATATCAGAGCCTTTTCCAGAAGTTGGAAAATTCTGCAGCATGAAGTAAGGTTTGAGTCATGCCTCTAACACTAGGCAACAACATACGTTCATCAGGCATGTGTCGTAATGTACTTGGATACTGATTCTGAAAATGTAACCAGTTTTCTTGTATCATGTCTAGTTTTCATGATGAGATGAAAGCTGTTTTTGGCATTGCGCTTTGGACCCCCTATGGTTCTCCATAGGGGGTCCAAAGCGCAATGTTTTTAGCTTGCCCTTCTGTATAGAAACTTTTTTGTATATCTTTTACAAAGTAACTTTTTACTTTGAAAACTTCAGACTGATACAAATCTTGTTTTTAAATAACACTCGCCTATATTGCCTCATATAGAGTAGAACTAAAAACAGAACGTGCCTGTGGCCAAAGAGACTCGAAATTCATGTCTACAAAGAGATTGGGTCAAGAAAAATTGTACTACAATCTTAATGAGAAAAAAAGTTCAATTTTGTGAACTAGCGTGATCATAAGGGCACTGGAAATGGTCCCAAATAGTAAGAAATAAGAATTATAGATCAGTAGAAGAATTGAGGGTCACATCAGATCAGTTTTGAAGTTGGTTAGAATACCATCAGTGATAATATGTGAAAAAGGCCAAGAAGAGAGAAACATTTTTCTTTTATGCTCCATTTTCAACATTGCGTATCCTGCTCAGGATACTCATTTGAAAATGGAGCATAAAAAAAAAACAATATAACAATTTGATTTATTCAAAGCAATACCAATATAATTTATATTTTTACATGTTTTTCTCTTATGAATGCTCTTATTTCTTTTCATTTGTGTGCTGTTTCAACATCAAGTATGCAAAACTTTTCAATCAGGACCGCCTTCTGTACATAGTGCTGTTGTGTACACTCTAGGATTGCTCTCTATATATAAAAAGTAAAGCATCCATCTCTCAAGAGGCAAGAGTTGCATTTTACAGTTCAGCTAAGGTCTATGAGCCCCAAGGTGTTATTATTATAAGCCCTTGGAAATTTCATTTTCAGCATAAAATTTTGGTATGTAACACACAAAACCCAGCAGAAATCATTTTGATTTTTTCTCCAAACAGAGGTCAGCATGAATCAAAGTGAAAATAAAGAAATATCAGAAGCTCCCCACTCTCCCTCAATCCAGGGGTCACACAGGCTAACGGGAACATTTCAAGCAGTTTGCAACATTGAAAGAAGGGGAGGGATGACAAGCTCTCCTGAAATTTTTCCTCAAACAAAAAAATGTGTGAGAAAACAGATTTTGACAAAAATCACGAGGAAGAGTTGGCGACAAAGAATATAGCAGGAGAACTTTGCAAAATGCGGGAGACTTGGTAGTTTTGATCTTTGATCTGATTGAGACTGGAACTTCATTCCTACAAGTTTTTAAGGAAGGGTGTAAGTCAACTGAAGGGATACTTCCACCCCTAATCACACAGCCTAGAGTGTACTCAACCAGCTGCCGAGTCCTCAAAGAGTTTTTCCACACTTTTCACTCATGTAGGGAATCAAACTCCAGACTTGTGTGCGAGTCAGACATGTTAATCGTTACCCCATCCACATGCTTTCAAGTTTCACTTTTCTTCTTTTCATCTGAATTAATATACATTTTCTTTTTTCTTCTTTTTCAGATGAATTTTACTATTGAGGTGATGTGAAGTGGGCTAACCAAGATTTTTGCCAACTTGAATTACTCCAATTTTAATATAACCTCTCCAGTCTCCCTCATCTAGGGTTGCCAATTTGGCTATTTTTTGCCATTTTCTTCAAACTATTTCTTTTATAAAAAAGAAAAAAGAATTTTGCAAGTAATTATCTGTGCTTTCTATCCATGAGACCTTTGTTCCCTCAGGGAATTCATCAGTTTGAAAAGTAACAATTTCTTTAAAGTTATGTGGAAGAGTCCATTAACAATATAATTGTAATCCTAAACTGAACCTTTATTTTCTGTTTGAACAAAAAAATTGACTTTGTTGCAGTAATATCTTTGACAAATTCTTATACTTGGTGTGTAATGCAACTTTACAATTTTTTATAAACAATTTTGTCATCTGGCCATTTTTATGTGTTTTTGGCCAGAAATGTCTCCTACTGTCTGGCCACACTGTTCTCATCTCTATTACTACTATAATAATTGTGTATTTTAAAAGTTATAAGATAATCGTCTTCAAAATATTGATTGAAGTGTTTATAGTTGATATTGAACTGTTTATTGTTGATAAGGTTTTCATCTCTCACATTGTAGATTGATTTGATGCATGGGTTTTGATGGCTCCTTGTTTGTGCAAAAAGAGGATCAAAATCTCAGTGGAAAAAAAAGCGCAAATTTGTTTACAGATTATTAAAAATAAAACGGAAAAGGAAAATCAGCAGCTGAGCAAAGCATGGACATCATAGGGAACAGTCATGAGACAATCCATCCCCACTGAAATGTGTGTTTGCTGGAGCCTGGCTGGGGAGGGGTAAGTCCATATATTGCTGTCCCTGGCAAAAATTTTCCAGTCTCAGATCTGCTTTGTTGAAAAATGGACTTCCACTGCCCACGCAATAGCCATCAATCTGTATATACTTTAAGTTACATTTCCGCGCACAATCAAAAGTTTGTCAACTCAGTGATCAACAAAAATCAACCTACAGAACTCAAAGAAAAAACTATTCTTCTCTCTGTCAGAACTCTATTTTAATATTTATGTCTCCATGAAATTTTGTAAGAAATTCTTTCACTTCTACACAGACATTCAACTACAATTTGAAAAAACTGTTGATACACAATTTGATTTCCCGTGGAAGTACTTATTTTCACAACTCTTTTCTTCCTCTACTATTTCCTTGTTCTTTACTTCTTTCTGTTGAATAAAAGATTGGGATTCATTGCAAATACTGAGGTCTTTGCGTTTTGTTTCATCTTTTTTTTCAGGCTGGGCTGTTCTTTTGATACAGCGGCATAATTTGAAATAATTCCAACACTACATTAAGTGTAGTCTCGTAGCTAGGTTCCAAAGTTCAGGAGGCTGGCACTAAGAGAGGTCACCCAGACACATACCAAATAATTCTAAATTCATTCTATATTTACATCTGATATTTTGTATTTAAAATCAAAACACTAAGAAGATAGTTTTAAAAGAGGTACATAAATGGTAATATTTTCTATCAAAAAAAAAAAACATAATGAAAAGTTTTATAAATCTGAAATCCAAAAACAATAAAAACATTCAATTGATTGATACTGTTTTCCATTTTCAAGATAAAATGTGAACAAAGCAAATCAATATGAAAAGAGCAAAAGATCAGCATACAGTTCCTGATTTCAAAATATTGGGCGATAAGTTGAAGTTCTGAAAGTTCTTCCAATGACAGTGAAGTAAGAATTTTAAAAATGCCAAAAAAAAAAGAAAAAATTAAATTCGACTTATATTGCAAAATAATTAATGTCTTCTTCTTCTTCTTCTTCTTCTTCTTCTTCTTCTTCTTCTTCTTCTTCTTCTTCTTCTTCTTCTTCTTCTTCATTATCATCACCACCACCGTCGTGGTCGTCGTCATCGTCATCATCGTCATCATCATCGATCGTTATTTTTTTTTTCTAATAAGTCATTATATCTGGCATCACTTTTTCTTATTTTGGCACAAGGTAAAGAGGCGGGTCCCGATTGTGAAGTTTCACACCCTTGTTCACCTGACGTTAAACACAGCGTACAAATAACAATGAATAAAGTCAATTTATTAAAAACAATAACTATATTATGTATGTTAGTGATTTCTCTTTATCTCTCATTTATTTTCATTTGAGAATCGGTTTTATCATCGAGTTTTTAAAAAAACAAACAAAAAACAAACGTCGAAAAGGTGCTACTCTCGAAGAATGCGCTAGGAGTGGGAGACTGCCCCACCTCAGCAGCAGGTCAACAGCAGTGAGAAAATGCTACCGTGTTCTGTATGTTATTTCTCTTCCTTGTCTTTAGAGAGTGGCTAAGAAAAATGTGATTAATTTGATGAGAACAACAAATCATTTCAGTCTGAAATATTCTCGATTTGAACGGAGCTATCAGGGAGTGGAAGATTAAGACCCCACCATAGCACTCGTGGACTACCCTAATGTTGCACACGAGAAATTCTATATAAAAAAAAATCTATCAAGGTTAAATTTGGGGATAGCATACTCGAGTGTAAAAATATTGACAATATATATCACATATATCTATAGACAGATTTCCGTCAGAAAAAGTGGGGTCCCATTTTATTTGAAATCGCATTGTACTCTCTAGTATTCTATTTTGAACTCAGGAACTGTAAATAAACCACCCAACAAACAGCATTTTAGTTGGATCAAAATCTAAAACGAAAACTTCTTTCTTACTTTCAATGAAATGAAAATGTTCTCATTTATTACAATTGTTTTGGATGTTAATTTGAATGCGATGACAGATAACACTATTTAGGACCCCTTTACTCTTTTCCTTTTTCTTTTTGTGAAAACAACGAAAACCTAAATCAGACAGACGTGTGTCAACAAGCCATGATCCAATAATATCAAGGTACATCACTTTATTTACTTCACTCCACGTGTTTGCGGTTGACGTCATCACTAGGGTAAACAAATTCTCAGAATAACCCGGATGCTATCTGCGATCTGCATTTTTTTGAATTCCGGAGCTGAAATTATATTTTCATGAGAGAATGATCAAAACCAATGCTTACGAGGATTAAAAATGCCTTCTATACAAAAAATCTTCAAAAATCTTCAAATCTCGTCAGTCTGAGATCGGTAGCGAGTGGTGGTATTACGCCATTTTGCATGTTTGTTAATGACTTAAAGGAATAATAAGTTAAAGGGGGAAATTTTTACTGACATTAAAAATGTCCGAAACTTATGGTGAGTAAGAAATTTTAACAGTAATTACTTGACCAGTCGCTGCACCGAGGATCCAACTGGTTGTAATGACCTTTTGGAGGTGTGACAATGCATAAAACCTTTTTTATTTGTCTTTTTTCCCTTTATTATTACACCTTATTATCGTCTCATGTTGTGTTATGGAAACTGGAAAGTGAAATAATCCCTTCTTCCTTCCTTCTATTAAAAATCCTGACAAATGAGGGAAGATTATTTGTTTATTATGGTTTTATTTGTTTTGATTTCTTTTCATCTATCTTTTATTCTTATTTTAAAGCAATCTGATTTCTCACTGCTCTTATTTTTCTAATCGCTTTTTTGCTTGCTTTTTCTTTGTATTTAATCCAGCTTTTTCCACAGATTTCTTTTATTTTATTATAATAATTAATGTCTCCATCATCATCGTCGTTCTTGTGTCATTTTTTTTAATAAATCATAGAATTTGCCTGAATTTATTTTGGCCCAATCCAAGAAAGGTGGTCCCGATTCTAAAGTTACACACCCTCGCTTTCTCGTAGTTGAGAAAACTGCACACAAATTAAACAGTTTATCAACTTAATTTATTCAAAACAATAACAATATAATTTATGTTATTCACTTCCATGAATTGTCTTATTTAATACGCCGTTTTAAACATCGAGTGTGTAAGGGTTTGAAACTTTACAAATTACAATCGGGACCACCTTCCCTACATTGAACAATTTTCTTTTTCTTCTCCGAGTACCTGTCGATTGTTAGAAATTTCTTGAACTTTTCAACTATTTGAAATGAAACATCAGTTTTTTTTTGTTCTGTTTTTTTCTTTGTACCTTTTACATTTTTAATCTTGTATCATTTTTTTCCTTCTTATTGTAAGTGAAAAAATTCTGTAAAAACTTGAATCTTTTCAATCTTCACACTCTAATGTTTGTTTTCCGTTTATATCTTCAAGTTTGTCCAATAATAAACTTCAATAGCCATTTATTTGGTTATGAAAACCTTTTTAATGATAGAAAAAATAACCTTCCAATATATTTCCTGCGTATATCGATGTATTGTCGATGGAATAATAAATTGTAGGTAATTTAAGACTGGATATTTTTGCTTTTACTTTCCGGTGTATTTTATGTATGATTTTGGAAATTTTAATCACTCAAATTTTCAATAATCTGAAAAAGTACGGCACGTGAGTTATTGGAAAAAAAATATATGTACTCATTCTAGTCACATCAAAAATTTACAAAAAGAAAAGTTAATTTGTAACAGGTTTTGAATGATCAAATAGTATCTTTTAAAAAAAAACATTTGGATGATTGCAACGATTTAACGAAGTATTTTTCCCCCTCTGAATAGGTTTAAGCTTTTTCAAGTTATGCGAATGATTTATTGTTCGAACACCTGAAGTTTAAACTTGATGTGTTGTTGACTCAATATTGTCAGTCTTCATTGAAATACTGAAGTGAAATTATTAAATCTTAGTTTTTTAAATGTGCATATTTATTTATCAATGGAGCCTCAAAAATGACGATTCTTTTGTCTTATTTTCATCTCTCTATTCATAGATACCCAGCCAGGCTTCACTTTTTAGAAATTTTTCTTTTTCATTCAAAATCGTTGATCAAAATATCATTCTTGTTGGCAATACATAATATATGTTTATAAATCTATTTCTTTTTAAATGTTGCAGAATTAGAAATAAACGCGAACGGGTTTGGTTACATTAGTATTATTGGTGCTGTGCCTAAAATTCAACTAACCCTTGGGCAAACATTGAGTTTTTAACCGTCGTTATTGGATGAATGGAACTGATTTCGACACTTCACCGTCTTTTTAAATACTAAGAATAAATGCTTTTGTTTTGTTTTTTGTTTCCCCTCTATGAATTCTCGTTTTTATGCGCCATTTTTTAACACCGGAGTGCATGGATGTGAAATTTTCGCACACCCGATGTTGAAAGTTGCGCATAAATAAAAAGAAATAAGAGAATCTATGAAAGAAACGTCAAGACGGTGAAGTGCCAAAATCGGTTCCATTCCAATGATTTAATAACGACGGCTAAAAATTCCATGTCTGTCAACCACCTATTATTAACCCTTACAAATCTCTCATTTTACAGGTGTTTAGCGTGTTCCCTTGAGAGAAAAATTGTTATATGGCCTCATGCCGATTTGAAATTTGTTTCCCTTTAGTCAGATTAATCTGTGCTAATGAGCCTCACGAACCTATGATTCAAAATAAGTGGTAGCAGTAGCATTTATTTACAGCTCGAACGAGGGTGGTATGATACTCGACTACTGGTTCTGTCAGCCTGCGACAAAAGGACTATTTTATTCGCTAACTATCTATACCATCACTGCTTTTAGGGTGTTGGTTGATGCAGTATGACCCAAATAGGTGTTGATGGGCCTTAAATTATTGCTAAGCTTTATTATTCCCTCACGATTTACGCCATTGACCCTCTCTTTTGTGTCGCTTTTCACTCTCTTCCGTGTATTATTAGTATCTTTTTATTCACTCTTCAGGGTACTAATAAGCATTTGAACTATACATTTTACTTATCTTATTCAGTAGTTGATCTTAAGAAGGGCTTATATTTACTTCTAATTTTCTCTTTCTTTTTTTATGTACAATGTCTACCAATAAAAAAAATTACTGTAAACCTAATTCCCTAAACCCAGCCTTACCGTCTAACTAGTTCCCCGAAATCCATCCCTGATAGTATTATTGTCATTATTCATGTTCGTGTGATATTATGTGACTAAGCTGTTGAAGAACAAGTGACAATGTTTGGGTGACTCTTGCCAAGTTATGACAGCTGCTGTTTTTGTGAGTGTGGTTGGATGGGGGGAGGGACAACTGGTTTGGTTTAGCCTTGTTATTGTGGTAAAAAAGCCCGTGATGTCACACATTGTTGTGAATGTCCACTGATTTATTCATATATTAAGTGATTAGTTTTCAACTTGCCTCATATTGTGAAGGGTTGCGCCTTTATTGATAATTTTTGACGGCATTATCTGTTGTTTGGGACTAGACTGGAAATATCTCTTCTTTAAAATTCTTTTTTCTTTATCGTGAAATCAGTTTAAGACGATTGAAGTACGCCACGGCCAGGGAAAGCATGCTAGGTCACATGACCACGTTATCGTAATTCATACTGAATACAAAACGGTGCGTGTGAGAGGGAGGTAAATTATAAAGCTGCTCATTTCTTCAATAAGGTATCAAAGTTTTGAGAGTATATTCTTCAATGAGACTGAGTGAAACTCACTTCAAGACTTTCATTTCTTTTGTGATTTAATACCCATAAAATTAAATAATGCCTTTTTTGTCCTCATTTTCTACAATTGTGCATTGGAGTAATAAATATAGCCTTTAAATTGTCAGCTGATAAAAATCCAAATTAACACCCTATTCTTGAAGAGTTGATGAGTAATAATTGGCATCACACGCATTGAGGTTATTTTTGAAGACCTTGTCATTTATATCAGATATATAATTTTATTTTTATCCCTCATTCATGCAAATTAAGTTTGGTATCTCTTATCAGCATTTTAATTTTATGTCCTCAATCAGAACTCAACTTATCAAGGACCTGACCCAGTTCATCAGGTCGGAGTGTTTTGTCGTGAAAAGGAAGTAATGACCTATTTTGAGGAATATCCGGGTAAAACTAATAAGTTGTTACTTGAAGACATTAAGTTTTCAGTTTTTTCTCCTTTCAATCGACCGGGTTTGTTTCACGCTGATTAATAGATTTTGAATTCCACAAACCAAGCCCTTGAACTTTGGATTATTCTGCCGAGTTGTCCTGATAATAAAGTGTAAACCAATTCCTTAATTTTCATTTAATGTAGTGTCTTGGATATCGTTTTCCAGAAATAAAACTTGTCTAAAATGTTGGTACTTTCTCCGATCTTCATCAGGTGGTGGTGCTTGTTAGTCATTGGCTGCAGCTACTGAATAATGATGCTCTAAGTTAAGAAAACAATACGGACGATTTGAAAGGGGAGAAAAAAATTGATCAGGAGTGCAACATTGATTTGCTTTATGGATGTTATTGATTCTGGGAGTATTTTATTTCTAGAGATTATTTCCCTCACCCCTCGGATAAAACTGGTGAATTAGAGAGGTATATGCATTCGATCGTCTCTATCCACGTATCCCCAAAGATACTCCAGTGCCCACTTTCTTACAAATAACATGGTAAGGGAGAAAAGGTTAAATTTCTGGGTGGCTCAAGGAATTTTTTTTTTTTCTCTGTTCATTTACGATCATGACTGTCCACACGATCTCCAAACGCACTCAATAGATTTCACAGAAATTTTGTGGAAGAGTGGACAGAAAATAGGTTACAGAAGAAGTGATAAAATTTTTGGACGGATCCATTAACGATTACCTCCCCGTACGTCTTAGTTATGTCCTCATCACATATCGCCTAAATTTAATGTCTGTTCACGTATTTCAAAGTTCTCATTGAAATTTAGTGGTATGGTAGGCAATGGGTCATTGAAGTGATAAAATTTGGGGGCGGATCCATGCACGATTACTTCCCCTAACAATGGCTTAGAGTGCTTTCTAATTTTCAACTGTGTTAAAAGTTCTTAGAATGGAAATTTTCATGTTAAGACCAACAAAGGGGTATATTCAATATCATAGTTTTTCAAAAGTATTTCTTTTTTTTTTCCTCCTCAAGGTAGTTAAATTTGAATTAAATTGTTTATTGCCATTTAAATGACTGGCTTTTGCATTTGGATAAATCAGTTTTGTTTTCTACTTAGGCAGGTTTCATATGTCTCTTCTTTCATTTGCCAACTAAGTTGGTAGAAGTATACGTATTCAACTGTGTCTGTTCATCTGTCTGGGTGGGTGGACAATGGACTTCAGAAGTGATCAAATTTTTGAGCAAATCCATGCACGGTTACCTCCCCTCAATCTTGGCTATATGTCCACGCCAAATGGTGTTGGCAGAAGTCTGTGCTTTCTGAGTGGTTTCTTGCCTAATTAATATTGATTTTTCTCAGAATCTTTAAACATTTGTCAGGGCTTATTATTTGTTGTTGTTATATATATGTATATATGAGACCATTCTGGAAACTTTTCAGTATTTTTTTTCTTCCAGGTTTTGTAAGAAATACATATTACAAAAAATGCATACATGAATCTTAAAAAATAGAACTTAACAAGGATAACAACCTTTAAGAATCGTCACAAACTGTATTTGCCATAAAACAGGTGCTCAATAATCACATGAAAATTGTTGCACTGTTGGAAAGCTAATCTTTCACTTCCATTGCAGTTACAGATTGTAGATGAAAGTCAACAGTTCTAAGAATGAGAAAATTTCACATTTAGACCAGATTTAAATAGTAAATGTCATTTGGAAGGAATTTAGTGACATGATGAGTTGTTAAAGGGGGAAAGCATTTGTAACAAAGAAAGTTGTTTATCTTAAGAGAGGGAAAGTGTTGATAACGATAGATGTGGGTAAAGAAAGGAATTTAAAAATTTTTTACTTCTTTCTTACGTCTCCCTGTCATAAAATTAGAAACTACAAGAAAGACAGAAATAGTGTTTACACTTCATATATTTATAACTTTCTCATTTTACAAAGAATTCTGTTGCATTTTGGACGATATTTTTCTATTTAATTTTTGCTGCAATGATCATTTATTTCACTGAGAAATTATCTGAAAACTCAATTGGGAAGAAATAGTTTTATTACAGAAAGAAATGCTGTCAAATACATTGTAAATACAACATTGCAGTTTTTAAACAGTCTGCTCTTTTCTTTTTTTTCTTTTTCTTTTAACATCGTTGAAAATTCTCTCTCGCTCTCAAAATAGTATGTGACTTAAATAGAAGGCTGTTGTTTACTTCCCAAATAAACATCCTTGGGGACAGATGTTATATCATTCTACCTTCCATTTAACTTTGTATTCATTTGGAGGTGTATATGATTTCTAAAGATTCAAATGTTGATTGTGATGTCGTCATTTACCTTAAATTGTCCAAATATTATGGTAACTTATAGAATTTAATTTCTTAAATACCTTTTTACTTGGTTGCCTAAGTCTGTTTTTTTCTTGGGTTGGGGGGGGGGGGACTAAAACATACTGCTTTATTAGTTGTTTGCAATGATGGAAATGGGTTGTGGTAACTAAGTATACAACCTATGTCTCCATTTGTAGACACTGACCCTCACCAATCACCTTGGCTAAGTGGTAAAGCGCTGTCCTTCGTTTTAGTTCAATCCACTTGGTCATATCGAAAACTTTAAAAATGATACTTCTTGCAAAGCACTCGGGATTGAGGAACATCTCCCTGAGTCTAAGAGATTTAAGCCCAATTCTAGTGAGATCACCAAAGTTGAGCATTGTTGAGCCTGGTCAGTACCTATATGGGTGACCATTCAGAAATACCAGGTGCCATAAGCAGAACAAAGCTTTGATGGGCCTGGCAAGCAGGAAGTTGGTTTTAGTAACAACTGCCTGTGCGTATCTAAACCTTTGATACTGTTAGCGAGGGTATAAAGGAAGAACAATGATACATACGTTTAGCAGCTACTGGACCCTCTTTTTCATTTACATGTAGAAATTAGGCTATTGTAGTAATGTTGAAAAAAATGATTGACAAAGCCAGTTTACTTGATATCATCCACTATTCAGGGCTAGTTTGTCAGTATTTGGTTGGTATCAGAAAAAGAAAGTACTACAAAGTGTGTTTGTGTGTTTAAATTATATTTTACCAGCATTGTGCCCATAAAAAAAGTAAGATTGTTTATGTTTCGACATTTCTTGCTGAGGACCAGAATGTAGTATCTGTGCACTCATTGAGAAGTATCATAGAAGGAAATTTACTTATCAACTCCTATATTATCATCAAGTAGGTTGCCAGTAGTAGAAATAGAATTTTTTTTTCTCTGATGTAATTTAAATGCTGAATTTTTAAAGGATTAAAAAAAATATGTACAAAGAGAATGGAAATAAGCCATTTGTGGTCAACAGAATGCTATTCCCCAAGCTGTCTGCAATGCAAATCTCTATTATCTACGTATATAAGGTGCAGTGAGTATCCATATATTTTCATGTGCTGTCATTTTTGACTGCACGGGTGAACTAGTAATTATTTCAACTTTACAGGAACACAAACCAATATATTTGTCAGTATGAATTGCATAGAGATCTTATAAACTAGTACAGAGGTGAACCTTTTAGCACAGTTTATCAAAATTTTTAATCATCATGTTATCAGAATGTCACTGAATCAGCTTTTGGTAAATGCTTATAGATAAGCAGTTTTTTTTCTAAGATATTTATGAAACTATGAGTTTAATGAAATTATCTTTTTTTTTTTCTTCTTTTTTTATACTCCATCCCATGTCACCTAATAATCTAGTATGGGTCACTGCTGACACTTGTGTCATAGGTTCGCCATCACTAGACTGAAATAATGTTTAAATAAGAGCAATTTGGTAAAATCTGTGGACCAGAGTTAAAATATTAGCAAATGTTTCTGATATTCATTTTGTGTTAATGGCATGAATCCAGTTCTCTTTGCAATTATTGTTGTTCATGTCAATTACCCCCCCCCCCTCCACAATATTAACAGAAGAGAAGGTGATGGTTGTCTCGTAAGCTCTCTTACTATCATTCATAACTGCTCAGATTTCAATCCATTGCACTTGGTTCAAACTGATATAGAAAAAATATTTTCTGGCTTATTTTTATTAATCTGTATTCTTGATTCAGGGTTGTGTAAACATACAGTTACTTCAAAGGGGTTTGGTTGGTCTTTCTTTAGAAAGTGATCAACCACTTTTGGCAGCATAGAAAGAAAAAATTGAAAAAGGGGGTGATCAATGAATAAGTTCATCCTTTCACCTCTTGTGAGGCAGTGATCACTAATTGAAGTCCTAATTTTCAAGCATAAATGTTGCCAAACAAACTAAAGAACCAATTTAGCATATCTGTACTTTGAAAATTGAACTTCTTACCAACAACAAATTCTTCTAGATATGATAAGTAGATGTTTAAATTTTCATCCCTCTAGCTCTATTGTATGATTCAAACATTACTAGACCGGCTTAAAAACTAAAAGAAACCTGTTGACTGTCATAGTTGATGATTTCTTATATTGTAGTATGTTTTGTTACATCATATTTTCCATAATACTCCGGAAGTTTCATAGCAGTGGCTTGCTTATTTTTCTCTGCTATATTCTGCAATCTGTTTTCAATGTAGAAAAAAAAACAGACTCCATTGAAAACCTGTGCCATTGTGTGATCAGAAAAAGTTCTCTTCTGACAGCACATCATTCTGTTATATCATGAAAAATGGGTCAGAAATATAAATTTTATGAATTTCTGTCTTTTCTCCCTTCTCTATCTCTGCTTCCAACCTTTTCAATTTAGTCTGGAAGATAGTAAATTTGGCTTTCATAGACCTTGCAACATTTGTCACAGATCAAAACTCAAGTGAGATTTGACTTGCAGCATTTAGTCCCCCATCCTGCCATTAAGTTGTGCATGCAATCAACATAAATAACTATTTCAAAGTTCCAGATTTGAGTAACTGCTTCTTACATCTCTTATCATAATCTGTCTACTGTTAAGTAGACTGTTTCTAAGTTGTAATTCCTGTTCCAGGTCTTACATGGAAAAAAAAATTGATAAAAATAATCTTCATTCCTTGTTGATGATTTTTATGTTTGTACTGATATGTGTGACTGAATATGTATTGAAAGTAATCTATCCATCTAAGAAAAACACTTCTGGTTTGCATGACAGTCTCTATTGAGTGACTGTGTTGAGTGGTGATCACTTAAAATGGCTGCTTCATTTTTTTTTTTCCTTTTTCTTCCCCTCTGTAGTGTGATGCTGCAAACTAATTTAGCATACTTTTATTTGGTAAATTGAACCCCCCCCCAACTAAAACCTTTGGGGAGGGAGTAATCTAAAAAAAAAAAAAGAAAACTAACAATTTTTTTTTTTCCTCTGTAGACATAAGGAGTTAATGTTTCAATTTTCAGGCCTCTAATTCTATTGGCATAGCCTGTACTGGACTTGCTTATAAACTGAAGAAACCTATGTTGACATTTTTAGCAGACTGTTTCTAATAGCACACTATTGTACTATGAGTTATCTTGTCATTGGCAACTAACAGGTTAATAAATAAACATATATTTTCCGATAAACTGTAAAATAGTTGTGTCATGTGTAAATCAAATATGTCTTCTGAGGATGATTAAAAATATTTATCCTCTACCAGATTGATAACTTGTAAGATATTCTTTCCAGTCAACTGTAGGAAAATTGAACTGTTCTTTTATAGCTCACTGATCACCTTTTCCCTATGTTGATTTGTTTGTTTTTTTTTTTTTCCTCCACAATCTTCTGATGAAAAATAGTGAAGGGTCAATGATTTAAAAATTGGACTATGTTTGATAATCCTATTGGTGTTATTTACTTGCAAAGTACTGTTCAAGATTTTCCACTATAGCTTGGATTAAAAAAAAATGTTTTTGTGCAATAATGAAGTCTTCTGAAATCTCAGCAATTTAACTGTGCAATACAATACTTGTGTGTGGATGAGTGTTATGTATTTTGTCCTAAATATATCCTGTGCCAGTTGTTGGCTAACTAAAAGCCTGTGGACCAAATCAGGTCCATAGCCTCGTTTCGTCTGGTCTACTGACTTCATTGAATATATATTATAAACAAAAAATCTTTTATTTTGATTCCTCATCTTACTTTGGTTTGCAGGCAATAAAATTCACTTTTCTACACCATGACCCACAACATAAAAACATTTTTGATCCAGTCCACTTTGAAGAAAATTTGCCACCCCCTTTCCTATAATACTCATTGTTTTCAGAATAGCAACAGGTGTCCATAATTCTCGTCTAGCCTACTGATGTTTCTGCCAGTCAATACTTTTTATGGCAAATCAAGACAAGTGGAATATTTTACAATTTCAAATCTGAAATGAATGTTTTGATATTTTACCTCTGTCAGCGAAGTTAAGAGGTATGTTTTTAGTTGTACCTAGGGTTTTTTTTTTTTTCTCCCATCTGTTCACACAATAACTCTGAAAGTACTGAATGAATTTCAATGGAATTTTGTGGATTAGTGATAGCCTTTGGCAAAAGTAATTAGCACTTTTTGAGCCATCAAATATATATAGGCCTCCTCTATTATAACACAGTTGGTTGGTGGATGCCAAAATATTAATCTAGCTCTAAAATACCTGAATTGATCAGTGTTTGGTTATAATGCAACTAAGAGGGGTGCCTCATATAAACTGCCATATTGTGAGCCTTCCAAAAAAGAGGGCATTCGATTATCTACAGTTTGTCCCCCCTGCCCCCCCCCTCTTATGGAAACCTTCAAGCCAAAATAGTTTTAAGCAAAGAAGTTACCATTAATTCATATGGGAAAATCTTTTGAGCATTCCCTGACACCAAAAAATGGTGATGACATTTTAGGCTATATTGCTGGAAGTTGGAAGGTACCAGAGACTGGGGTGTAGGAAAGAGACAGAGGGTGTGCACTGTATCTATAATGGCTTGCTGCAAAGCGAAAAACTAAATGTTATTTTTGCTTGTTGCTCTTCCTTTTTTTTTCTCTTCTGTGAAAGCAAAGTGGTGTAAATTGAACTACTGAAAAGCAGGAAGTGTGTGTGTGTGTGTAAAATCTAATAAACTTACCTTGATCTAGCTCAAGCCTCCAGTAGTTCGGCAGCCAGTAAGGTTTGAACTCCCTTGAATTATCAAATTGACCTTTGAGATTGTTAACCATCAAACTGGAGGACATACCCATGTATAGCATGGTAATTTGACAAAGTGCTATCTCAAATAAATTTTGTAGCTAATGCAATCAAAACCTCAAAAGTAGTGAACCGTTTTTACATTCATAGCTATCATTCTCATGTATTTACTGCTTCTAAAGCAATCTAAATTTCCATAGATGTTACCGGCTCTTAAATCTCAATTTCTTTTCTGATTTTGGCCCAAATTCAAAATAGCACAATGTGTTGTAAGGATCATACACTGTTGAATTGCATTATTAATAATAAATTTTATGATGACTGTGAAATGGTTTTATATTGTCTCCCTAATATCATCTGATTTACTTGAAGCACTCAATTGATATTTTTGCTCATATGCCTGTCCTGAAATATCTAGGGTTGAAAATGCTTGGTATCCACCTCCTCCTCTTTCCTTTCATTCATTAAAAAATTTCCTCAACTTGAGAGATTCTTTGAAGAAAATTTGCTAACTCTTATGGCCAATATTAGTGCAGGCAACTAATTTCCATTACTTAAATCGGGGTCAGCAAATTATGTTCCCCCCACCCAGGCTAAATACAGCTTGCAGCCCCATTCCATCTGGTCTCTGACTTCATTAAATATGTGACATAGCTTACTTGAATTCTGTTTTCTTTACTCTTTCTATACTCAGTTATCGAAGAATAAAATTGAGTCTTGAAAAATAGTCTGTCTCAATTTTGCTGTGGCTTCTAATGAATCGATATTTCAATGTTGAACATTATGCATTCCTGCTGCTCTAGTAATATATGCAAAATCTGAACCACTGAATTTTATCCGGGAAAAAAAAAAGCAAAAAAAATCCTTAGTTCTCATAGTACATGGATGTTGGTGCACAATTTGTTTCAATTTTTATTTGTTTTAGCCTACAAAACATGAAGGAATCCTTAATCTGACCCGCCTCCAAAAGATTTACTGATCATCTGATCTGAACTAGTGTGCCAGTGTTATCAAAAATGACCCGTTTTGTTTTGTTTTTAATAAATTTTCCTGTCCTTTTAGGCCATTAACTTCATAGATGTTGTCCCCTTTCCACAGTGTATATAATCTGACTGACATACTTGATGTTTATAATTTGAACACCATGTTATCAAACTACCTTTGGCCTATTATTAGTTAGTTATCAAACTGCTATGGTCTACATGTTCAGATTCTAGCCATTCCACCTATTTCTTTATGTTGGTTTCCTTATGCATGGCAGAAAAGACATTGGTAATTATGTATTTTGATAACTCTAGTTGGAAGGAAATGTTAACTCTATTAGAGTAGTAAATTTCGATTTGTACATCTGCTGCCAAAATGAAGAAGTATTTTCAAGTCTCTATCTTATTTTGGTTCTTTCAAAATTAACTTTGTATCTGGTCATTCCTATTTTTGGTAGTGTTATTATATTTTTGAAATACTTTATTCTTCATTGATATTTTTGCTATCTATTTACATTATGAACAGTGTGTGTGTGTGTGTTTTTCTGCTTGTTTCTTGATTTCTGTTATTGATAATGGACTCTTTCACTTAAAATTCATGGATGTGTTTCAGCTTCAGATGATGCTCTATAAGGCTGTTCATCTTGAGCATCTGGCTAGTGCTCAGGCCCCTTAAAAAATCCACCATTGCTAGAAACAATAATTGAATCCCCAGAGAAATGGAGACAGTACTTGTCTCGTATGTACTGCAATATGGGAAGCAACTTTGTGAGTGGATGGATGTAAGAAGCTGTGTTAATTTGTCGATTTTGCAAGTATAGAAATGTATTGATCATTGGAAAGATAAATCAAAATATAGATGAATGCTTACTACTGTACTGTTTGTGGTTGATGAAAGCATGAAAATGCATCCCCTGACAACTCTTATGTTGACCATTGTAATAATGATGATTTTAAAAATGTTCTACAGGCCACCCTTATTATAACCTGGGTGTTGGGGTTCAAGAAAGCCAATAATGCATTATAAATGATCCACAATCAATTTTGCTATTTTGGGGTCCACTATCCACCTGCATTATAACGAGAGGCCAGTAGTAATTGAGGGAAATCAACCATTTTGTGTTGCTTGGCTTCTTTTGAGCGTGTTTCTTTTTCACTGGATACAAAATAAGATGCTTTTAAGCCAGGAGCTGTGATGGATGAAATGAGTGGGTGTTGTTTTGTCTTTTGATATTCCATTGTTTCTGCCAGATGTTTGATTTGGCCTGAAGCCAGAACACTTGACCAACTAAAGCCAGGTCAACTGTCTGTCTTCCCCCTAGGAGCTTTCTTTTAATGAACTAACTTTATTGACTTCAAATTGTGTTGTTTATAACAGAATTCATTGAAAAAAAATCACACTTGAGCACATGGCAAGTCCTCTTTTGTGTTTCTTTTTCTTATTTTTTTTTTTTCCTCTTTTTTTTTTTGTTTTTTCTTTTTTCTCCCATTCTGAAATTTTGCTACAATTATTCTTCTATGGTCCATGTTGGTAACATAGAAAGGTAGTTTAGGAAGAGAGCAAAGTATGATGTCCTGTTGTCATGGTGACACAAGCTGGCTGTAAGCCGTTATTGGCTGCTTGTGTAGAAAGAATAAAAATTCTTCCATTCTCTGACAGCTTCGATTGTCGGAGGAGGAAAGTGTAAAGAGTAGGTGGGTAGTTGGAAATTTTTATATAGAATCAGCTCTCGAGGACATCAAATTTCATACTTTAGTGTTTGCTTTGTTTTTGGAGGTTTTTTTTTTTTTTTTTTTGTTGGTTTTCTGGAATTTCCTTGGGTACTGCTAAATTTAATTTTAAATTTATTATTCATAATAATTCTATGCTTTATTCTAAGAGTGCTTTCCTCATGGCAAAAACTTCATTAGAAGTGACAAAAGGATATTTTCATAAGATTCTGTTTAGTATTGTAAATTTTACGAGTACTGAATACAATGAGCATGAATGATTTGGCCACACCCAAAATAATTACTTCTTGGTTCATGCTCTAATCATGGCACCCATCTGATTAGCTTTGATTCAACATGACTGTTTATACTAATATCTCGTTAAAGAACCAACCTTTTACCTGAAAAATTCAATGTAACCGTCTGTTATGTGTCACTGTAAAAAGAAACTTCCTTAACCTGAGAGCACTTATAGGTTTGAGTAAGTAGTTATTAGTTGGCTTACTAAACATCTGAAATACCATTCCAAGTTGAATGTTGGTCAGGATCAATGAACCCTCTAATTCTTTCATGGTCTGCGTGGGGGTCAAAGAACCTGTGAGCCACTGAAGTGGCGTGTGCTAAAAATATTTTTACTATTGAGACATTCATTGTTTTTGTAATTTTTTTTTTTTTTTTTGTTATTGTCTCAAGTTGTAAGTAACTGACCATTTTTAAAATTTTTTTTTTCATAACAAATTGTATTACAAAACATATTTTATTCAGTGTATTGATTTTTATTTATTACTTATTCATTGTAGAAGAGGATTTCTTGTTAGACAGCCTAGTGACAGATTTATGCACCAATTTGTACACATTACAATCTTTGCGTAAACCTGCAATCAAATGATGTTACTTAAACCAAGAATGTTGATGTAAACTTGTTTTATTATTGATCGATTTTATCTTTCTTTTTTTTCCTTTTTATTTTTTTCTTATCTGAAACTTTGAAAATTCGTGCTCGGCATTAGAATTTCACTGCGGCATAATCTTTCCTTGTGCATAGCTGTGCGGCTGAGAGGAAACAATATTCAGGACTATTATGTGTTCACTTTTAAGGGAAATTTTTATTCAAAATGAAAACAAACCCACAATCTGGTATTATGATACTTATCTGATATCAATTCTGTCACTAATAATTGAGGAATAAATGAAATGTTGAATGTTCTGCTTTAAAGATGTTGAAGTCTTTGAAAAATTCTTTATTTTTATTATATATGGTAGGTCTTTTGAAGGATGAAGCCCCTAATGAAAAGAGTGTACAAAAATTTTTTTTTTTTTTTACTCTCTTGCTAAGGCTCTAATTATTTGTTAGATAATGGCCATGGTAAATGCAAGACCTTTCTAATATATCTTGAGCTTACATGCAAGATTTCTTAAATAATTGAACAGTTTCAGAGTTTATAGTTCATTCATAAGATAATGCATTGCAGTTAGATATTGGATGTAAGTAATCAAATTGATAATTATTCCTATCCCTAAAAGGGTCACTTTTGTAATTGTTTCTAGATGTTGCTGGATCACTTTGAATGCAAAATATGAAACCTTTATCTGGTTTACAATCTTCTTAGGTGTTAACAAAAACTTGGTGTGACATGTTTTGTGCATTACAAACCAATATATATATATATATATATATATATATATATATATATATATATTGTAATATATTTCTTGTTTTGTTTATAATGGAAGCATGTTTGAATGAGTTCTGAGAGGTTCAAAATACAATTGAACTTGAACAATGATTTGAAGACTCTAAAATATTTTTAAGAAATATATTTGAGTGTTTATCTGTACCGTAAAACATTTACAATTGAGCTTGATCCTCAGTGGTTTCACACTTATTGAGTAGGAATAGATGAAGCTAAGCTTAGTAAAATATCCAGTGTAGTGCAAATATTTCATTACACGTCAATATTACTGATCTTCTTGCTTTGGCAGTGTTATTGTGCAGGTGCTTTTCCATAGCCAATGAATATTTACTGAGGCTTAGTATTGCTACTTGTAGGATTCATCCTGTGGACTGAAGAAAAATAATCTTTCTCATTTTCATGCTGGACCCCATAATGAACTGACCTTGTGTCACATACTGCCTTTGAACGCAGGTTGAGTAAATAAATACACTTGAATACTAAGTACAAGTCTTACTTGCAACTTTAGTATACTGTATATTGAATCTCTGTAGCCCCACAAATGGCTGACCAACCAGCCAAGTTAGCTACAGATTTTTCTCATTGAGTGTCAGGGTGTCCTTAGCAATTATGGTTACATTTTCAGGGCAATGACCTTGAAAATTTGCAGGAGTACAACATCTAAAGAAAGGAAAAAAAGAGTGCTTTTGGGGTTTCTAGGGTCATTTTGTGCCAACAATGCAAAAATTTTAGATCTAAAAAAAAAATTTTTTTTTTTTTTTTTGTGTGATCAATAATGATATTAATATGATTAACTCTGGTAGATGCACCGGCTATGGTGATTCATTTTTGGCTTATTTAGCAAGATGCTGTTTTGATATTAAATGATTGTATATGCATTTGTAAAGTTTTATAAAAGTATTCATGTTATCTATTTTTTCCTTAGTGTTTGAAACTTCAAGTGGGGAATGGTTGAATCGTTGAAAACCTCAACAACTGGTCCAGTCAAACAATAATTATATATATAATATATATACACGCACACAGCTACACAAGTAATCCATCCATGTTTCACTCTTTGTCATCACATCATCATGTTATTTCTTTAATACTTTGCTATCTTTTCACCAATGCCCCCAACCAACCAAACCTTTGTTCTTCATAGATATTAATGAACATAATGAAAAAAGTCTGTTATACTTGTCTTGCATTGCCAAGATCTCAGTAGTATAGTAGTTTGTTCATTCATTCATATTTTTGTTGCTCACAACAAGGCTACCTGGGTGTAGGAGAGAGAGCCTTTGGCTCATCACTATTGAGTGTAGTGCAGTGATGGGTCTCTTCCTTAGGAGGACTGCCACAGAAGGCTATCTACATGATCCCATACTGCTTACATCCGGGTACTGACCAGGCTTTACATTGCTTAACTTCAGTGATTGTAGGAGAACCAGTGTATCCATCATGGTCAGGTCATAATTAGTGTAGTAAGTATCCTTATTAGTCTGAGGGTTCAGCTTCTTTGATCTAGTCCCCCACAAAAGTTTCTATTCATAAGTATATTCCTATCTGAGCTCAAAATGATTGAATTCTGAAATTTGATAAGTTTCCTTCTAAGGATAACTGTATTTGTCTCCTCAAATTACGGAGGTCAGCCATATGACAAATACGATTGAAAATTAACCTGATCGCTATCATGTTGAAATCAATCAAAATTTTTTCTCTATGAAACTTTTCCTGTGTCAAATGATCGAAACTTGTTCCTTGAACAATTCTCCGTCAATTGAGCTTTTTTATTCCAAAGCATGGTAGATAATGTTTTGACAAAGATCGCCTCATTACACTGTACACAAATGGTCTATTGAAACTCCTCAGTCTGTTTAGCTCTTGTGTGCATCCCCTCTCTTCCTGGTAAAATGATAATATCTTCTGAACTGAATTCTCCATACTTTGTTCTTAATTACCTTAGATGATGCTCTTGTCTATTTTACTATATCGTAGAACAGAATCATTTCAGGAGTGAGATAATCAACAATGAATTAAGCTTGAAGCATCATAATCTTATTTGGGAAATTTTGGATCAGAGTTTTGCTGATACCAACTTTGAATCTTAGTGCTCTGTTCCAGTGATCTTAATTTAGCTTTTTGGGGATCAAAATTTATCCCCTTCAGTTATGATGACCTGAGTGTCTGTAAACATGAGCATTAACGTAACCTACCTGATGATACTACTCCTGCTAATATACTTGACCGGAGCCAATATTTTGATTTGTAAACATTAATTGATATAAGATTTGAGTCTCTTAGAAGTAAGTTTCTGAATCTGTGGCTGTACAAGATCAAATTTTTAAAAAAAGCTAAATTGGCCATACATCTTGAAACATAGATTCTGCTGAACTAGATCTGACCGACTGATTAGCCATTGGAATGATTGCCTCGGAAATTATACTATGAATTCCCTATATGGTGATTTACCTATTTCCCCCTAAATTTCGTCCCTGAAAGAGGGCAAACTTGCAGTAAAAAAATTTTTTTTTTTTTTTTTTTTTTTTGTGTGACATTTTTGACCATGTGGAAAGGCTAGATTCTATCGCATCAATTATTAAGTTTTTTTGCTAAAATTAATTGCAACTTAAAACTTTTGTTACCTGTTTTAATGAGCAGATTTTGATCAAATAAAGTTGTGCTCAGCAAAATGTCCTTCATCTTTCTCAGTAACTTTGAGTAATGTTACTCACCCAACCAAAATTCTCCTGACCTCCTTACTCTAATTAGTGAAGCTCAATACCATACTGACTGAATTAGTCTCCTGAAACTGTTGTTTTCAAAGTCACCATAGTCACAGGAGTAGGAGTAGTACTTTTTTGCAGAAGAGATTCCCATGACAAATAATACTATGCTCTGTGCCATTTGTTTGTCCAAAACGTTTTTATAGAAATGGTTTTCATCAAGATAATGGGGTTGGGTGCAGATACTTCTGGATCAAATTTTGCTGACCTATAAGTTGTATCCCTGTTTTACAAGAGTATTTGGCCATAAGAATTTTTGTATATTTTGTTCTATTTTCATAGAACCCAGGTTTATCAAGCTTCTAAACAATAATACTGATATATTGGACACTGTTTGAATCTTATATAATTTTTTTTAGTTTTTTATATAAGTTTGGAAAATTCTACATGAAATTCTATATAAGATTTCAACCATGAAAACTTGTGTGCATGCATGTGCGAGTATATGTTCAAAACTTTTCAACTTGTCTAAATAAAAATGTTTATGAAATACACCTGAAATCTTAATTGGATATCTTGCACTTGAAAGAGCCAGTAGACCTTAAATTAAATTAATTGCTATAATTCATAAGTAATTCAAAATGGTCCATTATACAACACATTTCTGATTAGTTTCACTGTATCTATTTTTGCTGTTTATTTCAAGCAATCCATTTTTCAGGCCTTAGTCCATTACATTCTTCGATGTTTATGTATAAATGATTTACCTCCATCTTGTTGCCTTTTCAAAAATCAGAAATTAAGATGATAGTAAATAGTGGTTAAAAATTAAATAATGACTTACATCAGAAAAGAAAATTCAGTTTTAGATATTTACGTTAAAAACATTTGAATATAGAAATGATACCGTACCACAATGTGAAAAGTCAGTTGATGAATACCTAGTGTTTAAACTGCAATATATCCCTTAAAATTTATGTATCTTGACTTCTTTCTGTGTAAATATAAGTTGGTTTGAAATGTTAAATTTTTTTTATCCTAAAATTTTGTCATTTTGACTGTCTCGGTAACTGGTATATCTTAATAAATTGTACTTGTCAAATTGTTATCAGACAAGTGTTGTTGTTGATTCTGCTGGATACCCGCCAGAATATATCGATCCATGCATCCAAAAGTGAAGTTTAAGAAAAAGGATTTTTTTTTTTTTCTAATAAAAAGTGAAAAATACTGATCAAAATTTGGCTAGTAATTGTTTTAGGCTACACAATTATTGATTTACCCTCCTGTGTGCGGATGTGTGTAATATATTTTTAAGTCATTTATTTTTTCATCAATAATTCTTAAACGCTTATTTATCCTCCTGACCTATTGCTTAAATCCGATTAAACAAGAGAAAAATGAATATTAATTGAGAGAGAAAGCAATGATCTGGATATCCACCCCTGCCATCCCAATGTCACCTTACTAAGAGTGAACTGACCATCACCAGTCACACTTAGTTAGTTTGATTTGGCAAAAAGTACAAAATATGTGATTCTGGAATGATATATCCTCGTCTAAACCTCAGATTTATAGAAGGCAAAAAAATGGTTCATGATAAAATCACTTCGCTAAAATTAATACCTTCATGATCTGGTTAACAATTTTAGTGGATATATCTTCTAGTTTGATGAATGGTATCCGTGTACCAGAATATAATATAGTTTTTGATTTGCAAAATTTGAACTAAAATGCATTCAGAAATTGCATACCTTAGTCACTGCCATTGTCGTTAAAAACTGAATGAAAATCGGTTCACAAATACATGCCTACCTGTTAATTAATACAATACTGTAATTAATACATGCCTACCTTGTTAAATTGCAGATGGGTGATGGACCCCAGAACAAGAATAAAAAGAATAGGTAAATCTAGTTCCGAAATAGTTAAATTGATAGTGGCTCTGTGGTTGGCTTCCTTGGACCCAACACCTGTTTTATAATATCAGTTGATAGTTACCATGCAGTGGAAATAACTGTAGAAAGATCCCTGGATTGATTCTTCCTTAGCTCATGGCTACCCTTGGACAAAACGTCATTAGAATCTAATGAGAACTATTGGACATAGTGTGTATGAAGATGGACAGACACAATTGAGTACATATGCCTTTTCCAAGTTCATTGGCAGAGGTAAATGAATTCTGTCTCTGTTGATTAACTGTAAATATTTTTCCCATTATTATTGCAACTTGTGTAAAGTATTCCAACTTTTGTTTGACTATCTAATCTCTTCTTTCCATCTTCTATGTTGACAATCATTCAGCCGATTCATTCTATAGATCTCTTTAGGGAGTAAAATGTAATAACCGTAAGGAAAGGGTCCCTCCTATCGGTCTCTTTCTCCAGTTTGAATTTTCTGTTTTATACTGTTAGAGATGGTCTCTCTCTCCCTCTCGATCTCCCTCTCTCCTTACAGATGTTACATTTTACCCTTGAAGAGGGCTATAGAATGAATCTGCCAAAATGTGTCAACATAGAAAATAGGAAGATGAGATTGTCCAAATGAAAGTTGTTATAGTAATGACTCTTCTCAAAGTTATAGTTCATAGTGTAAAGTAATACAGTGAAAAAGAATAGAAATAGATAGTGGATTCCTCCTGTACTGATCAAATTGCCTGACGACTATAAGATTGTCTGGAATCTATTTTTAAATTAGATGTCACCCAAGGTCATGGAATAGATGAATATTGCAATGAAATAATTACACTGAAAGATTTTTATATTGTTCAAAACAAAAGCCCCATGTCTGCTTAATGAGATAAATTCACCCTCAGGATTTCTATGATCCAAGTTTAGATAAGCATAATGGTAAACAAACCCTTTTTTTATGATTATATCCTGCAATGTGATTTTTGTTCTTGGGTAGGGAGTGATTTTGTATTACCGGAACAGTGATATACATGTGTTTCGTTTTGTTTCTTTTCTGGGGTCAGGGGCGATTGAAAATGTGTATATTCATCATTGGAGAGAGACTGATTTCAAATTATCACTGTCCTGTTCACAGAAGCCATATGTAAAAAGAATGATTAACATTTTTCTATACTTTTTTGACATAATCAATTAGAAAATAATACTTTTTATCCAGGAACAGAATAAAGTAAAGAAAAAATGTTTCTCACTGTAATTTCACAACAATTTATTAGCGTAAAGGCTGGAATTTAATGTTGTCAAATATTAGTGTTGAAAGCATAAATTCAGCTCTTCAATGGTTTTTTTTAATCTTTTAATTGCACCAAAACAGGGAGGGGGAATTTCATGTCGAGACCAATTTTCAAATTGGTTAATGGCATTTATGAGGAATTAAGTGACCTGAAAAGAGATTGGTTAAAGAGTGATAGACGGCATTTTTTTTTTTTTTTTTCCTCCCTTCCTTTTGAAGATCTATTCTCAAGATAGGAAGTACAAGAAAGACTATGTGATGTTTATATATACTTCATACACACATACTATATAGATATTGATATATAGATATATATAATCATTATGAATTCAATAGACAATATGGAAACACAAAAGTTTGGAAAATGGATTGTATTTATTCCCTTTAGAGTTTTTCAGAATCTTTGTTCTTGATGTCAAACCTCAAATGGGGGGGAGGGATTATAAAATTTTGCAAGTAACAACAACGCACACCAACACATCCAATTTTTTTAATAGCAGTCACTAGACTAAACTTTAAACCAACACACAGAACCTTCTCAATTTCACTTATACACAAATGATTTCTTCTTTGACACTCAGGAATCTCGTTATTCGCCAATGAAGATAACAAATCTTGTTATTCGGAAAATTTCACATTTTCCTTGTTTGACAACGTGAGAAAACAGACTGGAGACTGGAATAAATACGATCGTGTTTCCATTTGTCTATTAAATTCACAATTATGTTGGATAAATCATTCTTTTTCTCACCATTCGTGTGTGTGTGTAATGTAAATATATATATATATATATATATATATATATATATATATAATGAGAGAAACAGATTGACTGTTGCAGTTTTTGAACGGTCTGTTTCTTTCCTTTTTCGTTTTCTTTCCTTTTTCGTTTTCTTTCCTTTTTCGTTTTTTTTTTTTTTTTCGTTTTTTTTTTTTTTTTCTTGTTTAAAATTTAATTTTGGAATATGCTCTATTCTTGTGCTTGAGCAATAGTGTATTTTTATTTTATTTCTTTTAGTTAATCATTTTATAACTACTTGGAAATCACAGCATTGCCTAGGAAAGAGAAACCCTAAAATTTGACAACATGAGCAAAGAAATAGTGCTAGGAGTATGTATGGAAGATCTGATTACATTGCTGGGTATCCCTGCTAGTTTTTCAATTCATTAATTGAAATTAAAAATTTAGGATCATGTGGTCGGCATTGAAACTTAGTCTTCCAGTGCCCAGGTGTCCTAATTTAGCATCATCCAATGTGTGGATGTTGAAATTTAGCCTTCTCAATTGGCCAGGCAGCAGAATTAGCCTCACACTGGGATGTGCCCAGACCTCCATGCCAAAATTGGTCAAGATTTGATAATGGATGACATTGTTTCAAGACAAATAAGCTTTAGAGTATATCATGTTGATATAAAGCTTTGTGCACTGAACATCTTGATCCAAGGATTGTCAGATGCACTGGAGGTTCATTATATATAGAAGCACTGAGTGTTGGAATAATAACCACGTTGTTACAATGATTTATTTTGACTAATGATGAGCAAGATACTTTAAAATGTAATTCAACGGGATATCCGTTTGTAAGGTGAGGACAATCTGTTCGTCTGTTGTGATATAGAAACCAGCGCAACATAGGTGCAGTCTGCATGAATTGGGCATGCATACTAGATGGATCCATAAGAACGAACAAAATATTATAGTTCAGGTCAGAACAAGCAAAATATTAGAGATTTTATCTGGTCAAAAAGATGAGGCTTTCTGCAGGAACTAGCTAAAAAGCCTGTTAATAGGCAAGTTTGAGTGAAAAGGTTTGCTGATGTAATTTTGAATTGTATTTTTAAAATACCAATCTTAGTATATGCCTCTGCCCCCTTATGAAATTTGATTTGTAGACCTAACTTTTGATAATTAAGGGTTTTAAACATTTCAAGAATAAATATCAGATCATATCATGCCAAATTAATTTTGTCTAATGTTTACATAGTAACATTAGAAGCTGATGAAAACTGATATTGTTTCTTTTAATGTACAAAAACTTTCTGACAATTTCCAAATCCCCCCCCCCCCATTATTATAACAAGAGCCGTCTTTTCTATTTTTCAACATTTGGAAGATAAACCAGTAATTATTTAAACCTGCTGTTGTCAATTTGAATATCATCCACTTTTTAAAAAAAAATTTACTTTTCATTTTACCTTTCTTTTTCTTTTTCTTTTTTCTTTTTTCACTTTCTTTCTCAGAACAATTCTTCTGACATTTTATGTTACTTCTCACTTTCTGAACCATAATACAAGTGTCACATTTAATTGCAGATCACAGAACATTTTTTTGCTTCTGAGTTATAACATTTCTGTTTACACTACATTTGATACGCAAACTCTGCATTATAGGTTTTGAGTTGTAATTTTTTTCAAAATCATGTACATCTGTCACTTGATCAGAACAGAAAACAAAAAAAAAATGTATGTCTACATTTAAAGTCTTACTAAAATTAATTTGATATCCTTATTTATAACCCATTTTTTTATATTAATCTCTGCCAAGGAAGTTGGAGAGGTATATGGTGTGTGTGTATGTGTGTGTATATATATATATATATATATATATATATATATATTTCTGATTGTCATGTCTTCCTGTTCATGCAAATCTATGTAAGTGGAAGGTTAGCTCCTGGGCTACAGAAATGATAAAATTTTGGGATGGATCCAGGAACTTTTTTTTTTCTCCAAATCATTCCATACATTTACGTATATAAATGAATCATATTATTTGAAATGACTCTTGGTTGTTACCTGGAGAATAGGTCACTTGGCCTAGACAGCGTAATTAGAATAAGCATTTAAAGAAAAAAACAACGTAGCATTGCTCTAAACCGTTGTGTTAAACAGCCGACTTTCACTGTCCATGTCTGCACTGTTGCGTATCATCATCAGTCTTTTATCGTCTGTCATTGGACATGGATCTTCCCCAGGATTTGCCACATCACTCTATTGTGGGTGTTGTGGAGCCAATATTTGCTATAATAATTCCCAATGTCATTGATGTTGAGTCAAAGGCTTTCTTGAAGTCTATAAATGCTACCACAAGTGGCATTCTATATTCTGCTACCCCCTCTTTTAGTTGATTTATTTAATGGAGAGGGTTAATTGTTGAGTAGCTTTTTCTAAAGCCGGTCTGTTAGCATGGTTGGTTTTTGTCTAATGTTTTTGTGATAACTTTGAAAAGTTTGTAGACACAGTTGAGTTATGGGTCTGTAGTTGTTGAAGTCTTTTGGGTTTCTTCTATGTAACAGCATTATGATTGCAGTGTTCCAATCTTCTGGGACTTGACTTTGAATTAAATGGCAAGTTCTTTAGTGATGACTTTCCCAGCATTTTTAAGTAGGCCAATGATGTTCAGGGGTCTTCCCTTTGTTTGTTTGATGGCTTATTTCTTGAAAAATGCCAACATGGACAGTCAATGAACTATAAGGAAGGAGATTAAATGATTACTTGGCCCCTCAACTTTCCATCAGACTGTCTAGCTCTATGGTCAAGAGCAATGCTACAGTGAAGCAGCTACTGCATCAAATTCAATTTCTCTCGTTGTTTATTCTAATTACACTATCTAGGCCAAGTGACCTATTCTCTATGTAACAACAGGAGGTCTTTTCAAAGTTTTAAACAATGTCATTCATAAATATTCTGTTGGCTTGTATATCCATTCCTTGATAATATTTATACTCATGATATCCATACCACACTATCTCCAAAGGTTCTCAATGTAATTTTGTGGAAAGTAGGGCAATGTGCTCTAGAAGAAGTGATTAAGTCTTAGGGCAGATCCATAATTGAATACTCCCCCTGACAATGGTGCTGACAGAAGTATGCATTCTTTGGGTACTTGATAGTTTATTTTCGTAGTAGTTATGACATTTCATAGCTGTTGTCCAATTAGTAATGTTTGGTAGATACCTGAAATCTCAGGTATTTAACATCTGTTAACTTTGTTGGCCAAGGTTGAGAATGGAAGACAGTTACAGAGGTGCATGTATTAACCCATGTTTGTCTGTCTACACCATATCTCCCAAAAGTTCTCAGTAATTTTTTTTTCATTTTCTTTTTATTGTCAATACCATGCACTAACTCAGAGATATATGCTCTCTGAGTGCTGAGTGCTTTTTTTAGTTGTAAATGTAATGTGTACTAACCTATCAGATACTTTGTAACCGAACTGCTGCAAAAGAAATATATATGTTAACTTAGTATGCTTCCACATTATCTTTACTACTTTGATAACTATCTTTTGTATTGAATTAAAACTCTTCTTTCCATTAGTGGAAAGGAAAAGCAGCTGCCAGTAATTTTTCTATATTGATACCGGTTGCTATGATCACTCATCTATCGACTGCAAAACAGATAATGTTGGATTGCCTCTTTGGGTTTTCCAGCTTTATGATAGGTTCTTGATAAACATCGAAAGCATTGATAAAAGCTTTTTCTGTATTTTCCCCCACAGCTTTCAAAGGGTATTATGTTACTTCAATCAAAGAAAAGTTTCTCCTAAACCACCGAACTGGTTCTTTATAGTATTATGTTCTACTGATCTGTATATAAAAGTACAGTGTAAATGATTTCGATGTCTATAGGTATGCCAAGCAAACAGATTTAAAAAAATAAGTTTTGAGAAACCCTCGTCTGCCAACCAAAACTTTCCACCAGTCAACGTGGGTTTTGTTTTTTTTGTTTGTTTTTTTTTTTTTTTTTTTGTTTTTTTAAGTGGTTCTGGTTAGTTATGTATGCGTCATGTATGCAGGCCACACCAATGCTGCTAGAGGGCTGAAAATTTGAATGTTTACTCCTTATGTCTCAAATTTTCTGTTTTTTAGAAAATTGTCCCCATAGCTCCAAAATAAATATGGAGTTTAATTTACAATGCAAGTTCATTCTAAATTGCTCCCTTGGTTTGTGCCTGGTAATGTTCATTTAGTGATCACTGTCAGAGGAGTTGGAGTTTTTCTCAGCTAAATGGGTTTTTAGTTTAGATAGGTGTGTGTGTTTGGGGGGGAGGCTTTTCCAAAGTTTATGCTAAATTGATACCTCATTTTAGTTGGTAACCATTGATCATTGCCAATACGGCATGCTGCCAAAACACGTTGATCACGTGACTTTCTATTTAGTAAATGACCAGACCTGTTTGTTTTTTGCTTTAAATTTTGTAATCGATTGTTTATGATTAAAGAACAGAATCAGCTCTTCTTTTTGATATAAAATAATTTGCTACTTCAATGAACTCATTTTTCCACACTTTGATTATGGTAAACTGAAGTCTTAATTACTGCAGTAGTCCCTCTTTATAACATGGATGTTGGAGTCCTAGAAAGACAAAGGCGCTATGACTGAACCAGTGATAGTCTAGGCGATTATGAATGCCAAGATGGGTTCACCAAAGATATTGTTTTCATCACAGGATCAAAGAAGTTATGTGTAATGTTAATTGATTGTGAATAGCTGAAATCTTATGTTTTAGTCGTAATCTTTTGATGAAATTCTGTTTTTATTCAGTTTTAAGGATGAGTGAGCAAAAAAAAGGCCAAAATATTGGTCTATGATTCACCTGCCTTTTACTGCAAACTACAGTATATCAAGAAATGCCTCTATTAATCTTGACCATTTTTGAATTAAAGGGGCATTAATCATACGTGATGAACTGAAAAATCTTTTCTTTTTTTTTTCATTTGCTCAGCTACTCTATGAAGACAACTGATGTATCATGTGGTCAGAAATGTATACGTTTTTTGCATAATAAACACATAAATTTGTGTGTTGAAAAACAGTCTGTATTGATTATACCAACTAAATAACACTTTATCTCTCATATCATTATCATGAACATGCACATCTTTCATATGTGAATACTTTTACAGATAATACAAAAATGATGAGTCCATCATAATTTGATGGACTACTTCATCATTCATTTCTTTTAATCTGATATATATTTTTTTTATTTTCTTATACTAAAAATCCTAAAACATTTTTCCTGAAATACTGTGTGCAATATGTAATCTTTATTTTCAATTTTTGACGTATGCTGCATCTGGAGGCGGCCTTAACCTTTTAAAGACAACTTATCAAGTACTTAATGCCTAAATTTTAAAAATGGTATTAAAAAATTTTTTTAAAAAAAGCAAGAAATGTGTTTATTTTTATTCAATGATTAAAGAAAATTATTCTTTTATAAAATCTAATTCTTTTTGAAAGATAAATTGTGTTGGGATACATTTGTCCTGTTAGACATTTATCCTGAGACAAAAGAAAATCGCAGAATTAGCAAATCCTTTTGCCTATGCATTTTTCCTATTCAGGCGTGCAATGTGAATTAATTTCTGCATAGGTCTTGTTCTGTGATGACTTATCTTTGGTTGTAAAAGTAAGGAAAATCTAGTTTATTTAATCTGAAAAATACAACCCAGTAGACTTCTAAAAGAGATCTATGGGGCATGCATATACCCTAGCTGTTATGGAAATCTTGGGATGTCTCTGAAGTCTCCAGAGGGTTACTGTTCCTCAAAGAAACTAGGAAAAGAACACTGTTCAAAAACTGTAATGTTATTTATACAATTTTTGACAACATTTGATATTTCTTTCTGTAATGGAAATATTTCTTTCCGAATCAAGTTTTCAAGTTAATCTTGGTTAAAAAAAAAAATCATTGCATCAAAAATAAGACAATATTTTTTGTCCGAAATACCACCTAATTCTTCAGAAAATTATAACTATGTATGTATGAAGTGTTAACGCAGTATTTTCTATTTGAGAATTTTTAAAAATCTATAATTTTTAAGAAAGGGATATGACCTAGTGATTTAAAACACAAAAAATATTCCTCTTTCTTTGCCCACTCTTTGTCGTATCTTTCTATCTTTACCTATTCTCCCCCCCCCACTCTTATTGAGATAACGCCCTTCTTCCTTTCACAGGAACATCTATCTTTCTATCTTTAACCACACTCTCTTTGGATCACTTAGGTTAACAACATTTGTAAAAAAAATTATCTCAATCTGTTCTCCAAATGAAATTTTTCCTGTTCTTAGAACTGTCAACTTGTGTCACACTTGTAGCCTATTTTAAAACCACCTACACTGATTGATCTGACTTGGATCAGGAAGGAAAATTCATATAAAAGTGTTGCTGCGTATTATAAAGATAAAAGAAAAAAAAAATTACCGTGGGTTCAGTTAGTTATTACTTCAATTAATTTGTACTTTTCGTTATGAGTAATCTCAACTTTTGATGTCATAAACAGTTCAATGCTGCTCCTAATTGACAGTGGAACTCTTTTGTGGTGGAAATAAAATATGCTGAAATTGTTATGATGGAAACAATTAAAAAAATACATTGAAAATCCACTGAAAGCTGAAAGTGGGGGGTAACTTTGATCAGTAGCTGTTGCCCTTGATATCAACGTTTGAATTTTCTTGTATGGATTTGAGATGTGAGAAAATGTCTTTGTCATGTTTTGTGTATTAATAAAATTTGCTTGCCCTCACTTACAGGCAAATTTTGACAAACTGCTTATTTGTGTAGGCCCTTTGTGGAGAGTAGGGCTGCTACCATTCTTCTGCGGTAGAGAGTACCTTTTTATAGGTTGAGTTGCTAGTGCCACGCCCAACTCTGCTCCTTTGCCCATGCTTGTGACCAGCTATAGCAACTGCAAAGTTGTAGTTTTTTTTGTTTTTTTTTTTTTGTTTTGTTTTTTTTAACTTTTTGTCTGTAACCTTTACTTAGATGGACTGTCATGCTGGCTTAGAGGCCTCCAACAGTGCTGCAATGAACATAGACAGTCTTGGTCCAAACTTGAATACTGTCCCACAATTCTGCTTTCTGTGAGGCTTGACAATTGTACAGATGGGTACAAGCAAAAATTGTCTGGTTCCTAGGCCTTGCCCTTTGACATGCCACAGGCATCAGAGCATACTCTTTGTGCAATGGAGGTACAGCCTGGGAGAGCTGGTCTCCTGGAATTAGACGAAAATTTTTATATACCATGTGAAACCAGTGAACAAATGTGTTATGTCATTTCAACTTTGTTCATTTGAAATGAGAAATTTCATTTGATGATGTATTCCAATTGTGTTTCTGTTGTTTATTTATTAACAGAATAATGCATTTTCATACAGGTAGTCAATTCTGTCTCCTTATCCTTAGAAATTTTGTAACATCAGCACTTGAAATAGCACTTGAAACAGTTGTCCAGAATTATGGTCATAAGAATTCTATGGAAGCAGGTCAGAAGCAGATTCCTGTAATCCAAGAAAATAGAAGCTTACTAGACCAGTAAAATGCAATCCTTTAACTGCTTATATTCTGTGTGATAGAATTCTGCAAATAGTGTTGGGTATTTAGGGAATTTTGAATTTGTTCCCGATTAAAGATGATCCCCCCACACACACACATTTTATATATTTTCTCTTGTCTGTCCACACAATATCTCCAAAAGTTCCACATGAATTCCAATGGAGTTCCCTGGTGGGGTGGGTCATGGACTAAGAAAGAAGTGATAAATTTTTGGACAGATCCAAGAATTCTTTATGATTTAGTCAATGTACGGTATTGGTTGAAGCATTTAGTTCATTTGGTTATTGTGAAAAGGCTGTTTTCTTTCTTCTCATTTCCAATCTTGAGGCTTGATTTATAGCAGACTGAGTTTTTTGCGTTCTTAAAAAATTAAGCGCTACAAACTCAAGATGAATGTTACATAAATCTAAGATTATAGCAACTTATATATATATATAAAACAAATGGCTTACAAGGGTATTGGGAGGACTTCACTCATCCAAGCCCTATTACTGTCCATTTCTAGCTTCAGTTAATGGACCTCCCCCTTCTAGTTGAAATACTAACTCCTTAGGATGCAGTCTTAAGTTTGAATTTTTTTAAATTTTTTATTTATTTATTTTATTTTATTTATTTATTTTTTTTCAAGTTTCACTACCCCCTGGCAAAAATCGTGGTATCATCACACTTGAAGGATGTTCACCCAGCTTTTTTTTCACATTGCAAAAAATAAATCTGAGATATGACACAAAATGATTCGTGTTGAATAGCTGACCATTTTGGTTTCATGTAATAAACCTTGAACAAATAAAATCATTTTTTTTTTTTTTTTTTTTTTTTTTTTTTTCCCTCTTCCCAGATCAAAATTGTTTTGAGTCATATTAATAATTTGTTTATTTGCTGCAAATAAAAAAGCTGAACATCCTCTAAATGTGATGGTCCTTTAATTTTTGCTTGAGGTAGTATATAATAGCATATAAGATATATGGATATTATTTACACCCCCCCCCCCAAAAAAAACTACTCTTCCAATAGATGTGATTGAGCATTGCATTATAAAACAATAGATGAGCTATTTTTTATTTTTTATGCATGAATGAAATGTGTTAATTTATGTTCTACTGAACTGCTAGTGTTGAATTGTAATGGGTACTGCTAAATCATTTTTGTATTAACTCTTAAATTCATATGAAATTTGAATGTTGATGTCAAGGAATAATTACTGATCAAAGTTTACTCCCTTCAATCTTTAGGTAATTTTTAAAAAGATATTCGATATATTCACAGAAGTGGTCCACTGTCAATTAAGTGTTATATCAAGTGCTTCATGACATTAAGAGTTAAATACTTGGAAGTTTAAATAAATTGCTTTTGTAGGAGTGTAAAGTTTCTGACATCACTCTGTGAGCAAACTTGATAGAACCGGATGAAACCTAGGTATGATTATTTGTAAATATCATTTAGCATCACTTCGATTTGTAAAGACTAATCACTTGGGAGTTGTAAAGTCCTCTCTAATTAGCCTTCAATGTTAATTGTTGTTCAGCGTTTTTCATTATACACTTCATAATGAGCTGCTTTATTATTTTTCCACATTGTTGAATTCTTGCTACTCTTTTATTACATTCTACTGTTTCATTGATTTATGTCAATTTCTTTTCTTTTTATGAAGCTTAGCCCATTAACTTTGACAAGAGTAGCTCAGTTGCCTTGTTCTAAATGCAGTGGTAACTTTGATTATGCATAAAATAAGTTTTTCCCTGTGAATGATGGACCCTTCCAATTAAAGTTACAGACAGAGAAACACTGAAACAAGCAGGAAAGGTTGTCTGTAAGTTCAAGTGGAAGAGTGATTAATGGAAATTCCCATCATACACATTGGAACCATTGAACTGCAATGACTGAAATTTGAGTCATCTGCAGTATATAGATTGGTATTTAAAAAAATATTTTGTACTAATAGCCATTGTTTGTATGAGATGTAAATAAAAATAATTCAAATAAATTTTTTTGCTGAAAGATCAAGTTCCACAAAGTAAAGTTTATTTTGATTTGATTCTTTTTTTTTTTCCTTTTATTTATTCTATTTTTTTTTTTTTTTCCTGTCAAATTGATTGCATTCCTGATTTGTGGTTTGTAACAATGAAATGACAAATTCTTCTATAATGCTCACTAGACAATAGCCATACATTCTGAAAACTCTAATATTGCTCGATGATGGCTCAATGGTTAGAATATTGAACTCTGATGACAGTCTAGTTTCCTAGGCCCATGAAATTGTCAAACTCTAGTCCAAGCTGGAGTTGACTTTGTTCTTGTTGTTACGGGGGAGGAAGACAATCCTCACTTAATTTAGGGGAGTAAATCCTTTGCAGTTTGTCTATCACGTCACGTTACACCAAACCTATATTTATGAAATTAACATTTCCCCTCAGTACTTTGAAATCACAACCAAGTGATTGGTTGATGGCTCTCTTACCAAGTTAAACATAATCTTATATACCTACAAATTTATTTATTATATATACATTACAAATATTATAGTAATGATCTTCTGTTGGATCAAAAGTAGGCGTGGAGTTTGACTCGGCTTGTCAAGGTGATTAATCAAGTGGGACAGGAAACTTCCAATTGTAGTTTTTAGTTTCTTTATCATAAAGAATGGGAGGTGAAACAAATTTTTGAGATCAAATTATGTTGTAAATAGTGTTTCAATCTTTATCAAATATGTATGTTATGCTACTTGAACATTGGTGCAGCCCAACCAAATTTGGCATGCCTACTCAATGGAGCTGAGGGAGGTTTTAAAATGAAGTTTTGAGAAAAATATTTTTCAAAGTTTTATAGTTGTGTTGGTGGTGGTGGGGGTTCTTTTTACGATATAACCATAATAACAAAGTGGAACCTATTTCTCATCCATGTATATATATATCTTTGTTTTTAAGGGGTGTAAAGTGAGGGAAAATCCATCCTTTGAGGGGTAAACTGTTTATAATGTAGTACTGGGCCCTTTCTTTCTGTTCAATATATATATATATATATATATATATATATATATATAATTGTGTTTCTTACCATTGAACATTTCAGTTATTTCCATAGTTTCACAATCAGTTTAGTAATATTTCTATTATTATTCGGACTATCCTCATCTTGGTTGTTTTTCATACAACGTTTCAGCTGTTGTACTCTACGGCCTTCGTCTGGTAGGTGTGGGGAAGTAACGAACCGAATCCTTTATTTAATTGACGGGGGTATATTGACAGCACTCCCCTCTTAGCATTAGTAGTATTATTATTGTCTCGCACTGGGATTGAATCTAGAACCATTATATTACTTGCAGTAAATCTGTCTGATTCTGTAATTACTGCAAGTAATCTAATAATAATACCTCATCTCAAAAATTCTGAGATACAGTTTAGTAATGATGAAAGATCTTTTGATACAGACACTGTTCTCAATTGTCACTGTGTCAAACTAAGCTATGTCTTTGTAAATTATCAAGTGGTATATTGTTTCATTTTTGTGCCATACACATGATGTTCTGTTTTTTCATCCTTTGGCATTATGGTTCCCATCCTTCATTAAAAGAGAATGCCAATTATTTTGCTCTTGAACAGTTGTTGTTCTGCAATAGGTTTCTAGAAGCCTAAAAATAACTATCAGGGTTTTTGTTTTGGTTTTATTTGGAATCACAACTCTTGTGACCTTTTCCACGTACAGAAGCCTTATTCTTTAAAAGAGGTAGTTTACAAAAAAGAACGAAAAATATTTTTAATTATAAAACAGATCCTTATAAAAAGTAAATGAATCGGTCTGGTTAACCACCGAATAGAAACTGTCATGGTATGGTATGTCTTTTGGCTGCTTGCCATATTGGGGTGATCAGATAGAAAATTTAAGAAATTTGAATAAGTTCTTGCACTTGATTGGGCTGTGATCGTTGAAGTCTGACTACCCCCCCCCCCACAATAAAGAAGCTTGAGTGCTGCTGGACACCTACAAACTAAGGGATCCATTTTGCATAAATTCATATTTCAAATTGACCCCCCCCCTCTAAGAACCTGTAAAGGGGGGGGACTTTCAAAAAACAAAATATTTTTTCCTAGACATAAGCAGTAAATGTTTGAATTTCAAGCCCTCTAGCTCCATTGTTGCAGCCTACACATACACACATACATAGCCAGCCTGACAGTCTGATTAAGTTGAACTGAAGAAACCTTTGTTGACAGTTTTGGTTGATAGTTTCTGAAAAAATATCCCAATAAATTTTTGGAGGTTACTTAATTTATTTTGTTTAGATCTGAGAACTTTGAACTTCATTACATTGGGGTCTCCAAGTTGTTGAATCAGTTAATGAGGAACTATTTGGAATGAAGTTCTTTAGAAGAAGCAAGCAATTTAAATGTGAAAAATTTTTCCCAAAATGAAACAAGATTCTTTACTCTCCAGGTTGAACTCTTTATGTATCAGCTTTCCACAATGTATAAATTTGGAAACAAGTTATCAGTGTGATTCCCCCCCCCATATATATATATATATATATATATATGAGAGAGAGGGAGAAATAAATCTTTTTCAATAGCATTAAACTTGTATACCAGAACACATTTGAAACATTTACATTAAAAATGAGATATATAAGAAGTTCTGTGGGTTACACTATTTATATCGAAACTGTCATGCTTCTTAAGTATATGAGTGTTCAAGGCAGGAGTCCCCAACTGTTTTACTTCTTTGCTCTGCTGACAATTTCAATGTTGACTCTATTTTTGTGGGGCGGGTAAAACACGCCCAGAGTATAGGTGATGTCAAGTAAAGGTCATTTGTGTGTCTAATATGCTCAATTTCATTTTTAAAGGGGTTTATCCAGTGGATTTGATATAAAGATCCAAGAAAATGAATTTTTCATTTTACAAGGAAAATAAAAGAATATTGATAATTTGCATGTTTCTTTCCAGCCCAGTTGCTCTTGTTAGGGATCACTATTCTGAAGGATTTTTGAAATGTGTGGACAGTTTTAAATTGTAACAGGAGATAAACTTTTGGTGCTCCAATAGCTAACTATCCACATTCTCAGTAGGGAGATTTATTTAGTTTCAATTAGAACTTTATAGTTGTCCATTATAACTATTAATAGTAAATTTGATTTCACAAATTCGATTTATATAAACGCTCAAGTTTTATTACTTAGTGGAAAATTGTAATTCTCATTTCTTTCAACTAGTAAGAAATACTAGCATTTAAATTTTAGAAAACAAAACAAAAAAGACTACCTATTATTTATACATTTTTGGAATTTTCCTTTCTAAATGGCTTGTAACACATTAGAAGTAAATTATAAATACTATAAAAAGTAAACTTTAAAAAGCTACTACATTTTATTTTCAAAGAATAATAAAAACTTCTAATACGTAGAACTCTACGAGAATTTTCCAAACGAGCAATGCTCTCGTCTGAATTTCCATACATGCATAGAATCTGAAAAGAAACCAATAAAGTAGTTGAAGTGAATAGATTAATCACCAGGAGTAAATGCAATCTCTCTCTGGAGGCAGTGGTTCCATACCAGCCTCTGGAGGCAGGTAGAGAAACTGCTTCCAGACTGGCTTGATCTCCTAATTCAACACTATTCCAATGCCTGTGTTGGAAGTCTCCAGGCTTCATCACGGATTATCTACCCTTCTGGCAATCCTAATAGAAGTGTTTGATAATAGGTTGAAAATTATCATGTAACCACAATTTTTTTTTTTTTTTTTTTTCATGTTGTGATGGGGGTGGGGTAATCAATGAATAAATTACTTCTCTCACTTTTTGTTGGATCACTAAAAAGTCTGGATTTGAAAAAACAAAAAACAAGCATGAATGCTGCTGGACACAAACGAAGGGTCCAGTGTATGATAAATCTCCATTGTATACTGAACCCTCCCTCTAAAAATTTATTGGGAGGTGGGGTACAAAAAAATTTTTTTGTTGACATAATAAGGAGTAAATGTGTAAAATGTCAGCTCTCTAGCATCGTGTATGAGTGATACATAACCAGCCAGCTAGCCAGCCAGAATCACTTGAAAACTGATGTTGACGGTTTTGATTGATGCTTTCTAACATTCTGAACAAGCTCCTCACGGAGATAAAATTACAATTGGAGATCTTTACAAATCTCAATCCATTTACAAATGTTTTCTTCAAAATACCAAAAGGCAAGCAGACAAAGGTTTTTATTACTCAGCTTTTATCTAAGCCAGCTACTTTGTAAGAGAAAAATATATAATATATGTAACAGAAGAGAAAAAAAATTCAATTTTATCTCTTGATAATGTCTATCAGTTATGTCATTCATGTACTTTTTTTTAATGTCTTAAACTGTATGTACTTTCCTATATAAAAAGATCTTAAACTAAGCTGAATATGAAAGTTTTATCATTCTTGCATGTGAAGTTTTTAGAAGAGCTTACTAGACAATCATCATGAGTATAAATTCATTGATTTTTTTTTTTTTTTTTACAAAGAAATATTGCCAAATGATTGTTTCCCTGCATATTGCTCATGCCTTGTGGTGCAGTGCTTAGAAAACCAAAATAATTTAAAGACAAGATCAACCATTAGCCAACTTTCCTGCACTCTGGACAAAGACTTTTCTTTACTCAAGAATACACGATGAGATAAAATGAAACATCATCTAATATTTGGTTTTGCAACAGGAAAAAGACTCTGCATATAAACAAAATACATGTTGAAAGTTTTTGAACTACATGGTATCAGTGTAACATCAATTGATATGGGAAATATTCTCATATCTATGAAGTTGCAAAGTTGTGCTTTTCATAAACACTTTGAACAAGTATTTTCATAGATACTTTCCTGGGTCACAACTGCTAAGTACAAATATCTTCATTTTTAGCAATACTTCACATCCTCCCTAATGCAACTATATGACCAATTTTCTTGTCTTATTGGTAGTCTCAAGGAAATAGACAGTGCAATAACTAGCAGCATTGAAAGTGAGTAAATTTTTAAACACTAATCCCATATCTTCAGTTGTTGAAAATAATCTACTCAATATCAAAAACATAAAATCTTTGAGTTTTTTTTTTCATTATAATCTCCACTTCAAACCAACCAAGTTTATTAAAAAATACATTGATTGTCTAAGAGCAAAATTAATTGAAATGTAAAAAAGATGAAAATGTTTCTTTTAATCAAAAATAACAGTTCAGCAAAACAAAAAATTGACTTTGGGTAAAATCAATAAAACGAAATATCAATAGTATGGAATAACTAAAATGATACTTTTAAATACAACATACTAAAACAAAATAATCCAATTTTATTGCATTCTTGGAAATTAATAATTTGGTAACGGTTTTAATTAAAATCATCAATGCTTAATCATTTTTTTCAATGCACTGCTTTGCAAGACCTAGATGTTTGACATCTTGAAGATTACAAAAGTTTTGCTTTGTGGAAACAATATTGGAATGGATCCCATCTAGACAAAATGTTGCCAGTTGTATTTAGCCACACTAGATCAAGTTGGTATGGTTTTGAGACCAAATTAAGTAGCTTCAGTACCAAAATAATCAAATAACTTAGAATGTTTTCATAGGAGTCTTCAGTTTTGAATCTGGTCAGGCTGGCTGGCTATGTATGTATCATATCACAGTCTGTACCGATAGAGCTAGAGTACTGAAAATTGAAATATTATCTCCTTATGTCTTGAAAAAAAATTTTTTTTTTTTTTCGTATTTTCTGTAATCCCGATTCCCTTAATAGATTTTATGGGTGGGAGTGACAATTTACAAAGTTTTTGCTAAATTAGTTTTTGCCCTGCAGCATTCACACCAGTTGTTCAGATATTCAGACTATTTTTAGTGATCTCGCGCATTCTGTGGGGAGGTGAAGAAACTAATTCATTGATCACCTTTTTTTTTTTTTTTTTCCCAATTTAATTGATCAGTTCAACACAGCATGCTGCCAGGATATATTGGTCACAAGATGGTTTCTATCAAGTGACTAAAGCTGAACTGGTTTTTGTAAATATATCTCTGTACCAAATCTTAATTTTGGAGACCAAATAGCTGTGTCCAGTACCAAATTTGCCAAATTTTGTTTTTGAAAAATGACGAAAGGCAATCGTGACTATACATGCTTATAACTCACCAGGAAAGATAAACTATTGAACTTTCAAACCGAGGCAATTGGATTGTAAACTGCTAGTCTGACAAGAATATTAAATAGTAAAGATAAAAGATGTCATCAAGTTGTGAAAATACCTTTGAAACCACTTTTACAAACAATCAATGCTATTGCCAATAAACCAGAAGTGCTCTAGCAACAGTAATAATGTTATCTCTAACAGTGCTATTCAACCTTTTGCAGCCAGCAAGCTAGTTTCAGTATTTCATAAGGATGGTTTTTAGAATATAATTGTTTTTTTTTTTTTTTGTTTTTTCTTTTTCTTTTTCTTTTTTTTCCTTTTTTTCTCTTTTTCTTTTTCTTTTTCTTTTTTTTTCTTTTTCTTTTTCTTTTTTTTTCTTTTTTTTTTTCTTTTTCTTTTTCTTTTTTTTTCTTTTTCTTTTTCTTTTTTTTTCTTTTTCTTTTTCTTTTTTTTTCTTTTTTTTTTCTTTTTCTTTTTTTTTTTTTTTTCTTTTTTGGGCTGGGGTGTCTCTTGCGGAGGGTTGGTACTTACAACTGTTACTTTACTGTAAAGAACCTTATTTTTCTCATTTTGTTATAATTGTTTGTACAAAAGAACAATGAAGTATTAAAAAACTATGGTAAAATGAGTTTATATTGACACTTCAATTAATGAGATGCTTGGCCTTGAATTGATGCAGCAATATCTTTCAATTCTGGCTTCTTGGGTTGTTGCTGCTCTCACCAAGTCTTATAAATGTTAATTAGTCAACGTGTGTTTTTTTTTTGTTTCTTCCCCCTTTCTCCTTTTTGTAAAAAAAGGATTTTCTGTTATGACAGGTGTAAGAGCTGCCATACATGTCCATTATGTTCTTACACAGCACATATATCTACACACATGTAGAAAGTCAATGCTAGAAACATTTCTTCAGGAATTCAGTTTCCTCTTGTTCTTTAGTATCATCGTATGTGGTTACTCAATTATCTTCAGCTGAATTACAGCTGCTACTCCCAGTACTTTGTCCATGGTGGGTAGTGGGCCTGGTCCTGGACAGCAAATCTAATAGCTCATCTAATTAATAATTCATTGGTATACTTCTAAAATTAAATTTTAGAAGCATGCTAATAATTTAGAAAATAACAGCTGAATACCTGTCCCACAGATGGTTTATTTAGCTTGCAGATATATATATATGGGTATACCTGTCAGCTTGGCATCTACCGACTGCTGATGGTCCAACCACAAGTCGGCTGTACTGTCGGAATACTCTTGCAATGGGGTTGCAGACACCCATAGGTAGCTTGCATTGGCCTGGAGAAGGGCATTCTTATCAAACCAATGACCTTGGAGTCCTGCTCTTATCCATACCACTTCGGTGGACCATAGAATGCTAACCCTTTTTTTAAAGGGTGAAGCTGACCCTGGGTAAGCTGATTTTTACCTCAAAACCCTATTGTTCAGGCTTGAAGGTTTTTCTGCACTCAGGCATCACCTTGATCCAACTGCTGTGGACCCCCCCCCCCTAATCTTTGCTCGCAAAGCCAAGTCATTCAGTTCTGCATTAGTTATATTATAAATAGAGCCTCCCTGCCTGTAAAACTTTTTAAAATGCTCCTTTTCTCAAATCTTTAAAATCCAATTTTGACTTATGAAAGTCTTCTTCACTTCATAGCTCTTAAAGAATGATACATAAAATAAAAAGATATGTATATGGGTGAGATGTAGGTTCTTCTTTGGCATTATATTTGCATTGTAAAAATGATGTGCCCTTCCCTGTAAAATCCTTTCAAAAATTTCTTTTTCGAAACTCTTAAAAGACATGAACATTTATTTACCCTATTATGAATTTCATTTGGAGTTTAATTAAAATATTGACTCGACTTTTTCAAGTGTAAGAGATTTCAAATGGTGTAGAGATATTTCATTACCAAAATATAAATCTTATCTTTTTCCTATTACAGTGAAATGAACAGAAAGTCATACTGTTCATATATTGTTAGATTGACTCTTAATTTCATGTAATAGAATTTAAATGTTAATATCAAGGATGATTTCTACTGATCGTATTTACCTCCTTTTCAACCATAGGTAATTTTTAAAAATTCATTTTACCTATGATGATAATTTTAAGAATTTGTTTCTGCTATAGAAGAGTTCCACTGTCAATTAGGAGCGGTATCAATCAATTTATGACATGAACAGTTAGAGGGGGAAACGATAGCCGCATTAATTCTTGTATTGACTGTTGATTTTAAACTACCATCTATTTGAACCCTGTTTCTTTTTATGGAAGATTTATTTTCTTTCATTTTATTCATTATCACAACATGGATTCCCCCGAGACCACATGCGCAACCGAGGCCGGCAAAATGTTAGATGGAGAGACGAGCTAGACAAGTTCAGGAAGTACTGGCTCCGTGACGCCCATGATAGGGAAGTGTGGCAAATCCTGGGGAAGGTCTATGTCCAACGACGGACGTTAAAAGACTGATGATGATGATATGCAATACAAAAGATACAGTATTCATTTTCTGTTGGAATAGAAGTACGAGTGGAGTTTGATCTTGCAGCAGCCAGGCTACTTTTTCTTTCTCACCGTATTCAACCTCAACATTATTATGAAGAGTTACCTATTTATAGAAACCTACCTGTTGGAAAGATTTGATCCATTCTTATACATTCCTAAGCAAATCTCCCTCTCTGCCTATTGAAATGTATTTTTTTTTTTTCCTTTTAGCAAAAGCCTGTTTTGTTAATAGACGATTTAAGATGAAAATGTACTTATATTGGATAGATATTTTTATTCATTTCCAGTTCATCTATGATGCCATTTGTGGAAATGTTCTTTGTGCTACAAGATTTTTCTTTTTCCTTGTTGATTTCTATGGAACTTCATTCATTTTATTTCCCCATATTTATTTTGAGAAACCAAATAATGCTGTTGGGTTACTTCTAGAACACAAAGATGGTGATAAAACAATGTGTTTTCCCTATGAAACTATATTGTTGAACTAAGATAATATTTTAATGATTTATTCCATATATCTAGCTACATAGTCTGTGACCTTGATAGATAACAGGGGGTTGTCTCCCTTGAGACTGTCATCATCAATCTCTAAGTTTGGCTGAAGGCACCACAATTGACTTGGCAACCATCTTTCTCTGTCCCTTTCTGTTCTGGGACTCTCTAAGGGCGTTGTTCAACTTCATGCCTGTCACTTTTGGGATAAGTGGTTGTTATCTTCATGTGGCGTGTCTTGGGCAGATGAAGCCTGGCAGAGCCCGTCTCTCTATAGGTCATCTTTTTCATTCATTTACGTTTTCTTTTTTTCAAAGATCCTCACAAGTTATGTCTCTTTTGATCCTCTGACTGCAAATGATGAACTATTGGTAGTAGTAGTTGTGGTAAACGAAAATACTTTTTAATAAAAAAAAATGAGAATGTCAGAAAATAGGGACATCCAAATTTTTTTTTTTTTTCAATGGGATGATTTATAAACTTGAGTTTCTTGAAACAATATTGTTCATGACAATGCCAGTACTGGACCTTTTTATGAATTACTACTGTAAACCTTATTAAAGAACTTCTTGTCACCAGATATCGGGAATACTGGCAAAATCTGTTTCCTGAGATAGGACATAATGTTATGTCAATGTAAACGAATCTTGAATTTTTCATACAAAAATTTTCTACGTAGTAAAGTAGAATGAACTGCTTTGAATCTGACCTTCATGCGTGTGTATGACCATACTAAATCTTTGGAATTCTGTGCTTTAATTAGGTAAAGAAATCTCTAACCATAGTAATAGTGACATCCCCTTGTTGTAAACTCCTATCTAAGATTAAATCATGCACACTTAATTATTCTGCATAGCTACATGATATTGTAATGGAAGGAGCAATTGTGTGTTGGCTCTTAATAAGATTACAATGTTTCATGAATCTTGCATCCAGATGTGAGATTTGTTAACAGCCAATCTAACTATAACTATATGCTTTTTAGAAATAGAAAAACTAAAAAATTTTTGCGACTTGAACAATGAAGGCACTCTCCAGAAATATTTTGATCATAATCCGAGTGTACTCCAGCAATAAGATTGTAGATAATATTGTAATTTAAATCAACCTTTCTATCTTTCTGAAGTAACAAAAATTAACCTAAATTATAGTTGTCTGAAGGATGTCTTTTACATGGAGCTGTTTCCGTTACTGGTATATTCATCCAAATTTATGCTGAGACTTCTGGATGTCGGATTGATTTCAATATTTATCGGACATAAAGGGCTGAAAATGGACATGATATCTGAAATACAATGGCTTCAACACAGAGGTAGCACTGGTATTATCACTAAATGAAATTAGTCCAATTTCCATTTATTTATAATTATATTATATTCTCTCACTATCTTATTTATATCTATGTACTGTCATGTATACATTTGTACTATTTTCATGATTTGTGGCTATTTTGAGGGGATTTCTTTTTTTCCCCAATGCATAATTTGGTTATACTGGAGAGCAATAACTGACTCCTGCTCCCCCTATTCCTCTGTGAAGAGGTTGTACAGTATATTTTTGACAGTAATTGTGTGTATCAATTACGTAAAGTAAACTATTTAGGGGTTGATTTTCTCTTGAAAATAATCTTTTCACAACTAATAGAAAGGGGACTATAATCTATAAACCTTTGATTTACTGAATTATATATTTGTGTGTATATCTTTATTTGGTATGAGAAAATGCGATTTTTTTTTTTTTTTTTTTTTTTTTTTTTTTTTTTTTTCTAACAAAATTTGAGAACTTGAATTTGGCTCTCGAGATTTCTTAGATAGTAGTACCAGATAACTTTTGGCGTGTACATTTTTTTTCCTCTCTCTTGATGTTGTCACCTCATATTTGCTTTCATAAATTCAAAATTCAGATAATTTTAAATTTTTCATTTTGTTATCAACTATAAATAAGTGACTAATACACTCAATTTTGTTTCTAAAAGGGATTATCTAATGAATTTCAATGTTTAGATTTTATGAAGAAATATTGCCAAATTAACCTGTTTCCTGGCAGCACATCCTTTGTGGCCCTATACCTGTCTGTGGCTCAGTGGTTGGGAACCAATGCTCCAATCAAACATCTTTCCTTACTATATGCCTCACAAGAAAGGCTTGTGGTAAGTTGTTCATTGTGTGTGGCAGAAGTATAACCCATGCAGTTTCTCCTTCCATCTTCAGACTCTCATTTAGCTTTCTGAATCCTGGTTCTGTAATATTTTCCCACTGTTGCCAAGTATGGTTTGTTATTTATAGCTAAAATTGTTTTGTTTTTAAGAATAGTATAGTAAGACTCTAGAAGAAATTATCAATAAAAATAGTACATTTACTTTTATCAAACTTATTTAATTGGCTATCATAGATTTTTATTGGTTGAATAAGGGGAAAAAAAACTGGCCAGATGTAGTCAAAAAGTGGCTAATTTGGCTTCCCTTCATTTTTTTTTTCTCCTCTCCCATTTAGCATCTGCTTTGGCCACTTGTTTTTGTCGGGAAAACCTTGGTGATAACAGCTGCTTGGACATGAGAAACGGGAGTTGAATAGTAATGCACGAGTTTCCCTTGTAATAAATAGGAATTGATTCGATTGTTGTTGAGGGATGCTGTACCTTGTAAAGCTAATGATGCTAAATCTCAGATGAAAGCAGTTACTAGATTTGGACAGCATATCTTTGATGCCCAACTCATTCTTAAATCAGGCTGATTGGAATTATGGCTTCATCAAGTATGTTGGCTTCATACTGTATTCACTTGTATATAAACAATTATTGTTATGGCCAAATCTCATTGGACACACCAGTTCTTGTGCGATCATCAAAGTTAAGCAATGGTGAGCATGGTCAGTACTTAGATGGCTGGTCTTCTGGTTATTCCTGTTGCTTGGAATCATTTTGCCTCCTGTGGTGATCCTGTTAATACTCCTAAGGAGGAGACTGATCTCTACACTATGCTCAACAATGCAGGTGTTTTTTGGGGGGGAAGGTCCCCCAAAGTTTAGTCACTCAATCTGATATTTTTATGGTATTTTTCATTGGCTTTTTTTCTCTCTTGTTTTCACTACTACCTGTAAAAATTATGTAATCACCACACCTATAACAAAACAATTTTTGTTTAATACCTGAACATTCTGGCTCATATATACACCTCAAACAAACTGGATTACATCTTTTGAATTGATAAAAACTAAGAAATCATTGTGCAATTTTCATTTCTAAAACAAATACCAGCACAGGTCTAAATATGCAAATTGAACTGCTGGTTAGAGTTTGCAGACCTCAATGAACAGTTGGGCTAATTAAAAGGAAACTTGGCTCCAACAAGAAAGCTATCAATTAAAACAATGGAAAGGATTATAAAACTCCTTCAAAGAGGAAATCCAACTTGGAGTGTGGCAAGAGATGTTTTTTGTTTCTGTCTGTGTAAAATTTGATGCATGTATAAATAAAAGGAAAACAAATTGGTAGATCCTGGTAGACGTCAAAGTGTCGGATTAGAAACTTTTGAAGCGATATGCTTTGGAAATAGAAAATGCACAACAAAACAAATGAGTGAAAACATGAGTCAATGTTTGTGAAAGAAATCAGCTGAATGACAAGGGATTTATGTATGGAAACCAGCGCTAACATCTAAGCAGAAGAAAAACTGTTACAGTGGGCGAAGAAGAAGCAATACTGGAGTGCGAATGATTGGATGAAAGTGATATTCAGTGATTAATCCTGAATCTGCGTTTGCCAAGCTGATTGTGCTGGAACTTTTGTCTGGTACTATTCCAATGAAACTTATCAAGATGTCCACCTGAAGAAAATGAGCAAATTTTCCTACTCATGTATGACATAAGGTTGTATGTCAGGCAAAGGATCAAGGGAGATGGCAATCTTTACCTCATTAGTGTACAGGTTACATTGAAATTTTCAACCCTCTCATTCCATTATTAATAAATGTTTACTAATAAAATAATTTTTCTGGATGATAATGCAAATTGTTTCAGGGCAAAGAGTGTTGAACCTTTTTCTTTAGAATAGGCATACAAATTCAATGACATGGCCAGCAAAAAGTCTGAATGTCAATCAGTTTGTCATGGACTATTTTTTAATAATTTCCAATGTTCTATCCTGCAAAACTGATCTGTCAACCTTTTATTCAAGAAAGTTGGAACCAGTTTGGAGAATATCGTTCAGCTGTTCTGTGATTTATTTCCTGTGAAGTGAAAAAGAAAAAAAGCTGGGTGAATATCCTCTAAGCATAACCATTCTATAATTTTGCCTGGGATAGTAGTGTTAGATTTACCAGTCTAGCTGTCAGTCCTAAGTGTCAAGATTCTGTCTTATCGACAAAAATGTTGAAATAGCCACTGCCAAGGACATTCCTCTCTGCTTAATAAACTATTTAGGAGTTTAAAGCAATTAATTTCTATGAATTACCCCTTTCTTTTCTCATGTTTAATAAGTCTACTAAATTGGTTTTGAATCTTTCTTTTTGGTTATAGAAGTGCGGGAATGAATAGAAGCATTGAGCAACAAAAACTGTTTGTTGTCTTAGAACTATAAATACTGAACACTGTTAATTTCTTTACAGGGATCTTATATTTATATGTGTGTGTATATATGATAAAGGTATTCAGTCATCTGTGTGTATATACAAGCATCTCTATACAGATAAAATTTAATGGGCACTTACATGTGTGTGTGTGTGTGTATATATATATATATATATATATATATATATATATATGTAATCTCATTAGATTGACAGTTTATGTCTGACAAAATGTGATGATTGTTGAGATGTATAAGAAAACATATTTTGTCCGGCACCAGAATTAATTGAGTTGCACATCAAACAGCCAACCACGTTAATGAATAAAGAAATAAATGCCACATTGGGCTTGAACCAGCATTAACCAGAAAGCAGTCTTAACGCGACACTTCTCTACTAACTGAGCTAACAACACCCTTGGTAAGCATGAGTTAGAAATAGCATACTTAAACCACCCAGCTCTATACTCTGTGGTTGTAGGTATAAATAATTACGTATGTATGTGTGTTCCCATTTAGCTGACAGTATGGGACAGTTTATGCTGACAGTGTATGTCCGACAGAATGTCTCATTTCTTTATTCATTTATATAGTTGGCTATTTGTTTTGCTTTTAAGTTAATTCTGGTAGAAGCCGAAATATAAAATGAATACGGATATTGTATGCACACACACGAGGTCTGTCCATGAAAATTTTGAATTTTCAAAACTGTGCACAAATGGGGCATTTTAGAGTGCTCATCTCTTGAATATTATGTAGTGGTGACTTTGACCTTTTGTATGTAAAAAAAAAAAACAAAAAAACTGCATCCAGCAACCTTTGTTAGTTTTTGAGCTACAGTGTCTCATGTGCTCACAGCTTGGCTTTTTTTTTTTTTTTCTCTCTCCAAGTTAAAAAAAGATGGTCAAGGTCACTTGTACATAATATTCCAGCTATGAGCACTCTGAAATGTTTCATTCGTGTGCTGTTTTGAAAGTTTGGTTTCTTTGTGGACAGGCCTCGTACACACAAATGCATTAACATGTACACAAATCACCTCTTCATCAGATTTCTGTATCTATCTATCTTCATGATCAGTTGCAAGTACTTTAGATGTTAGTATGTGAGACGCATTTAATTTTTAAAAATCTATGCGAATGTTACTGTCTAATGTACTGCTGTTATGATGGGGGGGGATTACCAAAGCACGATATGGACAATCATGGGTCTTGGAAGAGTTGCAGTGAATGGTAGTCCTTCAGATAATCTTTGTGCATTCATCTTTATAAGTCGGTATATACATAGGAACTGCTTATAACATTAGGTCACTTTCAAAAGACTCAGAAAATGACTAGTATACTAGGAGCTACCAAAAACTTTGGAGAATTTAATCAGATTGATCAAACTGTTCATTTGTCAAGTAACCCAGTGTTTCCTGTTTCTTGTCGAACATTTCACATATCTCTCAAAATCACTTCACTAGGAAATGACCTCATTTTCTATTAATTCTCTTCTTTGTTTGAGGAAGCCATTTTGTGCCTGAAGCTCACAGATCTTTTGAGTTGCACCTCATATATAATATAAAATATTTTTATTCCCTAAGCTAGAAATAACTCGCTTAGAGTAGGCTATTTTCCTGTTTGGCTTGTGTTGAAGTTGGTAACGTTCCAAATAGGTTTTCTTTTTACATCAATTGGCAAGTAGAAGACTGAGCATAGTATTTAGATATACCATTTCTCGGATAGTACCCGTTAAAAATTACTGTATTATTTATGTTTGGATCGGCACTTCTGCCCTAGGATTAGAGCAGTTGTTCACTTTGTGTTGAATAAAGATGCCTCTGCTTAGGATCAGTGTCGTATTTGTGTGCTCATTGAAGTGTTACTCTCGCACACACACACACACACACATATAATTTACAATACATAGGTAAGTCCGAGTGGCAATTTAACATTAGACTTAACAATTACAGATACAGAATTAAATCACAAAACAATCCCTGTCCACTTCCTGTAGAACTACACTTTTGCACACCCGGTCACAGTTTTGTCACAGACGCTAGCTTTGCTATCATTGAAAAAAAAATTTTTTAGATACTCCACTGACATAACTAAAATTTTAGAAAGACATGAGGATGTTTCTCTGAATTTTTGAGATGAAGTATTATCATTATTTCTATTATTATTCGGACTATCCTCATCTTGGTTGTTTTTCATACAACGTTTCGGCCGTTGTACTCTACGGCCTTCATCAGGTATCATCTGGTAGGTGTGGGGAAGTAACGAACCAAACCCTTTATTCAACCGACGGGGGTATATTGACTGCACTCCCCCCTTAGCAGTAGTATTTTCGAATTATGATTGTCTCACACTGGGATTTAACTTAGAACCATTAGATTATGTGGACACATGGCGTAGTGGTTACAGAATCAGATAGAATTACTGCAAATAATCTAATCTGATACCTGATGAAGGCCGTAGAGTATAACGGCCCGAAACGTTGTATGAAAAACAACCAAGATGAGGATAGTCCGAATAATAATAGAAATAGACATGAGGATATGTAGATCAACAAACTAAAAACTCTCCCCTGATGGACTTGATACCAAACTTAACAACCCTAATCACCCAGATCTCTAAATCATAATCCTCCCACTAAGAATAACCTCACATCCACATCTCCCCCTCTCAGGCATATCTAATATTGGGAACTTCAGTCACTCAGACCCATAACAACTAAAACTTTGGTAGGGCATCCCACTTGTACAAATCAGAGCCTACATACTGTAAGGTTAATACGTATGAAATTCCTTAACCTCATCACCTCTCCATCTATACTATTCCTAACCTACCCACTAAACCACTTCCCTTCTACCTTGACACCCTATGACTTCTCAAAGACCTACTACTGCTGCTAACACCACAGACTTCATCACAGACTGAACTAAGTCCCACACAACAGGATGACCCTAGCAGATGAGATCCCATTTTTTGCTCCCATATCAAAGCTCCTGTTGGTAGACTTATGTTCCACAGCATACAGCACACACTACTGAAGATTGGAATACCTCCCGAAACATGTCTAGACCATTAATGAAAACATTTACGGATTAATAAACCTAGTTTCCATACGCTCTCACTCCTGAGTCTGTCTCACTTCCTATACTTCACATTTTATATATATATATATATATATATATATATATATATATATATATATATATATATATTGTTGGGTTTCATGTATATGGTACTATAAAATCTATACTAAAACTTGAAGGAATTTATGTGGGTCAGTGTGGACGAGATTTTAGGTATCAGAGAAGATTTTTCAAGGATGAATTTTAAAAAAAAAAAAAAAGTTGGGAAACATTTGTAGTTATGCCCAGAGATTAGTCGTGTGCATCAAAACTGCTGTTTCTACTTCCACAATGATTATATTTGGATTGGAGTTTTCTTTGTGTTCAGATGGGTTCTAGAACAATTGCCCCCTGGATAATTGCCTATAGACAAAAATGGAGAAATCGTTCTGGCGGCAGTTGTCCTGACACGGATTTGATTAAATGTGTCTAGATTATTGCACTTTTCTTTTCACCTGACAGCTGTACTTAATGCTGAAAATACCAGAATCCTTTGAGGAAGGCTGTTCATTTATTGATCATAAATGATCAGTGTACCCTTCTAAGCTGCACAGCCATACACAAGAAAAGATGATACTGCGCAGTAAAATTTTCTTACCACATACAATTTAGAATTAAATAATTATGAATAAATGAAGAAAAATCAATACACCGACCAAATTGTTTCTTTCATTATGCACTTTTTGTTGAGAGTAATTGACCTTTATTTCGTTATTATTGATTGTTTTGTTTTCTTTGTCTTAAGATTACCTTAAAATAAAGAGTATATCCGGTGCAGTCCACTTCTTCAGTAGCTCCCAGGCTTTTTGGTCTCGCACAGTCCATGAAAAAGTTAAAAGGTACATTGGCTGTGATCTTCCTTATTGAGAAAAGATAATCTTTCCAAAGAATTTTTTTTTTCTTTGAGGGTCTATACCACTGAGAATATGCAGCCAAACCTCTTTCCACTTGACTGTCCGGATGTTCCCTGGGCAGTGAATGACCGTATTAGTCTTAGGATGATTATGTTTCCTCTGGAATAAGTCTTAGAAAATAAAAAGCATTGTTGTACACTGGATCTGACAGATTAGTTATTGCTATAGGAAGTTGGCAATGAAGTACAAACCATTTCCTGATGGATGATGAATAAAAAACATCCTTGTATACAGGATCTGGTATTTTTCTCAATTTTAAAATTCATCAATTTCCTGAATTTGGTGATATTGCTTCTTTTTTTAAAAAAATGTTTAAATGAACCTCTCTGGAAAGAAACATTATGATTAAGAGGGTAAGGTGTTAATGGCAATTCTATCAAGTTTGATAGATTTTGTCAACATCACTACTGTTTCACTTTTATTTCTGCCAACACAGTTGAAGAGGTTTGTGATTACCCCATCCTTGTCTGTCTGACCACCTTATATCTCTATAAGTTCTCAATGACATTTTATGGAGGGTGGGCTATGGAAGAAGTGATTAAATTTTGACGATCCATGCATAGTTATTACCCCCTTCATTGTAGCCATGTCCCTACCACTTGGTGTGTGACAATGGCGTTGGCAAAGGTATGAAATTCTAAGGTTCCATTTGTTTTGAACTATCATTGTTTCTGACTTGGTATTGAATGGAGAAGACTTGAAAGTCAAGTGTCGATCACTCCACCCCCTATGCCCCGTATTCGTGGGCCTGTGGAGTCTGAGTTGGAAACAATTATTGGGTTACTGGAGTTGGTAAAAATGTGTACCAACACTGTAACGGTGTTCATTAGTCTAACGGTAGAGGTGCATACATGCGCATGCAATGGAAAGTCAAAACAAATTTGCTACTGGTTTGTTTTTTTTTTTTCTTTCTCTCTTTCTTCCCCTCTCTCTTGTGAGGGGGTCTTGGTTTTCTTATGACGTGACTTAATTGTAAACTTTGTGACTTATGTATGTTGTAAAATTGGAAAGGAATAGAAAGTTGAATGCTGAACTCTACTGGAGACAAACCTCAAGAAGCATGCTCCGCTATTATTTTGTGTTTGATGTTTACCTATTGATTATACAGTAACTATTATAGGGCATCTTTTTTTCTTTTTTTTTTTTTCTTTTTTTTTTCTTCCCCCTCCTCGTTTATATGTATGTCCTTCTTTGGAGGGATAGTTGGTATCATGCTGTACTGTGGTTGCTCATTTATCATCTATTCGGCTTCTGACCACTCCTCAAATAACCTTTGAAGACTTCAACACAGATTGTGTGTTTTTTTTTCTTCTTCTTGGTCATTTGCTATAACCTTGTCTCTGTAAAGAATGATTCGGTGCATGTTTATAAGGGTAACTCATTTACCCATGCCATTGAAAATGACGGAATATATGAAATGTATGGATACACATTGAATTTTTGGTACATAGGTCAGAGCTTTCCAAACTGTATGTCATAACACTTTAGTGCATTGCTGATAATCTTTTAGGTACTATTTCTGTAGTTACTTTGAATTTTGTACATCTTTCAAAAATACTTTCCTTGCTGGCATGACATATTTGGCTTGGCTAACAAAACTTGATGCATTGTAAAAAAAATTATTTCTGAAAAGCATCTACAATGCAAAAGGTTTGGAAAGCTCTTACTTGTATAATAGAGATTTGCATCGCAAAAGACTTGGAGAATAGCGTTCTGTCAACCACAAATGGATTTTTAAAGAATTTTGTTACAGTTTTCTTTACTTATATTTTTATTCTTAAAATTCAGCATTTGTTCTATATCATTAGAACATAAAATTCTATTTTACTGTCAGTTGTGTCCCTTTGCTGGAATTTTTGTGTGGATATGATTTCAACAAATTTACTCTTATGTATTTGGATGCATTAGTGTTTGTACAAAGAGGTTTGGTGAGAGAATTTCTGATTGGTCAATGAACAACAAAAAAATACATGACAAATATATTGTCAATTAATAAAATAAAAATGTCATCCTTCAATTGGTTTTCAACTGATTGTTATCATTTTAACATTTTATTGCAATCTGCTCTCATGTCTCTGCTATTAAAGTAGTTTTCAATTAATATTTGAGTGGACCACTTGAAGATTGTTTTGTTTTTCATTTTAGGATGCTGAAAAAAAACGGCATTTTCTGTAGTTCAAAAGTTTAGAATAAATAAATAGGGAAATGTTCTATTTTCTTCTCTTGATAAGATCAATGCCCTGTGATTTGTACTTGTCAAGTTTTTATAGAAGTCGGATGGTTTTCACTGGAAATCAAATGACAGCAAGTTTCTTTGATATCCCTGCACTCTCCTCCATATTCCAGTTGATTTTAATATTATCATCTATATTCATAAAAGCTAATCATGCTGGCATACATTTAAGGAAAATGATATCCATTTAGATATCTGGGTACCAAATCTCTAATCATATCCATACACCTCGTTTCACGGCCAAATCTTGTGGATAAACTGGTCCTCATATGATCAACAAAGTTAAGCAACATTGAGTCTAGTTAGTACTTAGATGAATGACCGTGTGGAAATGCCAATTGCCATAACCAGCTGGGGAAACATCTGCTGCAGCCATACTGACTTTCGATTGTATTAATCACTTCTTTCCTTTGGGAACCTTTCGCATGGTTGAGGTGGGAAGTGGAACTTGGGTACTAAAAGCTGTTTGTTAGTGGTCAACATTTGTCAACGGGCCTCAGATGGGAACTTTTGATGAATTAATGTAATGTCATAACTTTTTTTTTTTTTTTTTCTCTCTTATATATCTCTTGACAGTTGAACTTTCTCTTTGGTCATATAGACCAGCTTGAAATTATTTACAATTGCATTACTCTCAGAATCCAAGGAAAACTTGAAAAACTCTTAATTTCTTCATTTTTTTTTTTTTTTTTTTTTTTTTTTTCCTCTAATCAGTGCTTGCCATTTGAATTGGTATGCTGGTTTGAGGAATTTCAAATGTTTTTCAATTTTATCTGAATTAAAACATGTGTTGTGAACCGTCAGGAATCTTGGTAGTATATCTGAATTTCTGATTATGTACACTACTGTGAATCAGAATAGTTACTAAGGAAAAACCTATTTGCCATGCCATGTAAGTGTAATTTGAAGAGACCAATAGTTAGCTCTGTTTGGCTTATCCTGATTAGAATAATTGCTAATGTAATTATTAAGTCATCTTTCCCGTTCCTCTTTTAAAGCCTTTAATTACATTGGTCAACAAAACTGAACTTTTTTTCTTACTCATGAAGGTTGCAGTTTGGCTACCTAAGACTAATATTGTTGTGTGTGTGTGTGTGTTTTTTTTTTTTTTTTTTTTTTTTTTTTTTAGATTATAAATTTTGAGTCTTTCACTTTGACACTTTTTTTTTTCTTCCTCTGCTTTAGTCACATTTTGTTTTCTGTTCTACTCTATATGAGGCAATATAGGTGGAGGTCAAATAAAAAAACCGATTTGTATCGGTCAGTAGTTTTCAATGAGTAAAATCAATATTATTCTAAGATGTGTAGAAAGACAAGCTAAAAACGTTGAGCTTTGGACCCCTTGCGGTGCTCTATAGGGGCTAAATGCTAAAATACTGCTTTCATCTCATTATGAAAACTATACGTGATCCAAGGAAAAGACAATTATATTTTGTGGCTCAGCATCAAAAACTACATATAATACACCATATCATATGCGTAATGAAAATTTGTCTAGTGTTGTTTTGTCTGTTTATTCCCGTAGACTCCTTGTGGAGCATATGGACTAAAACCACTTTACTGTGGTATCAGTAGCAAGTAGGTTTTAAAGGATGGAGTTGCTAGCCAATCCTTCCTCCTTACTAGTGCTTGGGACCAACTTCTGCAACTGCCAAGCTGTAGGTCTCTGATGGACTGCCTCACAAGGCTAACTACTCTGCTATACCCATACTGAGGGAGCAGTGGATTCATGCCTTTTCAAAAAGCATTAGTACAAAGTTAGTTTCAGCTAAGGCTGTTTTATCTTGGTCTGCTGATTCAGGTCTCTATTCTGGTTACTGTTACACCACTCTGTGCCTCTCTCCTTTTATATGTTAGTATATCTGGAAAAAATTTTTTACTTCACGATTTATGGCTCTGCACTGAGAAAACAATTATAGTTGTATACAGCTATAAATGTAGTTTGGTGTGTTTTTTGTCTCTTCAATAATTTTTTCACCATGTAATTTCTGTTCTCTATCACTTTGGACAGAAATGGGAATGTGTTATCCTGTAGTTATGACATTGATCTATTGCTTTTGACTTTATTATTATAGCTAGTAAAGAATATCCTCCTGATCAATGGTTTGTGAGACCAGCATACTTACTACAGTAGTTCAAAAAAGTAGTATTTATTTCCCTCCCAACAGGGGTGAAAGGTAACACATGGCTCTCAGATTCATAGACTACTTGAAACTGCAATGGAACTCTTCAATGAATAGGATAAAAGAAATTAAACACGTTTGTGAATTGAATTAAAGAAAAACAAAATAAAATAAAACCACTACAATGTGTAAGGGAAGTTACTTCAATCAGAATTTGCTCCCTTTTGATCCCCCCCCCATATAAGGATTTAAAAGTTGGAATAGGAACCCATACTTGTACATATCACTAGGAACCAAAATTATCTTGCTCCTTCAGCCTTTTGGCATGTCTCAAGTATCAGGTAAGTCCCTGACTCGACCTAACCCTCTTATTGCAGTGTGATCTGCAGACCTGGGACCAGACATTTTACCTTTAGGGGCCAAGAAGGTGCTTAATAGATTGACGGATGCTAAAATGTGCTGGGCTAAATGTAGGTTTGAGTCCCACCCCCAATCCTTTGCAAAAATGAAAAACAATGAACAGCAGCACATTCTAAAGTATTAGCTTAGTCGTTTCTTCTGTTCTTATCCTTTTTAAAGTGAAATTTATAAGTTACCCATAACTTATTGAAAATTATACTTCAGAGAATTATGGTTGAAATATCAATGAACTACTTGATATCGGTTAGGAATTGCAAACAATCGGGAAGAGAATTTTATTGACATTTTTTTCTGCTCTCAAAACAAAATCATCTTTTAAAGATCAAATTCCCAAGATATAAGCTTTTAGGTGAGCTGATAGCCTTAGACTTTATTTGAATTCTTTGACTTAGAGGCCAGAAGAGTATCTTAGCTTCTGTCTACTTATCTTAAGAGTCTGCTTTTTTGGCTCTTTTTTTTTTTTTTTTTTTTTTTTTTCTCCATTCCACCCTGTTAACTCCACTTCCTCTGCATTATAGAGGTTGAACCTAACTTATCCCACAAGCTTGGGACCAGACAGGTGGATTTTCTGAACCATTGAAGTTTTGGGTGAAATTGGCAAAATAATGTGCACACTGTACTGCATCACTGATACCGATACAACACACATTGGCATAAACCTAGCTCAGGCTCTTTCTCTTTATGGTACAAAGATTTTGATGATGAAATTAACTTTTATACAAATTTTTTTTCTTTCCCTCAGGTGTTGATTTCCACTGAAACTTTTTGTTCATTCCTACATGACTCCAGATTCAAATCACTGTCCTGAACTTTCATTACTACTATTATAGGTTTCTTCACTTCTTCATCTTGTCGCTTTTTCATAATTCTTTTTTCATTTTTCAAGATCAATGTGCAATCATTTTAATCTTGTATGTTCAGTGTGCACATGACCATTTGAACTTCCAATTGTGTAGCATAGAATTCCTATTCAATATGAGATACCTAACTTTACAATAATCATTAACACCTTCTTCAGGAAACACATGGAAATCTATCTATAAATATATTAGCTATTTATGTAAACCTATATGATGTTGTTAAACAAATGCCTCAAAATTTTCATCCACTGTAGTCATTACATGAATAAATAGTCACAGGAAATTTTGGCTGTAGATTGGGTTGGTGAACTCAATAACAATGCAACTGTTTAAAAAAAAATTGCTCCTAGGTAATGTCTTAAGTATAGAAAATGTTGATTATTTCCTTCAAACTATGCTTTTGCGATCAGGACTGATAATTTTAAATCTACTTATTTTCAATGGGACAACTGGCAAATTTGCACGTTTTAATCACTTGAAGTGAGAGAAACGATTACGAATGAATATCTCTGTCCTTAGTATATCTCTGAATTTTTGAGATGAGGTATCATTATTATTTTTATTAATATTCGGACCATCCTCATCTTGGTTGTTTTTCATACAACGTTTCGGCCGTTGTACTCTACGGCCTTCATCTGGTATTATTGTCCCAGTGTGAGACAATAATAATACTACTACTACTACTAATGCTAAGAGGGGAGTGCGGTCAATATACCTCCGTCAGTTAAATAGAGGGTTCAGTTCGTTACTTCCCCACACCTACCAGATGATACCTGATGAAGGCTGTAGAGTACAACGGCCGAAACGTATGAAAAACAATACAGATGAGGATGGTCCAAATATCAATAGAAATATCTCTGTCCTTGTCAATAAAGGCTTAGTTTGAATGACCAGTTTCTATTTTTTTTTACTCGTAAGCAATTAGAGAATAACTCTTACTATCAAGGAACAAAAATCCTGTTGCATTTAGTAATCATTGCATTTAAACCCTGTACATTGAAGATTTCTGCTTTTATCATAACTGCTACCACTCCCGTGCTTACCTTTTTAGTCATTTTCTGTGCTCATTATTTTTGAAGTTAGAGAAAGAATTGAGAATCAAGCACAGAAATTTGCAATTCATCACCGAAAATTTGTTTCAACAAGTTATATAGCATTTCTCTGAATTTTTTAGATGAGGTATTATTATTATTTCTATTATTATGATGAAGGCCGTAGAGTACAACGGCTGAAACATTGTATGAAAAACAACCAAGATGAGGATAGTCCGAATAATAATAGAAATAAGTTATATAGCACTCTGTATATTGTATACAAAAAATTGAGAAAAATTCCTTGGTTCGGAATCGAGTGCAACTGATCGAATACAGATTGCCGTATCCCCACAACTAGCCCGACCATCCAGTCAAGTGAGTTACAGATTCTTTTCTGTTTGAGTGCTCCTCGTCACATTTTCGGGGCTTGAAAATTTGCATGAGTACACCACTAGGCTCCATCAGAAAACTCTTTTCTTTTCCTTTTTTTTTTTTTTTTTTTTTTTCCCAAATTCTACCCCTGCCCCACCCCAAGGGCTTCCTGAGGTTTCTATCACCTTTTGGACCAACAATGCTCAAATCTTTTGCTGGTAGATAAAAGGTTTCTTTCAGCTAGTCAGTGCAGGTATCAGAACTAATAATGGTAATTCTCTTAAGCAACTAAGAATATCATTTTTTTCAAACTATTGTAAAAAAACAACTTCACTTCAGCGGCTGGGTTAATCATATTTTTTAAATTCATTGCCATCAATAATTCCAGGTTATGTTACAAGATCTAATTTAGAGATTTTCGAAATTAAAATGCCTTTTTAGTTGAATAACTTTCCCGAATATACATAACTTGCTGAATGAAATTGGTATAGATTGTCTTGATATTTTGTACTTGCTTTGGTGCTAATAATCCAAGTTCTGCTGGTGAGCCAGTATCTTATAGAATTTTCTTGTCCGCTGGGGCTGGAAGCCAGTTTTAATGAACTGAAACCTGGAGTTCTGGGAACGGTCCCCACATAGCACTTAGAAGCAGGGTTATGGGGCATGCCCTGATGTCTACAGAAATAACTGAAAGAACTAGGCAATTTTTTGATGATTTATCACGAGACATAGTTGTAAGATTACCCTATGCCTAAAAAGACTTTATATTTGTACTTTTTGAGCGACAAATGTTGATATCTCGATGACAGCATGTTTTGTTTTTTTTTTGGTTTTTTTCCCCCCCCAGTGTGTTTAGATTTATTATAGATATTGAACTAATTCGAAAGATTTTATGTACTGTGAGTGAAAAAAAAAAATATCCGATACATTTTAAAAAGTTCATTTAACATCCTTCATCATCCACCCTCGAGCATCCATTGTTAGTACGGCTTCAAAATTAGGACCAAAAATTACGAAGATCAAGACAAGATTGAATATTGACAAAGTTATTTGCAAAATTAGGAATCTTTGATCCAAATTCTATCAATTTAAGATTTATTGGATACTTTTTGCACTCACTGTATTTACTCACTCTCTTTCTACATTTTCTCTTGCTTTTCATTTTCAGTGGGGAAATTGCCTTTACCTTTCTCATTAAAAAAAAATGCTCATTGTGCATGCACTTCTTGTGTTGTTTATTACCTAATTTCATATTTTGGCTACACCCTTTTGAAAACTTTCAGTAATTTGATTTTTGAAATTAAAGGAAGTAAAAAACTACACTTACAGATTTTCCATGTGATGGAAGATTTTACCACGTAGGCAACTTGAAAAGTGATAGAGAATGTATATCTATAATTTTAAGAGATATCAACTCTTAAATTCATGAAAGGCAAGTAGAATGTCAACTTCAAATGAATAACTTCTGACTAAAATTATCACCTCTTCACCATTTGGTGAATTTTCAAATTTTCAATTCACAGAAGAGTTTGAATATTTTTTATGCTATCTATTGAAGAGCTCCTGTCAGTTACACACAGTTTATGAATTTAAGGATTAACATTCCAAGTTTTGTTCTGACAATTGAATTTTTCTTTTTCTTCAAAGAATGAATTGGCTGGAACATTTTGTTAAGAAGGATGTAAAAAAGAGATCCAATTGTTTGAACTAATTTGTAATATCAGATAATTTTGTCATTAACATTGTGGGTGCTGAGTATCATAATATCCATTGTGGGTATATGAATTTCGAAATCACTTTTGCTCGTGTATATATAATATGATATATAATTTTTTTTTTTCAAATTTTCCCTCGATAGGTTTCCATGGGGTATTCAATTTACAAATGTTACAAGGGATGCATTCACCCTTGTTTGTTGTCTTAAATTCAGATTTTTTTTTTTTTTTTTTTTTTTTCATGATACTTTTGCTTTTTGTTGGACAGTGGTATAACATTCATTGGTTATCACATTTTTTTAAATTTAAAGAAATTTTTTTTTTTTTTAATGATCACCCAACATGGCATGCTGCTAAAAGACATTGGTCACATGAGGGTTTCTAAAGTATGCCTCCAAATGTTTTCTCTAAAATGAATACTGTCAATTTTTGAAAGTGTGGCCAAATATGTGATTGCATAACAAATAGGTGTGACGATAATGTTATCGACAGCTTTTCTCATTTTGTCTTTTTTTTTTTATTACAAGGCACCATTCATTTCACTCATTTTATCTTTGCTCCTCTGTACAATTTTTTTCTCCCAACAGAATGCTTTTTTTTTTTTTTTTTTTTTCCTCATTGCAGTAGACCTTCACTAATCCGGCACCATTGGGACCAGAGGTGTGCCGGATCAGTGAAAATGTCGAATCACGGAAGAATCCCCCTTATACACTGGCTAACCACCTCATCATACCTTTAAAATATCATGTAAATCAGTACAAGTTAGATAAGAAAACAGAAACATTGAATCTAGCCTTTGTTTTTGATGAAACAGTATTACTTGTCTTTTCACCATATCTCAAGACAATTCAACACCTTCGCTTACACAAAGCTTAAATCACTTTCTCTAGTTCTGAACATCTTCCGTCTTTCAATGTTTTTCTCACGCACATCTGTTTCTTTTGAGCCACTATTGGCAAAAAAATATAGCAGTTTTTCTTTGGCTCTTCAACAGTATATGATATAAAGAAGCAATGTTATTATACTGGCAAAAGATTTTAACCAGTACATCACAGCAGGTTGGTATAATATACCTCGAGAAATTTGGAATTACAGTGGCTCGAAAATTTGGATTGGATGATAAAGTAGGGAGGGAACCAGATTACAGGTAGTCGGATTAGTGAAGGTCTACTATTCTCATTCTTTTTTTTAATTTCATTTTTTTTTTTTTTTTTTTTTTTTTTTTTTTTTTCTTGAAGTTTTTATTTTTGACTTTATTTTTTTAAAAGCTGCATTACCCCAAGGGAGAGAACAGGACTATAAAGGTAGGCCCCCACCCTTTCTTAGCATCATCTAAATGTCTGTCTATCTTTTGTAACTGTAATGACCAAGTAATAACAAAAACTAACTAATCATTTTCATCAGGAACACTCTCACAGAAATGCTATAAAAATCACTTCATTCACAATTCTTCTACAGACATGTTTATATCATTTATAAAAAAATATGTATTGCACTATATTGCAGAAATGCTGTATTAACTTTGAATTAACATAAGTTTTAAATGATATCAAGAGGATAACTACTGATCAGTTAGCTCCTTTCCACTTCGAAGTAAATTTTTCAAAATTCATTTTTTATACTGTCATTCTAATTCTAACAAATTTTGTCTCAGTCCCAAGAGTTAATTAGGAGTGGTATCGCAAAGAGTTCAAGCTCTTTTCCCGCATCAAATAAATTGAGGAATAAAAATGGATGTTTTATTGTTGTACACCATTTGTAAGTCCTGGTGTACTGAACTTTAGGTTTAAAATTATAAAGATAGCCTTTTTAGAATAATTTTTTTTTTTTTTTTTTTTTTTGATCAATCAAGTTTTTTACAATATGGTATAATCAAAGTATTGGTATATATTCATGACTTGTGGTCACTTAATCACATATTTGTAGTTTTTAAAACATGATTTCTTTAGGAGCACATTTAGTTTTGACACAGTTAAATGTTTTTTCTTTGGAAGAAAGATACCCTACAGAACTTTGTTAATACTCAAAATATGCCATAATTAAAAGTGGTATAAAATAAAATTAATCTAAATTTCCATAGCCAATCAAATAATTATGATCTGTTATGGAAGTAGTTGTCTTAGAATAAAATATATTATTCTAAAATTCGATGTACCTTGTGCCTGAACAACATAACATAAATATACAGTTTTTCTAATGCATGAATGCACTGAACACTTCTCTCCTTCAACTGTATCAATAATTTGGAAGAGTTTCTCTGTCTGCTATAGAAGGCCAAACAGTTTTTCCAGCTACAAAATTGGGTATGAATACTTACTGGAGAATGTATTGATATGAAAATTATGATCTTCAAATTTGTCTCAAAATATTCATAAGTAAAACCCTAAATAAAAATCATATAAAATTTAATTTCAACAAAATGTTCATGTGCCAACAATTCTGTCCTAGAAATATCCTTTCAATAAAGAGGATTTCAACAAAACTTTTATCAGTGAAAATCCCTATTGACAAAAAGCCTTTCGACCTAAAGGTTTTTGGTGAAACATCTGGACATGGAGAAATTCATTGTCTGTAAAAGCTTTGTACTGTGTATCTTGGTCTTGAATGCTGAAACATCAAATATACACCATTTGAAGATGCCATTGAGGTATCTACAAATGATTTTTCACAAAAATCCAAGGACTCTTCAATATTTGAATACTGCACATCTTTAATTACCAATAAAAATTTTAGAAAGTAGTAGTACTGAGTATTATCCAACAAATAACAGATTGAGAGGCACGTGGATGGCTTTTGCTTCTTATTGATTAGACGTCAAATGTTGTGGTGTTATAAGGTCATTGGTTTCAAACTAAAGTTTATGAGTAAAACTTTGCTAGCATTGAATGGAATTTGTTTATTACTATTCACTTTCTCATATCCTATTGCTTCACTTGACTCTGACAGAAACAGCACTTGCCAAGTTCACCATCAGTACTGAGGAATCGTTTCACTATCAATATAACCAGCTGAAATCCAAGTCTTGACCTCTTACCCTGTGTAGACAGGTACTTCATCTAGTATATAAAATATAAGATAATATCTTGCATCTTCCAAATGAGCAGTCATTCCCTTGCATAAACACTAAGCCTGTTCAACTCTAAATCAAAGTAAGTCAGGCAAGATCAGATTAGTTCATAAGATAACATTTTGAGGCTTTCACCTAAAACTTTATTATATCTACATTTCATTACTTATTTTACCTAGTTGTCTTGCAGAGGCAAACTGTCAGATAAATATTATGGATGACTTTTGCTTCTTATTGATTAGATGTCTAATGTTGTGGCGTTATAAGGTCATTAGTTTCAAACTGAAGTTTAAGAGTAAAACTTTGCTGGCATTGAATGGAATTTTGTTCATTTCTATTCACTTTCTCATTTAAGGCTAGGTATGCAAAAAGCCTTATTCTCATAGGTGTGTAGAAAGTATAAGAAAGAATGGCAATATTAAAATGAATGTTCGTTTCTGTTGGGGGGGATGCTGTTTGGTTCAAGCAACTCTCTTGGCTGGTCATCATTTCATGAAAACTTGACCAGATTTGTATTTATTTTTGTTGTTTGTTTTCTTAAAGATCATAGGTTTAATACAATAGATATTATTGTACCATCATAGCATAGAAATGTTTATCATAACCCATTAAGATAAAACAGAACAAACAAACAAGATGCTATTTGATTGAATGAGTACAAAAATTGAGGTTATAGTGAAATAAATTTTTTGATGTTATTACTTCAATAGACTTTATCAAAAGCATACAGTGCTTGTCAAAAATTATGGGATTATTCATATGTGGAACTGATACTTCTCTGCCTAGAATCAGAATAGTATCTGGCGCTCTCTGAAAAGGTTCCATGTTTCAAAAAGTATTCATATTCAATATGAGAATGCTGCACATCTTTTAATTATCAGTAAAAAAAAAAAAATTAGACAACAGAAGTAGTACTAAATATCATCCCAAAAGTAACAGATTGACCTCTGAGGCACATTTAGACAACCAAAACCCACAGGCCAGATTTGACCCACTGCAATATTTTTTGTGGTTCCTGGCCAATCTGGTTATCTAAAATCTTACACAATTTATTTTGACTTCACAAATCAATAATATGGTAGTTGTAATTAATATTTGTCTAAGATAAAAATTTAGCATGCTTTCTGTAATATGCATTTTTGAAGTTAATCTGGCTGAATAAAAATAAAAAATGAGTTAAAAAGGTTGCCTATGCCTGCTTCAATGGATATCAATTCTTAATGTCTCGTATCACAAAAAAGGTTTCCCGTTTGCTCATTGCCAAAACTTAACATTGTAACCTTGTTTACTATAAAATATTTTCTTTTTGTAATGCTCTCTAAAAGACTCTTGTTTGCTGACTGAATATAAAAAATTTTTTTTCTATTGCCAAAATAAATGTTAGATGTATAATCATTTGTCAACATGCTAGAAAAATCCTCTTTTCATTCATATGGCTGACAATAGTGGTAGAAATACAAATTATTTTGATAATGATAAACTGGATGGTTTCCCTCAGCAGTAATTCTTAAATTCTCAGTTTGATAGACGAGCACTTTGATAGTGGTTGTTACTTGTTTACCAAAACGTTCAAACATTGCTGTTTCCAACTGCAATGGTATAATTGAAATTTCTTTATACTCACATCTACTTTGTCCGTATTGGGCCGCCCAGAGGTTGGTATTAAATGGAAAATGACTATCCTAATTAAAGCCTTTTTACATCAGTCACTGTTAACACTTTGATTGCTGTTTGAATAGGAAACATTCAATATTATAGTTATTCATCTTACTGCTGAAGAGCTAGCTTTTTATACCTTTTAAAATATAACTAATCCTGCAAACTGACAACTATGGCTCAGTGTTCTCTTAAGTCGGTAGGTCATGGGTTCAATCCATGGCAGTCATACCAAAGATTTAAAATAAAGTAGGATTGAGGAAACCTTGAGAAAGATGGGCTCCATCAAGCTATTTCACCCAAAACACCTCCTTGAAAACATAGGTGCTCCTATGACATGATACAAGGGACCGAGAACCCTGCACTGAGTAACGGGAGTATTGACTACAGCTGTATGTATAGCAATACTTTTTAAGTTACGAAGTGATATTAATATTAAGATTTGTACAATGACAGGCTAATATTGGTTTTCTCTTTTGTTTCTCTCCCCCAAATTTGCATTATTCAATTTAATAGTGCACCTCCAAAGTTTCACACTTGATATTCTTTGTAAAAAAAATCTCAAACTGTTTAGATCAATATTTGTAACTTCCGTATTTTATACATTTTGGATAACATTATCAATTAGCCATTCAAACTCCCATTCTTATTATGGACTCACAATCTTACTTCTAGAATATTTACTCGTATTGATATCATAAATGTGAAAAATAATAAGTCAACTTAATAAATATTGAATGAATTATTATTGCGACACTATTTATATTGAATTGGATTAGTTTTTACCTTCACCTCAATTTTTAGTTGTACAGAAAAATAACATTCAATTTGGGCCATGGCCTTTAATTAAAAGTTGTGTTAAAAGAAAAAAAAAAATTAAAAATTAAGATAATTGTAAAAACTAGTCAAATTCCATAAAAATAAGTTACTTCTTCTCATTGTGCAATCATTGTATGTACATTTGTGCATATGTTTCAGATAGATACTTTCAGTTCAATTTGAACCCAAAAGTGAACCATTTTTCATGATTTAGTATTTATCATTATCAGCCATTCGCCTGCACCATAATGAATTCAATCCTCATACTCCATAGAAGTTTTTCAGATCTTTCAAATAGTCTTGATATGATTCTTCCTTGCTCTTTTCTATTTTGCAAGCATATCCAATATTTATCTATAAAGTATTTCTTTTTTTTCCAAAATCATATTTCTTGAAATTTTGCTTTGATTATCCTACAAGAAATATTAATTATGAACAATGTTTTCTTTCACATCGTCTTATCAAAGCAATCATCCTCTTTAGCATTTTGAGACGCAGAAACTAATCATTCCATCTTGCTTCGAGAGCTGCTTGTAACAGAAAAGATAAATTTTCTTTTCTCCATGGTAATCAAATTAAATTTTTTTTTTATTCTTTGAGGGAGGGGGATTATTTAAAGAAAAATATCATAGATGTTATAATTCTATTAAAGTATATGGAATTAATATTACACTTTAAAAGTATTTCAATTTTTAAAAATTTTAAAATGAATTTTAATTCAAATAGAAAATGATCCCCAAAATGGTCTAGAGGTTGAGAAAGATCTATTTCTGAACAGAATGATTTGTGGCTCTTGTCAGACAACCCAACTGTATATTTATTTATGATAGAATAGATTTATTCTACAATATAAGCAATTAGGCTGCTATGGAATTTGTGAATTTGAAAAAAAATTTTTCTATTTATTTATTTATTTTTATTTTTTTTTTTTTACATCTATAAATGAAAAAAATGATTTCCTATTATTGTGAAAGATCAAAGCTATTAATTTCTGTCTGAATTTCCAAGATGTGGTCTTTCATTATTCAACACCAATTCAATTAAACAGTTGTCCTCATCTATAGGTGTCATAGTCATGTTTTGGCAGTGTATCCTCAGGCCTTCTTCAGGTACCTGTTGTATTCAGTATCATTCTAGGATTTTGAGAAATCTACGTATGACAATGGGCAAAATATCAAGACCAAGGTGAGAAGAAACTCATTGGACCAAAGGATGTATTGTGTTAGTAATGGGATGCATGGCCTAGTGCAATGGTTTCAAAACTGGGGTCTAACAAATGATGTTCAGGGTTCCATATCAGTGTTCTTTTTAGACCTGACATTGCAAATCTTGTAACAGAGTAACCTCATCCATTGCACATCTATGGAAAAATGTACTCATTGTACGTACTACTGTTTATTAGAATAACATAGTAATCTATTTGGAGTAGTAATGATTTTTCTAGGTCAAAAATTGTCCATTAGTCAAGTTCATTGATACAAAAACTTGTATGATGAAAATAGGGGTCTGCTGGATTTTTTTTTTTTTTCCAATTTACAGAAGGAGTCTTTGGGTTGTCTAAGTTTCAAAATCACTGGCCTAGTGGATAAAAGTATTGGTTAAGAATCTCTAGTAACCTGCTTAGCAGTTATGAGTTCAATCTCTAGGTCGAGTAGTGCCAAAAAAGTCACATACTCTGGTTCAGTGGAAGAGGCAGACAAGCAACATGGATAAGAAATAAATTAACTAGGAAGAATTATGAGCTATACATTGGCATGAACAAAATACTGCCTTGGATTGAATTAAGGGTTTGGTTATCTGCTGCAACATTGTGACTATTACAGCTAAGATGAGGGCACTAGTCCAGGTGAATCAGAGTATAATAATCCTTTCTCAGAAATTCAGACCAGTGGGTTTAATAAGGATTAAGGCTTGAGCCCCTGATCAAATCATTGTTAGGTTGTGTTCTCAATGTTTTCAAACTCGGCTCTTGAAGCTGGTCAGACAGTATTTAAATTCATCTCATTCTTTTTCTCTCCCCCCGTTTCAGACAGTGAGCTATACTCTTGTTTTATATCCTGTACTAGAGGATTATAAATTATGTTCAGCTTTTAACTAAATTGACTACACCATAATCTCATGGCAATGGGAAATGATTACATGATTTCCTTTTGTCATCGGTAAGATACTAACAATAACTAATCTCAAATAATTACTCTTGATTTTATTCACTTGCTTCTTCAATGACTTATAATTACCATATATTTTTGCAGATAAGACTATACTTGAAGTGTCAAAAAAAAATCACTCTAAAAATGGCCAGAGACTATAACATTCAATTTCAAAATTGAATTAGGATAATCTTGTCTTATCTGAAGGTTGCCTTATCTGCGGAAATATATGGTATCTTGAAAATTTTCTGGAATGTTTCAAGTCAGACTAACCTTCCTTCCTAATAAGAATAAACCTTGAAATAATATAGATCGCTTAACTTGGTCTAATTTTCATTTGATTATTTTAAGTATTCATCATTGTCTCTGCTCGTTTCTCGGCATGCATTTATTTCTTCAGCATGTGCATTATCTTATATTTCTCTTATTGCAACTACTAATCTTTTTCTTGTTTATTTATCTCCCTTTTTTCTCTCATGAGCATGTTTTATTTTTTTTTTTTTTTTTCTTTCACAATCTTTGTCTGTTATCACTTTACCTTGGATGAGTATATTCAATGGTTATTTCTTATTTTTTTTCTTTTTTCTTTTTCTCACTTTTCTCTATATTCAATTGTTAGGATTATTTTTTCTCTAAATTGGAGTTGATTTTTAGACATTATTTTAGAATATGATATGCACATATATATATATATAAGTTCAAAACTTTGTTCATTCTTACATGTATAGATATTTTTTTTATTTATTTATTTTTTTTTTTTCTCTCTGATGCCATAAAAAAAAAAACCGATTTAGATCAAATGCAACTTTTGGTTATGTTGATTTTTCAATTCTTAGAAAATATTAAAACATGACATTCATTTACTAATCCTTCAAATTACTCTGGATGTGTGCAAAGTGCGGCACACAAAACAGATGATTATAAAACAAAACATCTTTCACAAGCAACACAAAAACAGCAGCATGTCTCTGACCTAAACCATCATAAACACGGACCGCTGCTGACTATCCTCCTTGGGAGTTTTGCTGAGTATGTCAAATCTCTCAATACCTGCCAGGTTTGAGAAGTTACCCAGTTTTAGATTGCCAAGGTTGGGTAATCTAATCTGTGCATTAAATTTTTTTTTTTAATTATTATTTTTCAAATATAACTGGCATTTTCATTGTTGTTTTTTTTTTTTTTTTTTTTTTTTTCCAATAAGGTTTTACCACAATGCTCCAAATGAGTTCATTGTTCATTGCTTAAGTTATACACTAACCTGAAGGTAAACTCAATCAACTGACTCAGGCTTCAAAATTACCTGTGTTTTTTAATTCCTTCTTAATACTTTCTTATATTAAACAAGTCCCTCTGCTACCCACAAAAATATTTTATTAGTATTTATTTTAAATATTAACTTTGATCAGTTGCTATAATCTAGGTCTGTACTTAGAAAGGTGTTTAATGTTGTCTATTTTATTTTTGTTCAGCACTTGATATAAGTACTCGATCCTTGTAGGTTAATCCTGTGACTCTTGTCGTTCGGATAAGCTCATTTATAATTATTCACCTGCTTCTTTTCATTTCATTTCATTTCATTGTGTGAGTACACCTGAATGTGTTGTATATTTGTGTCTATATAAATAAGAAAAAAATTCTGAAACGGTTTATTAGTACTACCTGGTCACAGGTATTTTCTTTCAACTAAAGATATATAGTAGATCTTCAAAAGATGACTCGACTTCAACATGCTAATCCTGGTAAGTCCTTGTCATTCATTTTAAAAAGGTTATTCCGTCTTCTTTTTCTCTTCAAACCTGAAGAGCATTGTGTATGCTTCATTATATATTTCTTTCTATTTTCAAAGATGACTCATTTAACCCTTGAACATCAAACAGTTAAAACATTTTTATTTAAACTCCAATATTAATTAGTCTGAATTATGAAACAAAAAATGACAGTATCATTATCAAAAGAAATATCTGTACAAACTCTTTTTCTTGTCTGCATGCTTTACAACATGGCTGCTGGTCAAACGTAAACAAAACCGCATCTCTCTTCATAAGAATGGCATCAGTTCTAAAGGCCAGAAGTCAATACTAAAATAAATTAAATGAAAATACTTAAACCTTATCAATATTAACATGAACTTAGTTTGGTTTTTAGCCAACTTATTGCTGCTATCTTCTGGCATTTTAGGCTCTGTAATCTTAAATGTGAGGGTTTCAAGAACTCAACACGACAATGATTTGAAGATTTTGAAATAAATATAGCTGTAGTAGATATGATATTAAAAAAAAACTTCTAGGAAGAGGTAATAAGAGGAAAAACAGTTAGGATTTCATGTAAATATGTTTATTTGCTATTGCTACTATGATGACGAGACTTTAACGCAACTCCTGGGACTTGAAAAATATATGTGCTCTACTGAACAGATGCTACTTTGTCTTGGATTTACTTATTGGATCAATTAGATTAAAATTTATGGACTCATCTACTAAATGAACTATCATCTACTTGGATTAATGTATATTCGAAATGTTTCCCTGAGTATTAAAGTTCATGAATAAATTTATGTCTACGTTAATATTATTTTGATATACTAATTCACTAGTTTCTAAATCATTTCATTTTACTGCATCTAAGATTTAACTTTGGATCATTGTCAGTTGTTACCCAAAATATTGCACTCAATTGTTGAATATTAGGCTATGGGGAGGGTCAGATATCAACCTGAATGTCTTGATTTTTGTTGTAAATGTATTATTTCATTATAAATATGAGATCTGTCTGGAAAGTAACAAGTCATTTGATATTAATGAAAAAATAAATCTACATAGTGATGGTGTCTTAGTTCCCGTCAAAGTACCCCCCCTTGGGACCTCATCCACATATCTTTTTACATCTTCAAAACTCCAAAGTCTTTCAGTTTTGTCATCTCTTGCCTTGTCGCATTCTTCTTAATCTCATCCATGGTCTGAAATCTCTTCCCTTTCAATGCTAAAAAGCCAGAAGATGCAGGGAGCCAAATATGGACTGTAAGGGAGTAGATAGATCAGGGTAATGCGATAAGATGAGCAGGCTCAGTTCTTGTGAGTGCGATGGTCACACAGTACACAAGCTCACTCAATGTTGTGTCACTGTTCATAGGAGGTTGTTCATGCAGTGCAGTAAGGCCTGATTAGTGGACAAGTTATGTCGAGATTGTGCAACCATTTCTAGATATTCAAAATGACTGGATACTCTCTGGACAAACCTCGTATAAATAGCTGCAAAGTACTAAAAATGTGATTCAATACTAAATACTCTGATTTTGGTCAATGCTTAAATAGATAATTTAGAACTTCAGTTCTTGTCAGAAACCTACTCTATTTATTCTTCTAAGTGAGCACCTGCAATTCAGATTGTTGGGTAATAAAAAGAAAATGCTGGTAGAATGAAAAGATTTTATCTATGAAACTTCTGTAGACTACTCAAAATTATTAACATAAAATTAATGATATAAGAATGACTCATAATTTTTGCAAGAATAAATAACTAGGGCAGATTTATGAATTACATAGATATCAGAAAAATTGAAAATTCAATCACTTCTTCCATGGTTCATTGCCCAACTTCATGAAACTTCATTGAAATTCATTGAGAACCTTTGGAAATATTGTGGACAGACATGAAATTTTGGTGTTATTGATTAGGACATTTAACAACAGAGGGAAGTTAATTGTGCATGGATCTGCTCCAAAAATTTAATTTCTTCTGTAGACTATTATCCACTCCTCCTCAAAATAATATTAAATTCATTAAGAACTTTTGAGATATCATGTCATGAGGGTATATGTAAATGTATGCCCCCCCCCGGAAAATACCCTTGCTCCTATACCTCCCTTTACATCATACTTATATGACCAAACCATATATTTCTAAAATTTCACGGCTGCCAACACAATATCTCCCCAAATTTTCAATGAAATTCGTGGAAGAGTGGACAATAGACTACATAAGAGCTGATAAAATTTTGGGGTGGTTCCATGTACAGTTAATGCTCCTAACCATGGCATTGACAGAGGTATATACTTTTTGAGTGCTTTCTTGTTTTTCTACTTGATTCAATTCACAGAAATGGGCTGCAAAGGCTTTGCAGACCAATCTCTTCACCGGGTCCAAAGACTCTTGGGAATATGTTGACTGCACGCCTGAGGACCCCAGGTTTCATTACTGACGATGTGTCAGGATCATATTTTTTTGGTGTGGTAAACATTCTTAATTTTATTCATTGAAGAGATCCCCAGTCAATACAAGCAGTTACTTTGAGTCCATGAATTTAAGAGTTAATATCTGTATAGCAAAAGATTTAGGGAAAAAAATCATGTTTTTAATTGTCATAAAGCAAGATTCAACTTTACAAATCCTGAATCTCTTCATGCAAATGGAGGAGAGATAATTCAATGAAACAAGAGTATTGCATTCTTCAGGCACAAGAGTATTGCAATCTCTCGTATATTCAAGAAGCTCATTTTGGTTTTCTAAATGTCACATTGTATCAAGATATAATGGACAAGAGGTTCAGTGAAAGCATTTGGCATACAGAGTTCAAACTCTGGCTTGACAGTTTGCGTACAACTTACTCTTGTGCCCTTGGGGAAGGAATGAAACAAATTTTTACCCCAGCTATGGGTAAATAGTAGAGAAATTTAAGCTATTTATCCCTGTAAGGTAGTTTATCTTGGGCACTCCTGCCTTTGAAAACTTGAGATTGCTACAAAAACTGTAATTTGATCTCCATGGAATGTTTCAAGAAATGGAGACAAAATCATGCCTTGCAACATGCAACACCTGAGTCTGGGAGATAGCAGCTGATTCGGCCAATTTTGTTTCTGATTTCCTAGAATTTTGTGGAGAGGCACAAAGTGGTATTGAGTCAGAAAATACTCAGGACAAGTCTCTTAAAAACATCTGACACTGCTTTACATTTTTCCATCACGATATAAATGAAGTTGGTTTTCGTCTATCTAACAGATTTTACAAGTATACATGCCAATGACTGATTAGTGTAAAAGTTGTTCTTTCAAAAAAGAAATTTGAACATGCAATGCATGTTTATAAAGCCATGGAGAAATAAGCGATTGCATTGTTGCTCTTGTCTTTATTGTGGCTTCATTTTTCTTTTTTCTTTAGTAATACATTAGTCTTTCAATGCAGTATTTGTTTGGATATCTACAGTGTTAGATGTTTCGAGGGATTTGCTCAAAGCATTTTCTGGCTCAGTACCACCTTATGCCTTCCCACATAGTTTTTTTTTTTTTTTTTTTCCAGTTATTCTTGAACATTATTATAGCTGCCACCTGCCATTGTCTATAGCCTCTTGAATCTACTGCCCTTACTTGAATACTCAATCTTTTTATCCTTCTAGATGCTATAACCATCAGAAAGACCATTTGTGGGACAGTTTTTCATCTAATCTCTTTTATATACATGCACAGAGAAACCCCAACATTTTAGAGGGAGAGGGGTGTGAGTAATTCCAAGAGGGGGCTCTAATCACTTTAGGCATTCTTTTAACAAGTGTTGGCATGATATTGTGATGAACATAATATATTAAAATTTGTTTTCTCTCAGATTTACAGTACCCATTTCGAAGTAATCGGTTGGTTGAAGATGGGAAGGGGGCGTGGTGACAAGGTGCAACTGCCAGAAGGGGGCACTGTGGTAAAAAGGTTAAGAACCACTGCTTTAGATTCTCCCATTGCAATCTAAAAACTCTACCAATTCTCCCTGCTAAAAAGACAGTTTTGTTTCTTTTCGATTTAAAAATTCAAGCCAAAAACTAGCTTCAATTTGACAAAATCTTTTTTAAAATTTTATGTTTGAAATTTGTAAGTTATGAGTTGATTTTTTTTTTTTTTTTTTTTTTTTTTTTCTTTTTCCCAAAGACCAATTCTGATCATCTAACTATATGAATACATCAATGGATGTTATTTGAATCCGTAAAGACACTTATACTAAATAGGCAGCACCCAGACAGCATATACCTTTGCTAACACTGTATGCTAATTTAATCGGAAAAAAGATTCCTGGATCCTCCCCCAAATTTTATCAGTTCTTCCTAACCCCTTGACCCTTCCATGAAGTTTCATTGAAAATCATTGAAAACCTTTGGAGATATCATGTATACAGATACAAATGAAGGAAAGACACAAGGTGAGACTTATACCTCACTAACTTAATTGGCAGAGGTAAATATCGTGTTATCTACTTAACATTTAAAATTGTGAGAGATCCTAGCACTTCCATTAATTGCTTCAGAGTGACCAGCTACATATAATTGCTATTTCAGAGAATCTAGATAAGTATCTTCTTTTGAAAAGCAATATGTTAGTTCTTATTTGAATTTGTGATTTCTACTTGGTCCAATGTCTGAATTTTGATTCATCATGCATCAAACATGATTCAGATGTGGTTTTATGAGGTTAGGTTTCGTTCTGTTTTGATTTGATTTATGATTCTTTGTGTGATTACAATTTTTAGCTGCCTTCAATAATCTACTTATTGTAGTGATTAGGATTTTCATTCATTCTTTCTCTCAAAACAAAACATCTATTTGATTACTTGGACATTATCAAATTTGCAAAGAAAGATACCCACCTCAAACTGTCAATCTCTACTTATCCTTTTGAATAGAGAAATGCACAGAAAACATTTTGGAAAGCTCTCTTGGCTTTTATCTTTGATTCAAGCTTACAAAAAAAAATACTAGAAAGATAACTCTACCAAAAGAAAAATGTATACCTTTTCTCAATTTTGTTGACAGGTAAATTATTATTCTATCTTAACAAGTGGCAGAGTGACTTATTGCTCTTATATTTTTTGTTGTTATTTCATTTTCATAGTGGTGATGATACTTCTTGCTGTGCATCTATCATTATCAAATCACCATAGCCCAGAATTGGCCCAGTCAAGTGGGCTCTTTATTCCTCTGTGTTTCCTGGTCACGTTTTGGGGGCTACAACTCTGAAAATTTGTATGATTACATCATTAGGTACTATTTGAAAATGTGTTGTTTTTTGTTTTTTTTTGGGGGGGGGTTCCTAGATAATTAGTTCTGTTAGATGTGGGGACTACTGTGATTCATTATGCGAAGTATGAATGTGTAATATTTTTGTACCTAAGAAGGGTCAACATTCAAAGACTCTTTGGACAATTGAACTCCTTGTTCGTGTCAACACAATGTTCCGGCTGATTCATTCTACGGCCATCTTCAGGGGTGATACCCAAATATGATGGTAGTAAATGATAGCTACCCTACAATGTTGGATGAAAAAATAAAAAAAAATAAAAAATAAGATCCCATTAATCCTAAAGAGAAGGATGTATAACCAATGCATCCTCCCAATAGTCACTTATGGGGCTGAAACATGGAACTTAACCAAGAGACAGACCCGTAAGCTAAGAACCATGCAACTTGCACATGAAAGAATAATGCTGGGCCTCACATGGAGAGACCACAAAACAGCACAGTACATCCGAGAAAAGACAAGACTTAGAGACATCATAGAATCCATAAAAAATCTCAAATGGTGGTGGGCTGGCCATGTTGCAAGAATGGCAGACAATCGATGTACATCACGACTCACAACATGGATTTCCCAAGACCACATGCGCAACTGAGGCCGGCAAAATGTTAGATGGAGAGACGAGCTAGACAAGTTCAGGAAGTACTGGCTCCGTGACACCCATGATAGAGAAGTGTGGCAAATCCTGGGGAAGGTCTATGTCCAACGACAGACGCTAAAAGACTGATGATAATGATGAATCTTTTTCTCTCCTTGTTAGGCCTGGATTTCCATGCTTTGTTCCTATTGAATAGTGGAAGCCTCATCAGGTTGAGCTCTACACTTGTCGACAGTGTGTGTGTCAGACTTGTTGATATGGGCTGCCACCTTGATTTTTCCTCAGTTTCCAACAATTCCCCACCAATCATCTGAATTTCCTGTTTATCACCATAATATTCGGATGGTACACCTGGAGAAGGCCATAGAACATATCAGCCCAAATGTCATGTTCACAAGAACAAGGTGGTCAATTGTCCCAAAAAACTCTTTGAATTTTCGTACAGAATTAAAATGTTATTCAGGCATTAGAGAGTACCCAGAGAGTGCATATCACTGCCAATGCCATTGTTACTAATGAGTGAATGAAAATCTGTTAAAATCGGATGCTTCGTTACAAGGTCAATGTATCACTCGAACTAGACAACACAAAATAGAATAAACAATTAGAGAAAATGGGGTTGCTGCAGGAACCAAACCAGCAAAGGATAGGGTAGCCACTTCAACATAGCATTGCTCTTACCATTGAGCTGCTGTTTAACATAAATTACATTATCAAACCCTCCCAACTAGAAACGTATTTTGGGGGGGAATTTTGAAGAAATAAAAAATGTTATTACCAGATATAATAAGGACTAAATGCTAAATTTGTTAGCCAATGGTACAGTCTGTATGCACAATATATACATACATAGCCAGCTGGACCAACTTGAAAACTGAAGAAAGTCAGTTTGACGGTTTCTTATTGCAATTTGATATATCTGGTGTTAATTTTCAATATTTTCCAAGACATTAATATTCTTAGTGATGTGAATTATGGTTATCAAGTATGTAAAATCAGCAAATATGTTTATCCTTCAGCTAACAAAGATAATTACAATGATGATGACTAGAAACTCAGGTAGCGTGCCAGTATTGATTTCATCATCAAAACGGATAGTTAAGAGTTAATGTGTTAGATAAACAAAATGGTCAGCTATTTTTAGTACTTGGCTTTTCACTTTAATCATTCGTGCAAATATCTGATAAGATATGGTCTATCATTGATCTCCTGCAGTGCTATTGCCCTTCTTCCTTATTTATTTCACTTTTTAAAGAATCAATAATTTTTTAGAATCTCTATTTTGAAATAAATATGTTTTTAATGAAGAATCACTTCGTACTTTTGTATTAGAAGGAATATTCTTCAAAAGAATGGCTTTTCTTTTAATCTTTCAATCTACCTAGAAATGTATTGAAGTTAATTTGCTTTGGGCTCTTCCTTTCCTCAAAGCAGGACATTCTCAATTCTTTCTTTCTAAATCTTTTGATCTTCTCATTCATTGCTCTTAAAATATAAGTTTTTGGCCTTTGAATAAGTGTTCATAATCAACCATGAAGGTTAAGTGGAACGCTCATCATATACTTCTGATTTCAGAGAAAAATCTTGGTTCTAAAAATACTGATGGAGCCTTCTTTTTTTTTTTTTTTTTTTTTCACCCATACTGCCAACATAGCCAGCCTGAAGACCTGAAGAAAATGTATTGTCCATGCTGGCTGAATCATTCGGCTAGAAGGCTGAAAATTTGAACATTTACTCCTTACCATGTCCCGGGGGTGGTGGGTGAAATTTTAATTTTAAATCCCAATCCCATAATAGGTTTTTTTAATCACCCCCAACATGGTATGCTGCAAAAAAACATTGGTCATATAATGGTTTCTATTGAGTGACTGAGCAGACCTGTTTTCATTTTTTATCATTCAATAAAAAAAAAAAAAAATATATATATATATATATATATATATATATATATGTACCAATTCTAGATTATCAAACAAGTTGCTGATAACCCACACATACTTTTAAACATATTATTTCAGATTTTAATATTTGCTCTTAGTTTTTGGATGGAGTGCTGTCTAAAAGGTTTGCTCCATTGAAATCGTTGATTTTCCTTCCTTAAACTGAAAAATAGCTTCAATTATTATTGGAACAATAGATTCTTGAAATAAATTGTCGAATCACTTTGCCCCACAAATGGTACACCCAACCAACAAGCCAAGCAGGTTACAGATTCTTCTTTCTTTGTGTCTCCGGCTGCTCTTGGTAATATTTTGGTTTACAACCTTGAAAATTTGCATGAGTATACTACTTGATACCATGTACAAATGTTTTTTTGCTTTTTGGAGTCTTTATCTTAGATAATTTTAGATAAAAGGTTTTTGTTTTTTTTCCTTTAATGATTTTAAATATTTTTTAGGTTATTAGCTCTGATATACAAGTGATATACAGTGATTCATTTATGTTAAGTACAAATATTTTTATTACATTTGTTGAATAGATACTCTGGAAAGTGCTGCTAACTTATTGATTTACGTAAAGGAATGAATGTTTAATTTTCAGCCCTCTTGTGCCATTGGTACAGATAGATTGATAGCCATCCAGACCAACTTGAAAACCAGAGAAATGTAGGGTGACAGATTCTGAAAGAAAATCCAACAACTTTTCAGATCAAAATTCAAAGTTGGCCCAAACTAAATTATAGTTTTATGTTGCAACATCTGTCAACTTTTCTCAAGGGTTTCTTATTTTCATTTTTCTTTTTCTATTTGTTTTGTAATCTTAAAAGCTTAAGCACTGAAGTCTGTCTATCCTTTTGAAAATTTTGAAATTTGTTTGCGTTTATTTTGTACTAAACTTCAATAAGTTTTGAAATAAGATGCATGCATACGTCTTCTTTCAACCAGAAGAAAAAATTAATTTCAAGTAGATACTAAAAGCATTTTATGATTTTAAGACTTAAGTATTTCCTCAGTATTTATCACATTCATCTTCTAATTTTATTTTCTTCAAAAACTTGTTAAATGTCAGTATATCAAGTGAAGAAAGATTATTAATCTCAGGTATTTAGTACTGAGTAAAAGTATCCTTTTTCTTTTTCTTTTTTTATGCGTACATGGATATTCTAATATATATCCACAATGATATATATACTGAATGTTTTGGCAGATAAGATGACTCTTGGAGCATCTGAAAAACATCCCCCCCCCCAAAAAAAACGGGGTCAACCTATTGACCAGCCGGTGACTAAACTGTAAGCTAAAATCAAATTCAAACAGAAATTGACGTCCTGTCTCATCTGAAGGTTACCTTATCTACTGAAATATACAGGGAGATATATTATTAAAACCAGAGATCCATTCATCTGTACAAAAACAAAAGATTAGTGAACGAAAATTAAAAAGATACTCTTTGTCCGTCATTTTCAATGAAAATGTATTAAAGAAAATATGCTGGGAAGTATATCCCACACCCTCTACTTGATAAATCTCATCAACATGTATTCATTTTTTGTTGTATTAATTAGGTTTTGAAATTCATATAAATTCTGCTTAGGCTTTATTAAATAAGATGTCCCAAATTTAATCAGCCAAATAGAAATCCAATTAGTTATATTTAAATATATTAATTTGGGGGTCTAATTACTGGAAATACTTCAGCTTTTGGTTGCATTTAAGTAAGATTGTCCAGTTTTCTATTAAGATAACAAAAGCCTCTTCTTCCCCTAAACTTCATTGGAGTGGATTAGGGAAGCAAGGTTGAAGCATGACTGCATATTTGTACGAGGGTGGATCAATATGTCTGTAGCTTGACAGTCATTACCTGAATTTTGATTTGAAATTTTTTGCCATGTAATTAAATTTATTGACATGGCTGGTCATCATGTTGAAAAATGCTCTCTCTGTAAAACGTGTTTTTCACCATTAAGCCACAGAATTATTGATGTACCTATATAAGTTATTCTATTCTCTTGGATTATTAACTAATTATTGTATTAAAACGAACAAAAATATGTACTGGGATTACTTCAATCCTACAGTCATTTTAACAATGATCACTTATTTCAAATTAAAGATACAAGACCAGTGTGTGTGTGTGTGTGTAGAGAGCACATTTCGAAGACTTCATGGTGTGTGTATCTGCTGTTATAAACATGTAAAATAATTTTCCATCAGTTGTATAAAACTGGCTTTGAAGTATTCCCATTTTGGTTAATGCTTTCCAGTTTTGCCAGTTCAGATGTTTGGTATCTAAATCTAGATACAGAATTTAGATTTTTGATAAAAGATCTATAATCTATAATTCCTTTATTTCTTTCTATTAGATTTCTTGAACTGCTGATCCCAAAACTTCAGACTTGACAGTGTACGGCTTGTGTGCAGATTAATTCATCTGGCAAATGTTGAACTATGGTCAGTTGTCAAGTAATTGCAGTATATGCAAGCACATACTCAGACAGATTTTTTTAATGTAGTTAGATTGGGCATATTTGATTGATTGAATTTCTAAGATTCCTAGAATATTTGAATCTGTGTTTGACCTTTGGCGGGTTGTAATCGATTTATTTGCCTCATGACAGCAACAAATTTTTAGATTAAGTGTTGGGTCTCGGCAAGCCAAATATTGTTCTAGTCCTCTCAACTAGGGTCACTGAGTTATTAGAGTCAGCTTTACTTGATCACAGGATGAATCTTGGGCAGAGTTCGTCATGACTTAGAGGCAATGGGACCTTTGGTGAATAGTAATGTCTTGGTCAGTACTTTGACATTCACACTTCACTAACCTGATTACTCTAGTCATCAGTCTTGCTAAACAACCTGGTGCACCTTGACTGACAGGTAGTTTAAGCATACATCTCTCAGTGCTGAGATGATGTCATTATATAGTTATAAATAAAATTTCCAAGTCCTGTTCAGCTATTTGACAGCCTTGACATATTTAGAATATTTATAGTGACACATTGCTTTTGTCGGTATTCTCATTTACCATTACACCGGTTTTTGTTCCTGGGTAGTGAGTGTTATTTTCTTATTGCTCATGTATAAAAAGTATAGGAAATGGCTATTATTCCTTTCCAACTTAGCTCTTATTGCCTGTATAGTGATATTCACTTGTATTTTTATTTTTTATTTTGTGATTAAAAATGTGTGCACTTGCCTGTTGTCCTATTGGAAATAAGTAGATTTCAAATTATTGCGGTCCTGGTCGCAAGAACAAAGTTTGAAAGGAATAATTAACATTTTCTATGCTTTTTAGGTATAACCAATCAGAAAATAGCACTTATTACCCAGGAACAAAAAAAAGTAAAGACTAAGTTACAGAGTGTTATCATTGAAATCACTTCAATGACATGATGCAACAAAGTGCTTTGCTCTTGAAACTGCTAATAAAGTTTGTATCTGTTTGGATGTAAATATGAAAAGATATTGATATTGATATTGATTTAGTTCTCGGTAATACCTAATGCTGCTTTCTACAATTCAAGAAATATCATGTCCTGTTGCCTACAACAGCCATTCTCACTAGGTACTATATAGCCTCTTGAGGGCGGAGCTCATTTGAAGAGAGTCATAGACTGAAATGGACAGATATTCATTTATTATCTGTTTATGTTGTATCTGTTCAACAAGGGGCCTTAGAACTTGAGTAGAGCTCTTAAGGGGGCTTAAAAAAAAGTTGATTATGATTGATCTGCAGGTGTTCTTACAATTCCTGTTGAACATTTTCCAGTTAGAAACCGTCAACCAAGACCAACAACATTGGTTTCTTTGGTTTTTAAACAAGTCTGGCTGATGTATGCATCGTGCACACTTAGTCTGTGTGCATTCATGCATAATTTTTATTTTTAGTGGTCATTGCCTAATAAAAGGTAAGAGGAGTAATGTATTCATTGATCACATTTCCTAATTTTTTTTAATTGATCACTCCCCCAATATGGCCTTCTGATGTTGATCATGTGACTATTTCTATTGAGTGACTAACCAGACACTTTTTAAGGGCCTGATTTTTTGCTAGAAAAATTTTCAGCCTAAGAAATATAGATATAATGTATTTTCCCGAACACTTTTTCTGTCTGGTTGCACACAAAATACAGCATAAAATCTAAAGGCGTGACTCAAGGAAGCAATATTGATGTTTCCTGACTTGAACAACATTTCTGGCACTATAATTAAATCACATTGCTCTATACATGTGACCAGAATTTGATAACTTTTGACATGAAAACACAAAAGCAACATTGTTTTATTTTGAAATTCAGATGAGTTATGAACATTTTTATCAATTTGAAGAAATTTTCTGAGAAAAACAAGAAAAAAAAGGATAATATTAATGAATGAATGCACACAATTATTTTGTAAAACTCATATTGAACTCTTAGTTCAGTTTGCAGAATTTACAATATCTGTTTCTTGCACTTATTCACTTCCTTTACATTCATATAAACATTGAGCCCCTGGTGAATAAATGAATGGTTTGTCTTTGTGAAGGTTTTCCATAACTATAGGACCTTAATGCAGCCTGTTAACTAGTTCATACGATACTCATGGCATTTATTTTCACAATGCTGTTGACCAGTGGTTCTTGACCTTTTTTGCTCTGTCCCACCTCAACAGTTGGAAAAATATAAATTTCACCTCTTACTATAATAAAATAAATTTGGTGTTGAAAAAGTACAATGATAATATCATAAAAAAGTATTCAATATTAGATTAGAACATTTTCCTAAATTTAGAGTTATAAATCAAGGAAAATATCTACAAAAGATGAAAGCATACATTAAAAATCTATCAATTGTTGGTGAGATTGTGAGTCTTGATGAAAATACAAAAAATAACATGCAAAAAAATTGCACAACCTTCCTCAAAGGAAGTAACCAAATTCTTTTAAACTGTATTTCTGTACACAGAAAGTAAGTGTCCAGTTTAATATCATTGTTGCATTGTAAATAGACCTCTCCCACTCCTCCTAAAGAGCCACAGTCAGCCTACACATTCCAAACAATCTGATCTGAATGACTTGTGTAAGTAAGACAGGGTTTTTAAGATGGTTCCTATTGGTCCTCTTATGCGAATTTTCAAAAATGTGACCAGGAGCACCAAAATACACACACACACACACACACACACACAAAGAAAGAGAGAAGAACCTGTAGCCCATTTGGCTGTCGGTTGGGTGGGCAGTTAGTGGGGCTACAGTGATTTGATAAAGCCCCCCCCCCCCCAGTTGCCATGTATTTATTATCCACAAGAAGTTTGTATTATGAAAAAAAACATTCAAAAGAATAATGAAAGAAGTATAATGAAAACTAATCAATGGTGACTCCTCTGGGGATCTGGATCCTTGACATTTGCCTAAATTTTTTTTTTTTTTAATAAGTTATTATGAACTTCAGTCTTTTTAAGGGACCATTCGGAATTTTTGTATTTTCCAAGTATATAAAGTTTATGTAGAACTAACTTTTGTAAAAGGTAAAATAAGTTTATTTTTTCAAGAAAACTGATTTACTTTTTTCTTTTTTGTTAAATACTCTTTTAGGTGGGAGGACTGAAAAAAAAAAATGAGTTTCTTAGAAAACCTATTCATCAAAATGAATGAATCTGTAGAATACGGATAATTACTTTCAATTCTTAATACATATATTCTTTTTAACAGTGTCATTAGCTGTACAAATATTTTTATACAGTGTTTCCTTAAGATATTAAAGTTATTTCATGGGTTCCTCCAGTCTGAAAAGATTGAGAAAGTTTGGTTCAAGGATTCAATACTATTGGCCCTCTCTGTATATTGATTATTATTTCTGAAGGAAATCAATTTTGTCAATTTCCTGAGCACCATGTTTTTAAATTCCTGTAACTATAACAATTGAATTTTTAGAAACTGTCAACATAGGTTTCCACAGTTTTTGAGTGGGTCTAGTGCTGTATGTATTGTGTGTAAAGGCTGCACCAGTGGAATTAGAGGGCTAAAAATTCAAACCTATATTATGTTTTGAAAAGATTTTTAGTCTTGAAAAAAAATTTTTTTTTTTTTGCTTTTATTTTTTGTTATTTAATTTTTTCATGAAGGTTCAGGTGTTCAATTTACAATGCAAGTGTATATTAAATTGGTCTTTTCATTTTTATCAGGCAGTGTTCTTGCTTTTTCAGATTTTTTTAGTGATCACTGCCCAATGAAAGGTGTGAGAAGTAATTTATTCATTGATCACTTCTAACTACATACTGACAAGACATTGGTCACATGACTGTTTCTATTTAGTGACTAACCAGACGTATGTTGTCTTTTTTTTTTTTTTTTTCCAACAAAATGAATGTCTGTCTTTCCTGGGAGGCCGCACCATAATGTAATTAAAAGGGAACATGAATAGAATCAGAAATCGAACAGAATTTTACTCTTCTTGAGTCAATCATTATTTCAAGGTAATCAAACTTAATTAAGGGCTTCTGATGCTGGGGATAACCTTATTTAGAGATTTGCATTTTCTCAAGAGATTATTGCTGTTGTACAGTGGTTCTTAACCAGGGTGGCATGATTAATTACAAAAGGGGGGCATTAGCCTGAAAGAAAAAAAAGTGTGAATTCCTCTAATTATTTTGGCGATTTTCCTAATAAGTGTTTGCATAATATTGTGATTAACATTATATTTTAAAATCTTTTTTTTTCTTCTTTTTTTTCTTTTTTTTTTCTCTTTTTTTTCTTTTTTTTTTCTTTTCTTCTTTTTTTTTTCTTTTTTTTTTTTCTTTTCTTTTTTTTTTCTCTTCCTCACCCCCCAGGTTTGTAGTTCCCATTTCAAACTAATCACTAGGTTGAAGATGTGTTGGTGGGCTTTTCAAGGCAAGATCAGACTTCGAAAGGGGGTGCATGCTGTTGAAAGGTTAAGAGCCATTGCTCTAAAATATTTTGAATTGATAGGTTTACTGTTAAAATTGGTCAGAGAATTTTTTTTTAATTTTTTTTTTTAATCATTCCTTCCTCTCTAAAATGTTAAGAATTTTTAAAAGAAATTGTTTGTGTGTGTGTTGTTCTCTTTTTCGCTTAGTTTTGTTCTGTTCTATTTTGTAATGTATTTAGTTGGCTAAAAGTGTTTTTCTTTTCTCTTTTTCTTCTTTTTCTTTCTCAATATCTCAAGAGATGGAATAATATTACTTGCATCTAAGATATTTCATCCTCTATGGATAAAAATTGCTTAAAATAATCACTTGCCACGCTTGCACTTGGCTGACTTCTCATAAAATGTTTTTGTTTTTTTTTTTTGTTTTTTTTGGAGGGGGGTCCTTCTCTCGTTCTTTGATGTTCAAGCAGTATGAATGATTAAATAAGTTATTAGAAATTTTTCATTTAGATGTGCTAGTATCTTTAGTACTGATTGCTGTCACTGACTGATTGTACTGACATACTCAAAAGAGAGTTACATCCCTTGCTAGATCTTCACAGAAAAATACTGTTTTTAGTCCAGCGCAATCTGATTTTGAATATGTGATCCACCCCTGTTCGTTATTAAAAATCGGTGAACTCTCTCTCATGTATATTTTTACTGTCTAATTTAATGCCCCCCCCCAGCGCATCTGACTTTGAGGCTTGTTTATTTCTTTTTTTCTATCTCTCTTTGTTTGTCTGTAAGATGATACTTCTGTTCAGATTATAGCTATTTTTTTTTTCCTCATAATCCACTGCTTTTACATTAGTTCTTTTCACTTCTGCCATCAAAGTGCATTCGATCGCATCCGTCTTCCACATGATATCTCTGAAAGTGCCTGATAGATTAAAAGTTTTGGTAAGGAAGTGGTTAAATTTGGGGGCAGGTAGAGGACCCCTCACCCTCCAGTACATTTATGCGTATGCTCATGCTCATGTTTGATCACACAATATCTCCAAAAAGTCATCTGAATTTCTATGAAATTTTGTTGGAGGGGTTAACTTCAGACTACTGAAGAAGTGATTGAATTTTGGGGCAGATCCATGCAAAATTATCTCCCTTCCATTATAGTTATGTTTACAACACATAATATGGCCAAAAGTTATCAATGGCTTTCAATGAAATTTTGTTGAAGGATGGACAATTGGTAGGATTCCATTTTGGGTGGAATCCCTGCTCAATTACTTCCCCTGACAATTGTGTTGGCAGATATGTGTGCTTTTCAGCTTTTTTTTTTTTTTTTTTTTTTTTTTTAATAATTATGTTTACATTTTAGATGGAGCCTTAGGATCTCTATGGTCAGGTGAAGATGTGTTAAATATATATAAGGTTTTGCTTTAGTATGAGGTTGTGTTAAAAAGAATTTATAGATGATTATTGAAGATATTTTATTTGTTGACTCTGATACAAATATATTAGTTTTGAAATATGCATCATTGTGGGTTCTTAGAAAACTATTCCTCGGATAATTACCCCTCAGATAATAGGTAAAGTTTGTCGGAATGAAGTAGTTGACCTTGTAAATGATCACACCTGTGGGCAGTTTTCTCCTGGGGGCAATTTCTCTGGTACCATCATAGTGGCCTCAGATTACAAATTGTTGAAAAGGAAAGAAAAACATTGTAATTGTCTTATATTAAGATTGACACACAATACTTGAAACATTGCAAATTGAAGATTTATAAATCCTGGCAGTGGAAGGTCCTTCAAATTTGATGGACCACATCTGCTCATTTCTCTCACTCCTTTTCTGCAATTATTTCCAAATACTTGAAATACTCTTCACTTGCTGTCTGTATAAAAACTTTGGGCTTCTATCTTTTTTATGCTCTTTCTAGTGGTGAAAAAGAATTGGCCGAATGTTATATTATGTACAGTTCCAACAGATTATAGTATGTGCTAATTCTAACATTCACTTTACCAATTTATCCAAAAATTTTCCAAAATCTTGAAGGTTATTTAATTGTTTTTTCTTTTTAATTGTTGACAGCAGTTTGTTGAAATCATTACTTCTGCAAATTCTTGTTGAAAAGTTTTTAACCCTCTCATTTTTCTGGTTTCAGTGAAACTACAGCCGCTTTTGCTACTAATGGAATTAATTCTTGCTATGCCAGTCATCTTCTTTATAACTTTTAAAGTTAAAAATACCAGAGTAATTATTCTATCATTTCATTAGGTGAAGTGCTGTGAATCATTGTTAAATTTTATACTACTATTTATCTTCATCTTAATTTCTTCAGTCTCTTTTTATCGCAACTTCACTCAGGCCAGTTATAGAAGTAGTGATGAAAAGCAACTGGAAAATTTTCAAAGTAAATAGTAATATAAAAATTAATAACTCACCATCACAGTCAATAATTGAACGACTATAATGTCAAAATTTGAAGAAAAAAAATGTTATTGAAGAATAAATATGGTTAGAATAAATTCTGTTCATGACATCTCTCATTTTCCGCTGGAAGACATCAAAATAGAACTTAAAAAAACAGAATATGGCCCCAAAAAGGTGAAAAAAGTTTTATTTTTCCCCCAAAATAAAACATAAGGAGTTTAGTGGAGAACTGATACCAATTTTCAAGTCTGTAGACAAGAGTATGGCTAGGAATTCTGGAATTCAGAAACACATAAAAAGCGATAGAGCTCTTCACCACTTTGGGTGACTACAATGGTTCAATGATTGTGAAAAATGGAGATATTCTTTATTTGAAAATACAGAAACTTTTTTTATTCAACTGCTTGCTGCTTAAATGAATTGATCAAGTGATTTTCAAACCTACTCTGGATATATTCCAAACTTTATCTTCTGTCTTCTGCAGTTTGTCCAAAACCTTCATGAGAGAAATCATGAGCTCTCTTTTGATTCATCAAAAAGCTGGGGATCATGTAGAGAGTATCCTGTAGTGATCTCCTTAATCCTCCTAAGGAGGACAATCTCTACCAAAGGACCCCCTCCTTTATACTTCTTTCATGAAAGAGATCATAGGTTTTCTTGATTCATCATGCTTATCCTAAGGTGCCAGAGTCTTAGAATCAATGATGAACCCACAAATATAGTTGGAATGATTATTCAAGATTTTTTTAGAAGTCTTGATCCCTTGTTTATTGATTTTAAAAGTGACTTCATATCTGGGACTCAATGTGAAATTACTGAGCTTGAAAATATTAGAGAGCAAAATTATTGTAACAATTTACATTTTTATGAAGTTATAGCCCAATTATATAATCAACAAAGTTAAGCAATATTGAACCTGGTTAGTACCTAGATGGGTGACCAACTGGGTTGGGTATACTCTGAGCAGCTTGGGTTCATGTAATTGATCATTCTAAGGAGAACAATGTTCAATAATGCAAGCCAGAGAGCCCCTGTGGATGACCTGGCTTTGAGCGACAATTGACTTTCATGAATATCCCATTTTTTACCAGTAGATATTTATTCATGTTTTGTAATGTAGATTTTTTTTTCAATCTATTCTTTACTAATTGTGATATGTGAATTAGACTTAGAGACGGCAAATGCCTGAAGTGGTATCACTCACTCCATTCTGCTTTCTTTATTAATCAACTTGAAATATAGAATATAAAATGGCTCAGTGTAGAGAAAATGGTTCTGATAAGTTTTGCCTGAATAAAAAGAATTTATAAAAAAGAAAAAACTGAAGTAAATACATGAATTGTTATTGCTTCAAGTTGAATTGTTTTATTTGTTCACCATTTTTAACATTTAGTATACAAGGATGATAGACTTCATCAAGACCACCTTCCGTGCGTTGTACCTATAAATTATACCATGAACTGTATACAACAAGAATCATTGAACAAAACTGTTTATAACATATACTCATTAGTTCACTTAAACAACAGGATCTGTTTAATCAATATTAATCCACTAATCTTCTTCTGACACCATTCAATCCTACCACAAAAATTAAAGCAAAGAGCAGCCAAGCATTGAACTACTACAAAGTGCGCCAGATTCAAAACTAACACTTTAAAAAAAAAAAAAATTTTTTTAAATACAAAGACAAGAAAAATAGACTAAGCCATGTATAATAAAACAACCAGCTGAATACCTGTCGTATGGATGCGTTATTCGGCTTTACAAAGACACTAGTTATCTACCCCCTATTTTGGTTACATATACTTATGTTAGCCCCGTTATAATAAAAGGAAGACATGAGTTAATTTGCTCATACTTTTGGTTACATATACTTACATTAGCTTCATTAAGGATCGAATATGGCTTCTGTTTGATGAAACAAAAAAAAATTATTTGAAGTGCAAAATCAAGGCTAGAAACAACCTTCCTTCCCCATCACCCATACCTGTTACCAAACAGACTTTTTACTTTTTTTTACTTTATCTTATTTCTCATGCTTTCTATGCTATTTTATTTTAAAGCTCAATTTTCATCTTGATTTTCAAAAACGTTTTCAAGTATTTCCAGAATGGTAAAAGACTGGAACTTTCTTTATCTGGCCTTCTGAAATTTTTTTTTTCTTTTTCTCAATGATGCACAAGTTTTCTAATCTTTTTTTTATTTTTTTTCTTTCCATTTGCGAACAGCCTTTTATTTATATTTGTTTTATTTTAATGATAAATGCTGTCTCTTTTAGAAACATGATCTATCCCTATTTATGGAAATTAAATTTTCACTGGATGAAAAATAGTCGTACCTTCTAATTGTAAATCAATGCCTCGAATATTCCAGTATTTTTCACAAAGCTTCCATCATGACTTATTAGTAAAGTAAATTTGTGTCCATTAATATAATTTTGAGAAGTTTCAGAAATGTTTCTCTTATTTCTTTCTTTCTTTTTTTTTTTTTTTTTGTCTTTTTTTCTTCTTCTATTTCTGGTTAAGTTTGTTCCTCTTTCTTTTCTTTCCTTTTCTAACGTAGAAATCTTAATTTATTTTTTATCTTCAAGAAAACCATTTGTGCTTTGTATATTGGTGTACATCTGAATTCTTGCCAAATGCTCTAGAAATGCAGCCATGAGCCAATCATAGTTTCTCTCCTGAGAAGTTGTTTACTTATAATTATTGTTATTGGCTAATTCCTCACTTGACGAGATCAGGGAAGGATATTCCTTCCGTCTGCAGTAGTTGTTTTTAAAGTGAAGATCATCTTACGCCCATGAGCATACTTTTTTGACTTGGTGCCTCGCTAGGCCAAAATGGCAGGTTTTTGTCAGAGTAACCTTCTCTTAGACAGACTGACTTACAAGGCTGAAGGTCTCCGTCTACCCAACTATTTTACCCATGACTGGGGTCCGAGAAGTGCATACATGCCTTTCCCAAGGGCATTAGTTATGAGGTGATCACAAACTACCGCTGGAATTTGAATTTTGTGTGCCAATTCCATTTTTTGCATCATTAACTATTAGGCCACTCCGCACCTAAGTTTTTTCTATAGCATTACTTGTATCCTGTTTTAAACTTTCATGTGTGTGAATCTGGAGTAGAAGGGAAAAAACCCATATTATATGACCATTCTTTGCATTGATTAGAAAGTAAATAGGCAGTTAATCAGATTATGAACATTTATTTATATAGATATCATCCTATATATAGGTCAATATTTAATTGTTTCTATGCCACAGAAAGACTTTATCTTCCTTTTTAGGCTTGTATGAACCCAAATGGTATTATGGTGACTATTATAGATGACTAATTGCAAGTAGGGTTTAGTTAATGGGTGGAGAAATTACTTAGCGTCTAGTCTGGTAGTCTTCCTATGAAGCTAGCAGTCTTTCTTCATTAGAGAAATTCGGTGACATACCAACTTTTGTTTGGACAATTCAATCTCTTCTCCCAATCTTTGATGTTAACACAATGTTATGGCTGATACATTCTATGGCTTTTTTTCAGGTGTAATATTCTGAAAGAGAGTCTTTTATCAGTGATGCAAAACAAAATAAGGAAAAGAACATTCTGTATATACATTTTTTGACAACTGTTTCTGTTATATTGTATCTTCTGCTTTCTTTTTTATCTTGAGAATGGATTTTTAAAAAAGGAATATGACTTAATGTGATGTTGGAATAATATTCCACCTTTTTTTGTCCACTCTCTACATCATATCTTTTACTTTATCAGCGCTTTCTCTTATTATCTCCTACACTTGAGATAAAGACATTCTTTGTTAGGAATGCTATCTTTAACCTCTCTCTCTTTGGGTCACTTAATTCTTTATAAACGCTGTCAACCAATTCAAATCTGGTCTTAACATGAAATTTTTTGCATTCTATAAACTGTCAACTTGAGTTGCAGTTAAAGTAAACAAAACGTTGGGTGAATTTCAATGATTGGAAGAAGAGATCAAATTGTCCAAACAAAAGTTGGTAGGTTAATGATTCTTTCCAAAGTTACAGACAATAAACTCAGTGACATTGTAAATTTGATAAATTTTCATACCTTTTTTTAAAATGATATCACTTTCAAAAGTTAAAGAATTGAAAGTAACAATAAATTCAATCCTGTAAGACTGTTTCCAGCTATTCTGGTGTGAATATTTTTTTTTCTTTCTTTTTTCTCAAGAATCCAATAAAAATTGTCAAAATGATTATTTTACTCTTAATTTTTGAAATTATTTTGTTTATTAAATCCCTGAAATGTTGATGAGAACTTCTACAGAAGTCCCTTTATAATGTGGTTGTTGAGGTCCAAGACAGAAAACTGCATATATCTGAACCTCATATAATCAAGTCGATTACAATGTCGCAAGTGAACGAAGCTGTTGTTTTCAATTCAAAATCAAAGAAATTGTGTAAAACATGTTGATTGATTGCAAATAGAAGAAATCAAATGTCTTGGTTGTTAATCTTCTGAAGAAATTCTGTTTTTATTCATGGTTATCTGAATGAGTGGGCAATGATACATATAAAAAAATGTTAGGGTCCACCAATCAATTGCCTTATATCATAATCCATGCTACAAAGAGGGACTCTTTTCTAAAGATTTTCTCTACAGATTGAGAAAAGAATTTGAAAACAATATTTCTCCAGTTCAGTTACTGCTGCCAAATCTTTATCCATCATTCATTTTTATTTTATTTTATTTTTCATTTTTTTATTTATTTATTTTTTTAATTTTTTTTTCAAGGCATTCACGGTAGACAGTTGTTTACACATCTTGCATAGAAAATTAACTTGTATCTGAGGTATCACTATCTTCTTTGGTCACTCCTCTTCAAAAATTCTGCATAATATATCCAAGGTAACTTGCAGCCCTGTCTGAAATAATCCCGAGTGAGATCCTGTAAGTAAAAAATGGGTAGTAGTTTAAATTTCCTAAAACCTAGTATAATCTTATTATGAAGATTAAGTACCCAAGTAAATTTATACTGGAAAACATTCTTCAAGTTTGATAGTTTGCTGTCAATCATCATATTGTTGATGTTTTGTACATAAGTACCACATATTATATCCATGTATAACCAGAGAATAGTTTTAAATACTTTGAATCCAAATATAATGGCACCATCATTCCCTCTAATTTTGTGTGCAAAATTCTTGTCATGCAATTTTTTTTCCCATGACAAATGTGCACACTGAATGCTTTTGCTAATGTAAACTTTTCAAGGTATTCAGAAAACTTGGTACTCATTTTTGATAATTATAATATCATGGGTATAATTATCATTACATAATTTGTTAACTTATCTTTTGGGTACATATTATTTTTCTTAGTGCCCTGGTTCTAAAAATGTGCCCCTTCTGACCCCAACTGAACGGGAACTATGGATATCACTTGCTCTTTCTGTCCATTTCACAACTTCATTGATGGCTTGATTTCTATTGTATTAGTCTGTATAATGCAGCTTTTTTTGCTTTGTTACTATTTTTGTGTTACTAAAACCTTTCTTTTCTCTTCTTAGCTGTCTTTACTGGAACCTTATCACTAGCCTCCCTTTTGAGAACTTTTCATGTTTGTTCTCCACAGATTGCAGGACTGATGATGGTGGTCTTGGGTCCCTTAGCACCCTCAGGATCCAGCTGGGAAAATGTGACCGCAATTTTAAATAATCCTTTGCCTTCTCAGCCTATTTAATCCCTGGGGCCATTTTCACAACTTTTGAGACAGAATTAAATTCAATACAGCTATTGCTTCCTTTTCTTTTTCTTTTTGTAAATTTTATTTCTTTTTTGTTCTAAATTTTGAAAAAATCTTTTTTTTTTCTTCTGCTTCTATTCTTGATTAGATAAAACAGTGCATTTAATCCGAACCCCTTGAATAAGTTATGTTCTCTATAAGTTTTAAATGGCCCAAGAGGAAGCTTAAGCATTCATCAAATAGCTTCAAGGAAAGAAAATTTTAAAGAATACCACAGAGAATAAAGCTTTTCTGCTTCTGTGATATCATATTTCATTCATCTTTATAAATTGATAAACATACAATCTTTGATTAATTTGAGCACAAAATTTCTATGCTCGGTTGTGAACAGAAATGTTCTTCACGAAGTTGTATAATAAAAGATATCCGCTACAACTCAGTTTATTGATTCTAACATCCTCATCTTCATATATTTAAAATGTGTCTTGAGACAGCAATTTTTCTTTTCGAACATGTTCTGTTGAACACAACAGATAAATATTGTTGACTTTTCAAATAGTTTTTCTTGTTTGTGAATAAGCTGCTTTATTGCAGGATCGCAGAAGTGAAAGAACTGTCTAAAGTTCAGTCAGTTGTCCATCAAATGCTTTCAACCATCACTGGTCATTATCAAAATTGGATATCAAGTCCAATAATTATAGTAATGAAACAGTTTTTCTTGATTGCAATACAAGCTATTAAAAAGTTGACTCTACAAAATTTATCGGTTGTGTTTTAACGAAACCTCTTTATACATGTAATTGTATCTTTTATCATTTAGTTCAGTTATATACTAGATGATTTATAATCAAGATATAAGCATTCTCTTATACCTTGTATCCCAGCTGTTTTTTTGTTGTTGTTTTTTCTTCTATATTAGAAAAATAATTGAAGAAAGTGCCGTCTAGTCTAGCGTAGCCTAGCCTTTCTCAACAGGAATTCTGCACAACTCGAGGGTTTCTACAAGAGGTTATAAGGGGTTCTACAAAAATTCTATTCATGCATGAAAAAAGTCTCTTCATTTGGGAGTTTTATGTAACAAGAAGCCATTCTTGTTTTGGTGAGCACAAGAATTTTTACCAACGGAAATAGACCAGTGGTTATCATATTTATGAAAAACATAAATTTCATAAAACATAAGCAAAGCTCATCAATATTTTTTCAGGAAAGTTACTTCCATTTTATATTTTTGTATTGAATTCCCTTTAAGTGAAAGAGGACTAAAAAAAATATGAATTTTCTACATAGATTACTATCTTCCTGTACTCTGTAGAATATAGATAATTATTTTTAGAGTATATTACACAAAAATATTTTTGAAGAAACTGATATTCCATTAGTTATATACCTATATTTTTATGCAGGGTTCCTTGAGGTATGAAAGTTATTTCAGGAGTTCTGTCTGTCTAAAAAGATTGAGAAAGGCTGCTCTATTCTATGTAAAAATGTCTTGCTGTGCAGATTCTTTCTTTCTTTCTTTTTTTTTTCCTTTTTTTTCTTTCCTGAATATTCCCTGCTGAAATGGAAGAGGATGTTTTATACATCCAAATGACGTATAAATCATCAAACTTAGCACCTGAACTATACCCTTTTAGCTTGAGATCAGCAGCAGCTGCCATTGTTGGCGATTTTAAATTTTCACACAAAAATGTGTTAGTTTCAGATTGGCAACAGCTGTCATAGTTGACAATACTAATTTTTGCAGAAAATGCTTAGCTCAGACCAGTAAGTTATAATCATCTATGTTTTAACCATTTTCACGAGTTCTGCATTAATTCATAAATTGTTAAAGGCTATACAAAAATGCTATCATGCAAAATGTCATCAATTATATATAACTTGCCCTTATATACAAGTAGAATTTGGATTGAGAATCTGATGAGATATATATATATATATATATATATATATATATATATAATTAGCTGCACTAATCAATGAATCTACCACAATTATCCAATGCTCCAGCTCTTACATCATATCCCTGATCCTTGCAAAAATAATACTAAAATAATAAGATATCAATAAACAAAAATACTAAAGATCAAAGCAGAATAAACTCATATCAATAATGGCTTGCAAGCAGAACAAATGTTGAACACTATGATGTAGATTCATTATAAATTCATACACATTTTAAAGATTCTGAAAGGCAAAACCTTTCAAAATAAGTTGCCATATACAGGTTAAAGTTCTTTAATTCGGCATTCTATGGTCCAGCAACTCCCATGGTTCAGCACGTCTTGAATCTGTAGCCATTAATGTTAGCAGCACTGATTACTCTGCAGGCGAATATTTTTGTGACACAGTTCTGTTAATATCATATATTCCGCTATTTTTCTGTTCTTCGGCATATCATTCAAGAGACAAAGATAAAAATGGTGCCAGTGCATGAGCATGAATCATTATCTATGCTTGAAAATGTGGACTTACAGAAAAATTAGACAAAGGAACTCTTATAAAAAGTTTGAGTTCTATGAGGTCAGATTGTTTGTGTATAATTTAAAGAAAGATAAGGAGCAAATTTTCAATTTTTTTGCTTAAAAAATGGGCTCTTACAAGTCAATTTCTGTAGTCCAGCATTTTCTAGGTCCTAATCTTGCCAGATCAAAGAGATTCAATATCTCCCGCACATTCATATGGGAAATTAATAACAATATTATTTCAATTGAAATTTTATTCATGACATTTAGTCCATTTTCTGGACTTCTTCAAAAAGCAAATGATACAAGGAAATAAGAACTGTTTATAGATGGAATATGAGTTGTGGGTAAGCAAGATTGCATATTTTTTTTTTTTTTTTTAAACAGTTGTGCTAGTTTGACCTGTATCAGATGTTAATATGGATGAATGTGGAAATGTTTGAACATTTTCCCATATATCCATATCAACACCTGATACAGATCGAAGTAGCACTCAACCGTTTCAAAAAAATATTCTCATTCATTTCTTATTCTGCCTGATAAACCATAATCCATAGCCATATTCATTCACACACACTCACAAAGTATTTTGATTTGAAGAACACATCCAACTATTTTTCTCTAAAAATACAAGACAAGGTATTATGATTCATTGATATTTTTTATATTTTTTTTTTTTTGTACTATTTCAGCCAATATATTCTAAAAATTCTATAGATGTAACTTACAACTTATAGCCACTCGGGTATTTTGAACACTCGTGTGTGTATGTGTTGTTCTCTCTTCCTCTTCTTTTTTGGTATATCCATTGAGAACGTGGCACACATAATGAGTTTGTATATCTATATCGACTCCATCAACGTTGTGGTTAGGTTCCTGAAAACCAGGACTTCAACTGAATCAGCACTGAGTGAAATTGATTTTACCATTGGCTGGATTATTTAGATAGTTATTCAATTCATTGTAGTGTGGGAATCTTTCAACCAACTTATGTTAAGTCACAAAAATCACAATTCACCATTCCTCTTATAATATCTTGAATTATTGTTTGCAATTTTTTTTTTCTCTACAATGTTATAACAAAACGTAAATGGGGAGGGGGTATGTTGCATTCTGAGCAAATAATCTCTATATAAGATTGACCACTAAGAGAAAAAAATTACTCTTTAAATCTTAAATGTTTAATTATTAATTTTGATCATAAGAGGATGTTTAAATGGCGTAATTGGTTACAGTGCAGACAATGGAATCAATGAGCCAAGTTCTAATTCCAGTCAAGGCTGTTTACGTTTACTCCTCACTAATGCTGTTGGGGAAGGCATGAATCCATCTCCCGCCTCCAAGTTATGTGTAAAATAACTGAGCAGAGTGGGTTCTCTAGTCTTGGTAGGTAACCAGTCAGAGGGTGGGTCCTTTGACAGAAACACCTTCAAACTGCCGGCCAAATGTGTAGAGCATTGCATTACCTTTAGTCAAAAACCAAGATGTCACCAGACATCTGTGGGATAGGACATGGGCAGACGACTTCTTTTTGGAGGGAGAATGATTGATTATTATAACCATATTTTCCTTATTTTTAGCTAATTCGGTATAGTATTTTGAAAATGGGTAAATGCAATTTCCTGAATTAAATGACTAGATATCTACTTCAAGAATATCGAACCTCTATAATATGAGAGGTTCAGACATAAGTGATCCAGAAAATAAGCCTTAACAAATGAGAATAATTAAACAAGATGAGGATCTTAGTTAAAAAGTCTACAGAGTTGTACAATGATTTGAAAATTTAGATAATCAAAAAAAAATTTTCTTCAAAAATTTGGTAATTGACTTATGATATTAGTCCATAATTTCATATTAACATTTTGAGCATCTTAGCATTTATGGTATTTTTACATGACATGCTAGCTTTTACTTTTAGCTATTGCAGGTGCTACTTGCTTTTAGGGAGACTATATGGCTTGAATAAACCTTGTTTGTTGGTATTATACATCAGATTGTTTTCACATTTCTTTCTTTTTCTTTCTCTCTCCATCTTTCTATCCCCCGCTCTCTCTCTCTTCACTCATACACACATATTCGATTGTGCACACAAAAATTTTCCTGCTGTTATCTTCATTTATTTGGTTCAAAGCAACAATTTATTTTTATAATGAACTGTCCTTTTCCAATGGTCTCTCTGTCCATAACAATGGACTTCTTCCGCAAAGAGCTATCAATTTTGCTGATTGAAATATTACCTACGTACCAATTGTAATGATGGACTCAGCCACTTGAATGAGTTGGGTCTTTTTTTTCATAATTTTTTGTTTTTTTTTTATTTTTGATAAAACCTCTGAAATTGATAAAACAAACATTTATTTATATTAAAAGCTTTGAAGTCATGAAATCTTAGGTCTTAAGGTGAGAGAATATGAAGAAACTGCTCAAACTCTACTGAGACATACATAGATATTTTTACAAAATGCAATACGGTTTCCTGTGTGTGTGTATCTGTCTGTATGCATGTATGGAGTTTTTCTAAAAAAATAATCTCCTGGAAATTCAAATATATCTGTTAAATTTTTCCCAAGTAATAACTAGTTCTCTATAATGGCAAGTTCAAACATTGTGAGATCTAATACTGGCAAAGTTTTCTTTTTTATTTCCTATTCTTTGCTGTTGCGATGAAAGGTAGTATAAGGTTAAACCCAATCAGCTGATGGACAGCATCTTGTCCTAAAAAGAAGCTTGAACAATATCCCCGCAAGGATTCTTTCTTTTCCTTTCTATCTTTTTTCTCAACAACTTTTTCTTGTTAAGCACTTGGCCAATGTCTTTGTAAACAATGGAACCAAATCAAAAAGTGGTTCATACAGTGACTTGTGTTCCCAGAGGCGTAACAGAAAGAGGGGGAGAGAGAGAGTAGGCTATTTGAAAATGTTCCCCAAGTCCTCCAGTAGAGGTTGGCCATCAAAAGCTTTATAAATAGTAGTTCACCTACTGCCTTCCTTCAGACACGAATATATTTGTACACACATGGATAGTAATGCCACCTTCGTAGTTGTCTTTCCCCAATTATTGAAAATGCATATGTATTTTATATTGAATTTTCCTTTTTCATCAAATTTCACTGAATATTAGTGGTAGCCCCTCAAGGAGCCAAGTCCCCACCCTTCCCTGGCCTGACAAATCCCTAGCTATGCCTCTGTATTCATTAGCTGATTTTTAAAGGCATTTTTGGGGGGGAGGGGGTTCGCTTGTTAATGTTTTCCTTTTCTAGACTAGCGATAAACATTAACTAATACTTCTTGTCAATTTCTCAATTCTTGATCCTGAAGCAAGAGAAGCTTGATGTCTTGTTCCAGAGAGCCTTTCCCCCTTGTTTTCTTTCGCCATGGAAATACAGTAGTCCTCCTTTATAACACAGGTGTTTGTGTCCAAGAAAAGATGACCTTGTTTTAACTGATAATAAGATAAGCAAAAGCCAATTACCTGAAACAAAGCAAGTTTACTGATGAACAAAGGTGTCGTTTTCATCACAATCAAAGATATCCTGTATAAAACACCATATAATTATGTTATTTGATTACGAACTGAAGAAATTTCATATTTTAGTCATATCAACTAATTATTATTTAACATTTTTATAGATTTTTAAATCCATTATTCAAGTTCTGTGGCAGAAGCAAACTTTCTTTTAAATTATTATGACAGATATAATTAAAAAAAATTGTGCAAAACATTCATCTAAAGCAGGAGGTAACTTTTGATCAGTAGTTATTCTTGAAGGAATTCTTTTTTCTTTTTTTTTTTTTTTTTTTTTGTATGTGTAGAGGGGTGTTCTGGATGGGTGGACAAAAATATTAGCAAAAAAAAAGCGGGGTTCACAGCCAACCTGCCTTATATTGTAAACTTTGCTGTATCAAGGGATGCTTGCTTTGTGAAACTCACAAGACTTCAAGGAATGTTACCTTACAAAGTTTCTGGATAATTTTGCCAAAATTATTTTCATTGTAGAAAATCTTACATCATTGAAATTTCAAGAAAGAAAACTATTTTTGTGAAACTTCTATCGAGTTTTGACTTAATTTTCATGTGTAGCAACAATAATGAATGACAAAAACCAGTGACATCATGCACAAATAACAGTGACACTGTGACATACGCAAATACTGATGACTAATTTATAATCGGGTCGACGTATATTGCTAAAATTTGTAAACCCTATTTATAGGAACTTCTAATGAAGGAGTTGAAATGGAATATGTAGTTTGGGAATAATATTGTATGGAGAAAAAAAATTCTGTTTTGTTTACCTTTTAGATTTTAATGAAGCAAGGAAGTTTGACCCTAGTGCAGCCAAGCTTTTTTATCATTTCAGAATATTTTGTTTTTGTCAATATTTATTCACTTTTGCTTGAATTATAATTGATCACATATGTGGAATAAGTATTAGAAATCTTAATGCATGAGTGATGACTATTGTTAAGTCAATATTAGCATCAAATTTTCTTATTACAGGACATACCCCTCTAATTTGGCACTCTGTGGTGAGGCAATCTTTTGAATCAGATGCCTTTAGTTTGTAAATCTGCCACTGAAGTTTTTTAGATTCAGTTTCAATTTAGCAGTTTATAAATCAACTCAAACTGTGTGAAAACCAGAACTGAAAGAACTTTAAAATCAACAACTTTCAATGTTTATTTTAGCATAAAATTAGACCTGTATCTATGCTCGTTTTCATTTTTAATTTCTCCACAATTAATGACTTTTTTCTATTTTTCAAAAATTACATTCCATGCCTTCAAAAGGATTTTCAATGAAAGGTATTTTTTTTTTTTATAATTCACTCTGGTCTGGTCTTCCTTTTTGAAATTGAGGTATCTATTTTAATCATATATATATATATATATATATATGAAATCTTCTTATTGCTATGGTTATGGGTGTCAAAATTCTGTTTCTTCATGACATTTTGGATTTATCTATGGTTTGTGCTTGTGGATAAATATTTTGTAAATTGTGTTCTTATATGGTTCAACTTCTTCAGTGTTTTGGTAATTGTTAGCTACATTCAAGGTGGAAGCACTTCTTTCTCTATCATCTAATTGGTGTTGTTCACATTTTCTTCACTGACAATTCAAGTTGATATGTTGTTTTTTTTGTCTTCCAGTTCCCCTGGAAATTGTTGCATTCCACACAAATTCAATTCACTTCTTTAAATGCTGGACTGCATCCATTAAAATTGTTGGCAGTTTTGTTGTGACAAAGTCCGTTCTTCACAGTGCATGGAAATTAACCCATTAACTATGGCTGGAGCAAATCGGTTGCTGTCTTCTAAATGCAGCAGTAACTTTGATTATACAGGATTGTGCAAAATTAAGCTGAACAGTTTGTCAAACTTCTACTATTGAGTTTTGACTTTGTCATCGTTGTTACATACGAAAATAATCATCAGACTAAAAACCACTGATGTCATGCATGAATAACAGTGACATACATATTAACTGATGATGAATTCGCTCCCACTTCAAAAGCCCAACTCAGGTTGACTCGTATTGCTCAAGTTTACTAATCCCGTTTGCCGGAACTACTAATTAAGGAGTTGAAATGTAATGCATAGTTACAGGATAATATTGTATAGAGAAATTAATTCTGTTTTTACTTTTTAAAATTCAATGAAGTAAGGGAGTTTGACCTTAGTGCAGCCAAGCTTTTTTTCTCTGTAAACAATGGAGGCCAGTGCCTTATTCATTGGGCCCCAGAGACTGATAGATATACTGATGAAGTGATTCTTTCTCATTGCTTATCTGATGTCCTCAATCATTTGAAATATGATGAGCTGTTGAAATAAGATGCAGGAAGAAGACTAGCAAGCTGAATACTAACCCTTCCACTTAGAATTACAGACAGCAAAACATAGAAACAAGCAGAAAAAGTTATCTATGAATTTAAGTTGAAGGGCACATTGTTTACTGAAAACAAACTGTCCAGCTTATTTTGCCCTACCATATATATATATATATATATATATATATATATATATATATATATATATATATATATATATTATTGTGTCATCCACAGACAGCTGTTTCGATGTATTACATCTCTTCAGTGTGGCTATAGACTTTCCATTATCCCATCCAGTACTGCAAGGCAGAATTGAAACTTTCGCTTCAGACCTGCAGGCCGATATCCTACCTCTAGACTATGGAAATGGACAGGCAGTAAGGCTGAAATAAAGCAATATATTTGAATTACACAAATTCCTCATCCACCAGAGTGCTCAATTCCTATAGAAGAGCATTGCGTGAGCTTGCAGTGGATGAGTTACCTCACTTAAAGAGTGCTCAATAGTCATTTGCAGGTGAGCCATAGAATTATAAAAATTGAAATTTTGGTCATCTGCTTTTGATGAGTTAAAAAAGATAAGTACACTGGCAAGGTGAATCTGTGTTGTTCGGGATAGAATGACTGTTATGATTATTCCAAACCGAATATTCCTCACTTTTATTTTTCTTTGTGTCTATATACAGTATCTTCCATAAATGGGCATTCCCCTACTTCTTTTCTATATAGAAAGTTAATTTTCCTCTAAACCAAACATAGCAGGACTTAATTATTTCTAGTGAAAAAGATATTATCAGGTACTATTTATGACCTAACTCTACACCAATGAAACCCTGTTGTCATCCAAAAATGAGTACACCCTTACAAAAAAAAATTTTTGGCAATGGTTTCAGTACTGTAGAGTTTGGTCATGATTGATACCTGATAATTTCTCTTTTGATTGCAAAATGTTCCACTAGAAATGATAAAATCCTCCATTTGGTTTAGAAGAAAATTAACTTTTCATGTAAAAAAAAAAAGTTGCAGGAATGAGTGACATGGTGTGTGCACCTGTAACTTACTTGTAAAAGGAACATTAAAATGAGGCCACACCAATATTGAAGTACATCAAGTTGGATTTATAAACCTATCTTAAGATCATTCAGTCTTTGGAGCAAGCAACAAGGATCAAACTCACAATGCTGCTTTTTTTTTTTTTTTTTAAATAATCTGTGCATCAACTATTGTTCCATGGTTCTCCATCCCCTCTACCCTGTCTTAAGAATGCCCATGTTTTCACAGATGTGTCTTGGGCGAGATAGCCTGATGGAGCTTATCCCTCTCCAGGCTTCTTCAATCCTTCTGTTCATGCAAAAGAACACCAATGAAGAGACATTGATTACCATTTCTTAAAGTTTTTGGTATCGAACCTACGCCCTACTGAACTGGAGGCGTACACTCTACCATTGAAACATGGTGATTGGTTGCCTTTGATTGAATCTTATTCCCAATTAATCTGTGAGTACTCATTTGGAATAAACATTCAGAATAGTAGTTATGTGATACTAATTTTGACATTTATATTGTATAAGAAGTCCACATGGACACATAGCGTAGTGGTTACAGCATCAGACAAAAATTACTGCAAAGTAATCTGATGGTTCTAGGTTCAATCCTAGTGTGAGACAATGATAACACTACTGCTAATGCTAAGAGGAGAGTGCAGTCAATATACCCCCCCCCCAGTCGGATAAATAAAGGGTTTGGTTCGTTACTTCCCCACACCTACCAGATGATACCTGATGAAGGCCGTAGAGTACAACGGCCGAAACGTATGATAAACAACCATGATGAGGATGGTCCGAATATCAATAGAAATAAAAATTTTGTATATTCTCTTGTTGATATGTACTGAACACAAATAGGATTTTCTTCTTCTGGCAGTGTGAAAATTATTAAATTAACACAGAAGGGCTTAAATATTTTGGCCATTGCTAGCATCTTTTTGATGTTTTTTGGTCATTTGGAGCATTTTTCAGTTATTTTCATTTTGCGCCTCTCAACACATTTTGACTGTCAAGCGCTAAAATGTTTTTTGAGTTTGCAACACTGATTTTCAGTCTTGTTAACGCCCGTGTACTGTGTAGCTAATGTAATTGTGTACTTTTCCATTCACATCTGTGGTTGTTGTTCAAGCCCAGATAAATGTCAGGATTTTGACTGCTAATTTTCAAGGCAGACAATCTTACTATACTTCATTTCTCTGATTTGGTTCTGTGTTGGACAAAGAGCTTCTTCCATAATGAAGTATTAAGCTTGTCTCAGGTGCTCATGAATGTGACCTGCAAATTTCTCTGTACACTATTTGCATGTTGCACTTCACTATGTTCTAATACGGTAGTTCTCAAACTTCCCTCTAGAGTCTCCAAAACTACATTTATTTTGAAAAACGTATACATTTTAAAAGATTAGAAAAATAGAAGCCTAGGGATTAAATGACACTGTTTCACCATTTTTTTTTACAAATTTCTCTGAAGTTGAATTTAATTGTAAACAGCTGGATTCTCACATCTGCCTTAGCATTCACTGTTGTGATGATCAGTTTTTATTGTTCTGTGTACAGAAAACCTTGTTTCACATAAATGCATTTGGAAAAAGGATAAGTACTTTAAAAGTCTTTTCTGAATGCTGTTGATGTGCATTTTTTAATATTTTTTAATATTTCATTTTTAAAATGATTTTCCCTACACAGACTCCTTACATGGATCTCGTAGAAGTCACTTCAGGGACCTCTGGCCTGATGGTTAACAATCTGGTGTAGCTTACCCTCATCTAGTGCTATACTAAGCTTAGTAAATACCTATAGAGGTACCCCCTGCTTTTTGAAAGTTTGTTTAACACTACTTTTTTGCTCATACATAAAGAAGCAAGAGCGAAAATAGTTTAGCATTTTTTTTGCAGCGAGCCATTATAGCGGCAATGTGCAACCTCTTCTTCTCTGCCCTGTGGTATAGTTCGAAGAAAAAAAAAGTGAGGAACTCAGGGCTGCCTGCTCTTATGAGCAAAGCAAGCCTCTACAACTGAATTGTAAAGGACACCATTCCCTTCCGTAACAGAGTAAGGGAACTCCGTTCTCATTCATTCCCACAACATTATACCACAGCCTACAATCCAGTCTCCTATACCTCCAACCATCCCAACCTCCGATGACTCAGCCTAACTTATCATCATAACCATTTTAAGGGTCTGTGAAGGCTCAAAAGATTTTCTGATATAAATTAATGGAAATTGCTTCTTCACTTTCTGCCATTTCAACTTACAAGAGGTTTCAAAAGGAATATTTCACTTTTGGATAGTGGGCAAAACCTGTATAAGGAAATTCTGACCTTTTTCAATGGATATACTGCTATTTGTCAAGTTCTCTTTAGTGTATTAGATAAGTTATAAATGCCCATAACTCTTGAATTAGATGTAAGCATATACACATTCAAATTGGTTGTTTTCTCTCAATTTCTAATGTTTCTAATTTGTAGAATTTAAGTGGAATGAAGCAGGGGTGCATAAAATCTGTATCATTTTCTCCCCTCCTATCAAACGCTGATTTATTTTTGCTTGTAAATATAAAGCGTGGATGTTAAATCTCCATCTTCAGACAGACATGCATCTTTGACAAATAAAAATCTGACTGTATGAAAATCACAAAATTTGTGCGGAAGCGCTCAAACATGTTGGCCAGTTTTTCCTACCATTTTATCATTTTTGGTATCTTTTGGCCATTTTTGCTGGTTTTTTTTTTTTTTTTTTTTCATTTGGCACTTTTTGGATGTCAAACTAGCAAAGAGATATTTCCCAAGTTGACAAGACTGAGTTTCAGTCTAGGCAATTTTTTGTGCTAACACCCATGATAAAGATTGATTTATTGAATAAGAGTGACAATGGCAGTACTTTTGACATTCATTGCAGAAAGCTTTTATATAAGGAATGACGAGTTCATTTCAAGGTTTTCTTTTTTTCTCTGGTTGAAAAGGCTGAAGTTTGCTGGTATTCCATTGGACATTGGAAGTGATGCAGCGAATAGAGCTGTCATTATGTCTTCAGTTATTTTTCTGGTTTCTCCACATTTTTTTCCTCTTTTCGTGGATTTGCAATTTAATTTGGATGAATACTGTGCTGATTCGATTTATCAATTCCTGATATCTCTTACAAAAACCCACTTTGTTTGACTTCAGCTGTTTTGAAATTGAAATCTATCTTGATTTATTAATTTTTATGATTATTTACTTTCATCTTAATTTTGCAGTTGTTTTTATCACAACTTTTACTCAGTTTTGGCTGTGAGGAAGAAAAAAAAGTTTGAAAGTCAAACCCTAGATGAACGAGTTCTGGCATTGAAAAAGAGCTGGAGCTAGATCTAGCTACAAAAAAGCTAAATTAGCAAATTTCCTTTCTTTATGTTTGCCCATCAGTTGGTGTTGGCAATCAATATCAGATGCTTGACCATCTAGAAAGGAACTGAAAAAGTAAGATGGAAGTAAAGTCATCACAAAAATTGATAATAATCCACACTTATGATAGTTAGCAATGTGTGTTTGTACTGACATAATTTCATGTTCTGATGTTATAAAAATACTAAATTTGAAGAACAGTAAATGAAATTTGAAAAATGATAAAAATCTGTTTATGGTCAACAGAACACTATCCTCTATCCTGACTGCAATACAAATCTCTATCAATGTCTATAAAATGCAATGTGTTTTTCCTTTTTTTTTCTTTTTTTTTTTTCTTCTTCTTCTTATTATTATTTATTCATATATGTACATGTCATTACATCATTTTTGCCGGCATGGATAAACTAGTGATTTATAGTATTTTATCTAATAAATGAATACATAATAGAAATAATTGTTGAAATGTATCTTTTCATTTTTTTTTTTTTTTTTTTTTTTCCCCCTTACATCTTGGATTTTTTTTCCAAGCATTATGTGTCAGATAATTGAAATTACAATCATTGAATTCACTCAACGATTATTACATAGCAGTATCATTAATTATGTTTTCAATATTACATTTATGATATTATTGATGACAGTGAAATTTGTCTATAATTCTGTCTGATTGTATTTCCACTTTAGAATAATGAATAATTTTAGAATCTTATGAGGTGCTATATTTGAATGGAATGAAATCTCGGGTTTTATTTCTATCTTTCTTATCTCTCTCGTTAACCTTTTCACTACCTATCAGCCAATCAGCCTGCCTAGTTTACTACTAATTCCCACTACTGTTGTCTGACAATTGATATAATTCTTAGGCACTTTTCTTCCCCAATAGATATAGAAAAATTGGCAACTATGTGTGGTTTCTGCTTCTTGGGTGGTTTTATTTAATATCAATGTAAATTGGAAATAATTCAAATGCAGGAACTGGCAACTGAAAAGGTTACATAATTTGGAATGTAGTTTTTAGAAATTTCTTTTAGCATACTTTATGTGATGACTAATGTAGTACCAACCAAAATCTTAGGGATATTTACATTTAGATAGGCACTTCTAACTAGGATCAGAGTATCTTCATGTTTTACCTAGGATGAAAGTGTAGCTCCCCAGCCTTCTATCATACTGTTGTATCTGTGCGCTCTGCCTAGAATTAAAATGTTGCACCCTGGCACTTCTGCTTAGAATCAGTGCACTCAATGAAGTGTTTTGGGTTTTTTTTGTCTGTGTGTGTGTGTATGTATATATATATATATACACACACACACACACACACACACACACACACACGAGTTCAACATTCCAATCAACAGAATCGCCCACTTCCTTGGATCCATCTTATTAAGGACAGACACCGCCATTATGATACAGCTCGACAGCATTATCAGTTGATGACCAGACGAGCTCTCCAAGATTTAATACCAATAACTCATTTATGTCTGGCTCCGCAAACAGTTGGACAAAACCAGTCACCATATATAATCATACACATTGTGCTTTATATAAGTTGAAAAAAACTCTCATCCTACAGCATGAATTTAAAATATTTCAGTCAGTAAATTTTCAAACTTTATCAGATATTGATATTGAGATCAACTTCCATATCTTCTTTCTCTTTTGTTTAAATTAGCTAAATTTTTGTTCTATTGACGTTCCAATTTTTCTCTCTGTTCAAAATAGTTGGCCTGTCTATCAAGGTAGGTAAATAGCTCGAAAATGATGTGAGCCTCATGCAATCCTGATAAGATTCATAGACCTTCCAATGAAGGTATTTTTTAAACATAGCTTCTAAGTTTCTTCTTACCACTTCTCTCGTATGGGATTTGAAGAATGGATTAGTCATTCTACAAAAATAACTTGTAATTTTTCTTCTGGCTCTCAGGGGGGAAAAATCCCCCATTCCTAGACAAAGGTCACGAATCAATTAGCTTAAGTTTTACTCATAGCCACAATATCTATAAAGATTTGTAGATTATAGAGATGGTCAGTATTTTTGGTGTTAATCTACTTATATAATTAACAGTGACTTTTTCTGTTTTATTAGTGAAAGAATAAATGGCTATTTAGTGCTGGTTATATGCTTATATACATTTGGCTATGTTGATTTAAACTATTTGTGACTTGAGTGACTGTAGGAACTTTATCCTAAGGTTAGTTTTCTTGTTATAAGTGTTTTTTTGTCCTCTAGTAAATTTTTATGTAATAGTGACTGACAATGGTCTTTTGTGTGTCACTCATAGTACTACGTTGTCCACTTCTTAACCCTTTAGTTTTCAAAGACTATTTCATAAATTTGACTGATGTTTTTTTTTGTGGGGCTTGAAAGGGAGTATTATTCATGATAGAAGGTTGCTACAGGAAAATGAAATGAAATAATCAATATGGCACAAGGTTTATGTTGTTGGAGGGGGAAAAAAAATCATTATCTAATTTGCGAGTGTCATCAGGTGGGGCCATCTTAGACTTTGGAATTCAGTTTGTTTTTGTTTGTTTTTTTCACTATTTTATCAAAAAACCCTGAACTTTTCACTTTGAAATTACGACAAAAATCTGAATAGAATAACCACATTATTTTTCTTCAGAATCATGCTTGTACATGTGTGCCCTGTATCCGTCATATCTATAACAAATTTCTAGCCATATTTTTCATTCACTGACTGACAGACTGTATATGTGTGTGTGGGGGGGTCACAATTCAAAAATGGTAGCACGTAAGGAGTTAAAACAAACTCTCATGTCTCATCATTGTTGGACATAGTTCCATCTCGCCGGCCACAGTTTCCCACGTCATTAGTTGTGATGTCCATCAGTTGTCTGACATTCTTACAACATGACTGGCCCATTGCCATTTGAGTTCCCTAATGGTTTCTATGATATCCCTGACTCCTGTTTCTTCTCTAATATACCGTGCTGTCTTGTGATCTCTCCGTAATACCAAAGTTATATTGTAGATTTATTTGAGGTTGAGAAATGTGAGGTCCTCTCAATCCAATGTTAAATAAGTTTGTTTTTTGTTTTGTTTTTATTTTTTGTGTGTGTTTTTTTTTGGGGGGGGGGTCCATCCATCCATCCATCCATCCAAGAATTTTTTTTTCCAATTTCCTAGGTGAAACATTGTCAGTTATTAATTTTTTGACTAGTATTTCACATCTTGCTTTCAGTTGCCTTTTATTGCAACAATGTAAACGACAGCCTTTGAGTGAGTTCCTATAAAAAGCTAATGAGATGAAGGCGAAAGAAAAATGTACAGAAGGAATCGTTAACTTTAATATCCTTGTTTACTTAATGGTAAAAAACGGTGCAAACATTAAAGCAATTTGATTCATTCAAAGCAATTCCAATATAGTTTGTGTATTCACTTCCATTTTTCTTTCATGAGTTCTCTTATTTCTTACTGTCTGTGCTCTGTTTTCAACATCAAGAGTGCAAAATTTACAATCGGGACCACCTTCCCTTCATAGTGACATTTTTTTTCTCTCCCATCTCTTTCATACACTTGTGTAACTTTCTTAAAAAGATAGGAAAATTATAAAAATCTTGGTCATTTTTTTTCTTTTTTTTTTTTTTCCTTTTTTCGGGAAGAGCACTTATGTTCCATTATTTCAACCCTAATGTTCTATTAAAGCAAAATGGTGTAGAAGAGGCTCTTGTTCTGAGTGAATATTTATAACTTGATTTAGCAATAACTGCTTTTTCATATAACTATGTTCCTTTCATTAGAAGCATTATTGTCACTTATAATTTCAAATGATGTTCAGCTAGTGCTTCATTAGCAACCATCGACTAAAACTATAAACATAGGTTTCTTCAGTTTTATTTCTCCGTTGGTCTGGTTGACATTACATTGCACATACAGACAACACCAACGAAGCTAAGTAGCTGAAAATTCTATCATCTCTCTAATGTCTAGAAGAAAAACGGTTTCTTTATTTGTTTGCTCCCCCCCCCCAGTTTTTTTTAGTGAGGCAGGGGAGGGTGTCAATTTACAATGCATGTTAATGCTAGATTAATCCCTTAGTTTGTCTGGCAGCATTCACACTTTTTAAAATTTTTTTTCTAATTCATACATTTTTGGTGATCGCTGCCCAGCAAGAGATGAGTAACTTATCCATTGATTATCCTTTTTACCAATCCTATGATTGATCACCCCCAACATGGCATGCTACCGAAAGATATTAGTCATTTGATAGAAATTATCTTAAGACCAACAAAACCTGTTTTCACCTCTAATTTTACAAGGCTTTTTCATCCCTTTCTTTAACTTCATTCTTTTCATATCCCCTTGGTAGAAAAATGGACAACTGCTATCTTTTTTTACATTTCAACACTGGTGCCTTTATTATATGGATCTCTGTTTCCATGGTAACCTCTCTTCTAAGTATCGCTTTCACCATGATAGAAAAAAAAAAAGCTCTCAATTAGAACCAAGCTGTGGACTAATATTTGTTGTGACATGAAACAGTAGCTTCAAGTGCCCCCAGTGACAAGATGAGATAGAGAGGGGGGTAGAGGATAATGGCTGTGGCATTTGTGGCTATAGGACACAAACACAGCCTTTTTTTTGTACTGAAAAGATCTTTTTTTCGCTGTCCATCAAAAACCGTAAGTATTGGATCATTGCTCTCAAAGCATATGTTGAATTGGATACATTTAAGAACTGGATTTATGGCCCTAAACAATCCAAATTGTATCATCCTTTTATTCTGTAAAGTAGGGGTTCCCAACTTTTTTTTTTTTTTTGTACCATAGACTGGTTTAATATTGACAATATTCTTGCAGGCCCACCAACTGGGTGGGGGAAGGGTAGTAATCACAACAGGCATCCACTATAGCACTTTGAAGTGGGTAATGCACTCCATATCGTTTCTAAAAGGGTTTATCTATGAATTGATACTGATATCCATGGAAACTAATTTGTATTTATTTTACAAAGAATGCAACGGTCCAGTATCGTTTCACATCATCAAATCATAGTTTCCTTGCAGCCCAGAAACACATGCTTTGCGGTCAGCAGTCTTGTGGTTGGGGACCATTGTTGTAAAGAACATGAATCCATCCTTTCTACTGCATTGTGTTTAATGATATTAGAGGCAGTTGGACCTCCAGTGATATAAGCAAGAATACACTTGATCTTTGGTAGGAAAAAGAAATGGACATTCTTGTTCTGTAGATATCAAGTAATTACACTTTATTGACAATATAATGATGAAGAAATTCTATGATTTAGACATCAATAAGTGAGTGCAAACCTGAATCGGTCAATTCGAGAAGCCGCATCTTCAAACTTCAGTATGTTCTTTGGTTTTCCTGTGGGAAGCAGGTAAGAATGTATCAATTCAGAATAAGCAACAGATCAGTCTTTTTTTATTTATCAAGGCTGAATAAAAGAATCAAAAAATCACTATATGACCCATTTTATGCCAAAGAGCAAATTATTACTGATGTTGTCTGCCTTAAACTACCCTGCCCAGACAGGGGGGAGGAGACTAATGAACTACATCGACCGCTGAGCTAGGGATATCCATCACAATATAGCAGACACGCAGACATTGATGATGGAAAGAGATTCATGGTGCTGAATCATGGACTCTCGAATAAGTCTGCTGAGTAGTAGAAGTAGTAGTATATGACCCATGTAATTGTCAGTGTGTCGTCAACCTCTGTGCATGAAGCCATGCTGCTTGACCAGGTATGTTATTTTTTGGTGGTGGTTGTGCTGATTCATTATCCAGTAATGTTTCTGAATCATCAATTGTCTCAAGTATTTGACAATGGCTGAATGTTTCCTTTCAAAAAATTCTCATGTGGACTATAGTTATTGTAACTGAAGTTTGTTGTTTCCTGCTGTCAGACTTTTGTTGAGTAAAAAAATTAAAAACAAACTCATTCCCCTCCTTCGAATGAGCTGCAAGATCATTGAAAATTGAATTGTGAACCTTCATTTTCAGTCTAATGCTACAACCACTATTTCCTAATTCAAGACAGTTGCAGTGTGAAAGAATTGATATTAGTTTCAACAACCATATATACTTGCATATTAGTTAACCCTTGATTCATACATACATTAATTTAAGGTGTGCTTTTTTTTCTTTTAAGCCAAGGGTCTTAATCCTTTCCATTATGTTTGAATTCTATCCTTACAAAATTACTGCCAATTTTTCCCTAAAGATTTGGTCATCAAGACCCTACCTATTCAATAGTATATTTATTACTCACTACAGAATCTTTAAAAAAAGCATGAACCACAAGTTCAACAATTGTTTCCACCACCTGCTGGTCTGGACCAGGTTTCATAACCTGATACAGCTGAGAAAATTGATTTTTAATATATTAGAGACCAACCGGTCAAAAGTTTCTTACAGAGATAAGATGGATGCATCTAGAAATTCCTAAGCGGACGCAGAACAAGTGTGTCCCATCTGTATAAACCACCTCCTCAATAATTATTTTTAGTTCTGATCTGATACAAGTATTCTCCAGTCAATTTTCTGATAAAAAGAGTAAGAAGGCTGCTGATAAAGTGCTGTTATTTTTGTCTATAGTTTGGAGGAAAGAAAAACTGGTTCAAATAAGAGGATCCAACAAGGAAATGGATTCTAGCTATTGATAGCTCAGGATATGCTACACTGATCTAAGCTCTATGTTCACACAAAAGCACTTAGAAGTGTAGCTCGATTGTTAAAGCACAGGTCTGCGGTCCAGTACCAGGCTGCAAAGTATGAGCTACCAGACTACAAGGTAACAATATGAATTGGCCATATTTCATTGTTGAATAAAAACAAAATCATTTCTCTAGATCCTCGTGTTAAATATGTTTGCTGTGCTCAATTTAATTTCTAAATGAGTTTATTGGTCCCTGTTATAAGTAACATAGATTTGACATCACCTATATTCTGGCCATCCCCTACTTATTGAGAACCTTTTGCCATTTGGTTAACAACTCGAAGTATAACTCTCTCTTTTCAATGGAATACCTACAAGAATGTGGTGTCACTGATTTATCAATATGAAAATTTATATAAACTTATGAGTGAACAATTTCCAGTTATCTTAATTTTCCTTAAATTACAATCATTCCCAATTAAACATCCTCTCCTCAAATTGCTTTAGCAGGGAGGATGTTGTATCGAAGAAACCTAAGGGGGATAGTGAAATTGCCTTTCTATGGGGGAGGATGATTTCAGGTCGGTTTCAGGTGATCTGAGATTTTGTGCAAATTTTTTTTTTCTTTTCATTAACTAGTAGGGATAACTTCTTGCACATACCACATAGATCTACGTGCACCCTCCAGCCAAGTTTTGCATTTTTCTTCACTCGATCCATTTCCCCAGTTATGTTCAAGAAGGAATATGATAAAGAACATTGGTGTTGCTGTGTTGTCAAATTTGAATTTATATTTCTGCAGACATTGCTCAGATTCCCTACTAGTTTATTAATATTATGATATCATTCATTCATATCCATTACCACTCAATATTATTTAGATATAATTATGTAACAATATTTCATTAAAAAAAAATGAATTCATAAAAAATATTATTAGTAAAAATCCTACAAAAAAACAAACTGTGATAGGCAAAATATATCGTGTGGAAACATTTCCATTGAAAATGTTTTAAGAAATATCACATGTGTGCAAATATTTTGATGTGAAAATCATTACTTGTCTACAAAATTGTCATGCCAAAGCTTCCTGTGGAAAACTTATTATGGTTTCTGTCCTTCCATAGTCAAGTTTACGTGGAGGTTTCACCACGACAGAATTACCTCCTACCATTTCCAAAATATCTCCATAAAATGCAAATAACAAAAAAATTTTGATACTGTTGAAAATGTGACTCTGAAATTCTTCACTGTTAGATTTGATGTATTCTTAGTTGGTAATCTGTTAGAACTGGCCCCGAGTGCCCTCACAAAAACAACCACAACCAAGCCACAGTAATAAAGAAAATGTTGATACTATCAGGAAAATATATAACACTAAGTTGTTTTTGTTTTTTTTTTCTTTTTGTTAGAACCTGTGTGGAAGATAAGATGCCTAATCCCCCCCCTCCCCATCAGGTTTAATGCCAAATTTATTGTCTGGTGTACGTGTAAAATTGAGTCAAAAAGCATGAAAAAATTTCTTTTTGAATTTTCAAGAAATTTTTGAATTTTAAAAAAAAGAATTGTAAAAAAATTATTTGATGAAAGATAATCTAATAATTTCTGATATCTAGATCCAAGACAACTAAATTTAGATGAGAAACATCTGAATATAGGAATAAAATTACCTGCCTTGACTTTAGCTGTCAGACTCTACATATTTTTGGTAAAAAAAAGAATTTAACATCAGATATTTTACCGTGAAGGGAGCCTGGACCTGGGTTTTCTTTCTTCATGCATTATTTTAGGCTGCATCTGAACCTCGGTGCCAAAATAGGTGCGGTCTTGATATAAGACAGACAAACAAACAAACAAACAAACTTCAACACTCATTATATAGATTTTGACTAGTTTTTACTTTCATCTACCAGTATATGCCTGACTGCCTTTAACCATTTACCAACGGAATTCTATAGTTGAACATATAAAAATAAAAAAAATCATTCTGTATGTACTGTCTAGTCGTTGCCATAGAATTACCGACTGAATCAAAGTTGTGATAAAAATAATTGAAGAGAAAGGTAAAAAAACTAGTCAAAATGAATGATAATAAAAAAATTAAAAAAGACATCTGTACCTTGCATTGATGAATCACCATAGCCCATGCATGTACCAGAACTAAATATCTAGAAACTAAAATAGATCTTATATCTAAAATTATCTTCAAGAAATTTTTTTTTCTTAAATATCAGCAAAAGATTTAGACATTATTTATTCAAAATTAAAATAGACACACCAAAAGGTACTTTTAAAAAAAATTTCTTCCTTTTTTGAAAGAACAAAATGCTTTTGATGGTGCTTAGTGGTGTACTTGTGCCAATTTTCACTGTTGTAGCCTCCAAAATGTGACCAGGAGCACTACAGAAACACACCCAAACACAAATGAGCAGAGACAAGAATCTGTTGACTGGTTGATTGGGCCATTTGTGGGGTTATGATGATTTGATATTGTTACAATACTTCATTTCATCCAACGATAAAAAAAAAAAAAATTTCATTTTGTTCCCCCACCCCTTTCTCCTTTCAGAATCTCATCGATTTTCACACCTACACACTTTCACTAGAAGTTATGTTCTTGTCATTTATCTTCTCAAAATTGAAGGCTTTATGAAATCCGCATTGATTGGTTGATAGATTTATTTATTTATTTATTTTTTATTAAGTCACTATTGATTGGACCAAAATGTTTTGTTTTTTTTTGTTTTAAATGATACCAGCTTGTGAGCTAAGATCAACCCATTGTACTTGACAGCGCTTCTAGGCATATTTTTCTCCTGAATTTCTCTCTATCCAGTAGGCTCCATGAAAGAGCTGTTATTATGTCAACCAGTAATTGCATACAAGGTCTGATCAGAAAGTATCTTGTCATTCAATGTAAATGAAAAATTATCCCCTCTAGGGCAATGGTGACTCGGTCTTCTTCAAAGCACTCCCCTTCGGACATAATGCACTTATTCCAGTATTCCCATCATTTTTTAAAACAGTTTTCAAAGTCTTCTTTTGGAATGGTCATCAACTGTCTTTCATCCTCCTTAATCTTGCCCACGATCTGAAATCTCCATTTCAGTGGTGAAGAGCCAGGTGACAGGAAGCTAAATCTTGACGGGGGGGGGGGGGGGGGGGCTGATAGAACTGGATGGGGCAATGTTTTGCCAAAAATGCATACATGAGACTTCAAGAATGGGTAGGTTTAGTCATTGTGGATGTGATGGTCATAAAGTACACAAGCTCACTTAATGGGGTTTTACTGCTGACTGAGTAATCCCAAGGGAGAGTGTCTCCGTTACATACCTAACTTGGTCCATTTTTTAACAAATTGGTGACCCCCAAGCAGATCATTATATTTATTAACAAACTATACATTGCATACTGAAGTAGAAACAATGGTAGACCACACTCTATAGTAGGAACCCGGTAGTAGATTATGTATGACAGTAGCAACAAGAGATTTTACTTTTTCACTTTTGCTACACAGCATTTCCCTAGCTATCAGATTCTGTCTGTGTACAATCAAATGAAAATACTTAATCTTAGTTCCAGACAATCTCTTAGGAGACTCACTCCAGGCATTTTTCTTCACCCAGCACCCATCTCTGCTAAAAGACTTCCTCTTTAATTTCTAATAATGGCAATCCTTTCCACCTGAGAACTGTTATCAGAGCTGTGGTATGGAAAATTCTGTGATGTTCAATAGATGTAAAGCCATTGAGTTTTTCCACGTTTTGTAAATAACACAAAATTGCACTTTTTGTCTATAATTATTGTAGAAATTGCACTTTGTCTATAATTATTGTAGAAATTATTGCTTGGCTGTTATGGCATGATGTTTACATACTACTTACTAATCAGCCAATCACACAAGTAAAGCCTTAGCTGTAGGAATTTATTTGTTTGTTTTGTTTTTTTCTTAAATTCCAACCACTTTTGATGGCTGCCATATAATGAAAGGGAAAGAAATGAATTTTACCTATTAATCTGCAACTTTGATTTCAGAAACTCTTCTGCTTGGTCTGTTAAGTTTTAGAAACAGGCAATCAAAACTGTCAACATGGGTTTCTTCAGTTTTTAAGTTGGTCTAGCTATGTATGCATCATGTGTACACTAATGCTAGATGGCAGAAAATTTGAATATTTAATCCTTTTTTACTCAAGAAAAAATGCTGTTTTTTTTGGAGGGGGGGAGGGGTAATTTCTCCTCAATAAGTTTCATGTGGGAGGCTCAATTTGCAATATAATTTTATGCTAAATTGGCCCTTTAGTTTGTATCTGTTAATATTCATACTTGTTTTTTGAAAATTCTGGCTTTTTCACTGCAAGAGAAGTAATTTATTTCATTGATCACCCCCTCATACAGTATGCTGTGAAGACATTGGTCACATGACAGTCTCTATTGAATGACTACTTATACTTGTTTTTTTTTTTTTTTTTTTTTTAATAAATTCTTGAGCACTCCTTGATGCAACTTGCTGGCCACCAACAGACATGATATGCTATCTGGAATTATATATACAGGTTCCCCCTGCTATTTGATAGTTTTGCGTTCCTATGAAAACCTAATGACGTAAAGCAATGAAGCAATTTCGACTAAAACTCGTGACGTTATTCATACAATTTTTGACAGCATTTCCATCATAAAACTGTTTCAAATTGATTTTTCTTCCAAGTTAATCCCTGTGAAAACATCTGAAACAGAAATAATCATGGCATCAAATCTGATCATTATCATATTGTATATGGAATTATTAAAGAAACTTTTCAGTGCAAAAACTGTCGTATACTCTGGTTTAGTGGAAAAGACAGTCAAGCAACCTTGCAAGGATGAAAGTCAAGTCCTTATCCTAGAAAAGTAGGACATGTGACTGAATGATATAACACAAGACTTAATTCTAAAATTCTGTTGTCAGGCATGACTTTGAATTCTGAACTAACACAGAATCTTATCTTCTTTTTTTTTCTTTTCTTTCTTTTCTTTTTTTTCTTTTTTTCTTTTTTTCTTTTTTTTTCATTAGATCAGCTCCGGCTTATGGGCAGTTCTCTTCTCTTCGCATACAAGCTATGAAAAAGTTGATATGACTTTGTTTTAGAACTCCTCCCTTTCAATTCATCTTTTTGGCTCCTGAGTGAACAAAGAGAAAAGCTGAGAGTAATGACTTGTTTTTGGTACCCAGAAAATGTTGATCACTCCTCTTCTCTCCACAGATCTCTAAGAATATGGTTTGGTACCATTCTTCAGAATGGTCTTGATATTCCTGATGGTTGCTTCACTGTAACAGATTTATGCATAATTGAGCATTTAGCAAGGGATCAATCCCCCCAAATAGCAAAAGGATGGTTTTGTGTGTACGTGCGACAGGACACATTCATATGTGTAGTTATTGGCATTTTGTTTCTCTTGGGGTTTAGTAACGTGTTGAAGTGGTTTCTCATTTCTCTTATTCATAATGTTTTTATTGTTTTTCATCTAGTGATATAATGGAAAAGTATCAGTACAGCACAGTCTCTCACTCAAATCTTAGTGCCAAAGGCTATCATCTTGAGTCGATTAATTTTGAAAATTACCCCTCAAATAGATTTTTAATAGGGGACCCAATTTAAAATGTTAGTTCATGCTACACTAGTTGCTTAGTTTGTGTCCAGTGTTCATGCTTGTCTTTTGAAATTTAGACTTTTTTCAGTGATCACCACCCAAACAAAAGCAAGTAACTTATTCCTTGATCATGCCTTTTTCGAATGTTTAATTGATCACCCCCAACGTAGCATACTGTCAATAGCCATCCATCACATAACTGTTTCTAATGAGTAACTTACCAGACATGTTTTTGGTTATGCTTCAACATCTTTTCTATTATATGAAATGTAAAATTCTGTGCTACAGATTTAGTTATTCATATTTGAGGCTTCATTTTATTGATTGGTGTGTTTCAAGCACTAGTTTCATGGTATGTAACACAAAGATACATTTAATATATTTGCTATTTAATACCTGTGAAAATTATTCACTGATATATTTGAATTTCCATCAAACTGATTTTGAAGGAGAGAAAAATAGCAAATTCGATCCAGTTAGAGAGTGCATTGTTTCAAAAGGTACTTTTATCAGTAAAATGTTCATTCCTGAGTAAGAAAGCCAAGACAGCAAAGTAAGAAAATCCCACGGTTCATTATATAAATAGTAAGTTAGCATGAATTGGTATCGGACCATTTATACTGGGAGATCAGATGGGGATCAAACCCATGAACAGAGTGCAAGATTGGCTTGCTGATGATTGCTATGCAATGTCTATTATGATCTGGGGTTTTTTCCATATGATTTACTTATTAATCCCTGTTGAAAGAGAAATTCCCAGATATATTTGGATAGAGATTTTTTTTTTTTTTCTTCCCCCCCCCCTCTTTTAAATACTGAATTAGTTTACTGAGAATAGTGCACAATTTGAAACAATGGACAGGAAGTATTTTACCCCACCCCTTAGTCTATTGGTTCAGTGTTACAACCAACAATTGAAGGAAAGATCATCTTTTCTTATAATGAACAGTGTTATCTTAGTTGTCAACAACCATTGAATTTTCTCGAGTCCCACTAGTAAAGATAATTTTGAAAACTTGTTTTTAACGAATGATTAATTCCTTCTACCTGACAGATGAGTGAAAGGCTATAGCCACATGATTAGTTTTGATCTTGACTTAAATCAATAAAACAGTACTGCTTCTGTTATTTATTGACTATCTTAGTTATGTTAAGTTAAAATTGATGCCTCTAGCTTGTAATTATTATAATCAAACACTTGAGTGAAGGATTACCCATTTCTTGGCTGCAATGTTAATCAGTTTGGGAAAGTGGAATTTGAATCTCAAACATTTCTTGATACACTTCAGACTTTATCTCTCTTCATCATAGTTCCCTCTGAGCCAGTGGTTTCGAAAGTTTGGAAACCTAAGGGCCCCTTCTATAAAGTGAATAGTTTGGCACACCTGATTTTTCAAGATTTAGTTTTTACACTAATTAATGAACTACAATAAAAGGCAATATTTGACCTTTGAAATCATTTATTCAAAATGGATTACATCTAGTATATCTCAGAGTTTTTGAGATGAGGTATTATTATTATTATTTCTATTGATATTCAGACCATCCTCATCTTTGATGTTTTTCATACAACGTGACGATACCTGACGAAGGCCGTAGAGTGCAACGGCCCAAACGTTGTATGAAAAACAACAAAGATGAGGAATTTCAATAGAAATGGATTACATCTATTTTAATTCTAATACATGGTGTATGGATATGAAAACTTTACAATGGATGTTGTTTCTAGTGAATAGATATTTTTTTCAATGTGTATACTTCAAAAGTGCACACATACTTTTGTCACAAGAAAAAAATTTGCTCAATCTGAATATTTTGAGCACACTGATTACTGAAAATTAGAGGGGAAAATTGACCTTCACTTCAGTTACTTGCTGATTTGAAATTTTAGACTCTAGTGTGAATAATAAACAAACCTAATCAGCTAGATAGCAGGTAAATATTTTGTAACCAATACATGTCAGTCATGTTTTGTCACTAGTGTTCTCTCCTAGAGTCATGGCTGTGCACTAATTTTGTAAGTTTCAAATAAAGAAAGAAGAGCCATAAGATCAATGATGCATCCGCCATCCAATATAGGAGGAGGAGAAGATAGAGCAAGTTGTCTTTCTTTGATTCAATTAATTCCAATACTTTTACGATTTTCAATAAAAATTGTAAATGGTCATTTTTGGCATTTTGGGGACATTTTTGTTTTTTATATGGACCTTGAATATTCTGATATAACATCATTTGATCAGAATAGCTGTTACACCTTTTTAATGACCTCATGCTATGTTCTAAGGAATATCAATGATCATCTCAAAATTAAAAATATTTTCTGCACATTCCATTTCTCCAGTTGTTCAGTCTTTTTTGGTCCTGCACTGGCCATGAAAAAATTAAAGGGAACATTGCTTGCCACCAGATGTGTAGCTGGAGTTTTGGGGGCCAGTAAGCCTGGCTCTTCGAATGGGGCCCCTCCCTCTGACATTTAGTGTAGTGGTTCACTACGTGGATACTACGGACTAAGGTATTTTTGGAGTTCCAACAGCAGACCTTTCAAAAGCCCTGGTGTCCATGAGCTTGTTGAGTAGGCAGTCTTCTCAAAAGCTGTGATGTAGCTAGAGATTTTGGATTCAAGGGGCTTGGCTCTGTGAGTGGTCCCCTAATTTAGTGAGATTTGTTATTGCATAATATAAGTAGAAATGCAGTAGGTGAACTACTATTCATAAAGCTTTTGGAGCCCCCCACCATTGACTTGAAATTGCCTCCCTCAGTGATACCCCTGCTTAGTGCTTGTCCTTTTGTTTTAAAAATACAATAACTTGGAAGAATTCATTCCTCTCTCTCTCTCAAGTGCCTGAGAAACAACAAAAAGATAGTCGATGCAAATTGCTGGTTTGTCATTTAGGCATGCCAGAAAATGATACACATAGCAGCAAATATTATTTTTACCATCAGTCACTCCCCTGAAGGAAGTAATTATCCCTGAATGAAGTCTTACTATTGTTATTTACTGATTACTTTTGGTACAAAGTACGGGGCATGCAATGAGAATCGAACTTACCACAATCTTGCTATTGTAACTGAAGTGAAGTTGTGTTTTGATCTATAACTACTTATTTGGTTATCTTATGCATATTTTTCCATTATTTTCAGGACAACAAATTAAATTTGTCCCCCTCCCCCATGCTAATCTGTTGAGTTTTTCTCTATTAAGTTGGCCTATTCTTTGCTTGGAAGGATTGAGGGAGAATTCTCCTCATCTGCGCTGATTGATTACTTGAAGAGGAAAACAGTTTGCGCTCACTGAGTTCACCTTTTAGGCTTGGTGTCCTCCTTAAGTAACCCAGACCAAGATAGCCAAGGCAGCTGACAAGTTGTAGGTTTTTGTCAAACTAATCTTCTCTTAGTTGGTTTGCCTTACTGGGCCAAAAGGCTACATCTGACCTACTATTTTATCCATAGCTATGGGCCGGCAAGTAGATATGTCTTTCCTAGGGTCATTAGTGCAAAGTGAACCCAAACTACCTCAGCTGGAATTCAAACTTGGTTTGCCAATTCTATTTTACATGCTGTTGACTGGTAAGCCACTCCACACCTTCTTTATTGATCAATTCTTAGAGCTGTTACACTTTTGAAGATGGATATCCTTTAGAGGACTACAGAATTAGAGGTTTTGTTGATATAGTTTAGTTTATCTTTGTTTTTTTTACTTATTATTTTGTAATTACGGTTGAGAACTTACTTTCATCAGTATTTAACATTTGAGACAATTAATAAGACATAATATTGTATTACTAACAAATTAACAGTGTAATTTTATGCTAAATTGATCCCTTAGTTTGTGTCTAACAGCTTATTTTTTGAAAATTCAGACTTTAAGGATGACTGCCCAACAATAGGTGAAAGTAATTTTTTTCATTGTTAACCCACCTTTTTCCATCTTTTTAATTTATCACCCTCGACATGGCATGCTGCCAAAAGATGGTCTTGTGATGGTTTCTATTGAGTGGCTAAGCAAACCTGTTTCCTTATGTTTTTGATTATTTTTGTCTTATTCTTTTTAATCTCATACATAATTTATTTTGTATCATGAGCTTGTCTGGTCTTCCCTAAGAAATATTACAGCACATTTGGGAAATATCTTGTTACTTATAGTTTTCTTATTTGGAAGTAAAGAGAAAGGAAAAAAAAAACATGATTTTAAACTCCACTGCTATTTAAAGACAATAAGAGTTGACTAACCACAATAATGGCTATATTTTTTTTTTGACTATAGAAAAATTGAGTTGTCTAAGGGTTTCATCCTTCAGGTTTCATCCCCCACCCCCAAATGATTTCATTCTCCAGTTGGTTGTGTAGGTATTGCATGTTGACAGTGATATCATATGTAAGCTTTTCACTGAACATGTAATTAAAAAAAACAAAACATAACAGATTGGTTTTCTTGTATTGTTTTGCTATTAAAGGAAAGCAGTGGGCAAAATGCCATTCAGAGAAAGTCAATTGGTTTCATAGTTAATGATTAGTTACATCAGTAGAATTAGTCAAACTGAAAACTATTTGCCTTTGTGTCTAAACCTGGCACAAAGACAGGACTCAAGTGTTGCTTTCAAAGTGGCATCATTGATTTTTCCGAAAATCCTTCTTACTAATTAGGATTCGACTGTGTGTTCTCTTATGTCATATTATGCATGAAGGACTTTGTTCTGGGGGTTTAGTAAGCTGCTTCGTTTCCACATAACAAGCTAATCCACTAATATTTGGAGAACGGAGACAGGGGATTAGGGAATAGGCTAAAAGGGTTGACACTGATGCCAATCAGATAATTATAGGTTTTGCAAGAAGTGACTGGCTGTATTTAGATGCTGGGTACCCACTTCTACGATGGACTTGCTCTGGTTAAAAAAAAAAAAAAAAGGTTTCCCGAAGACACAATCTATGTGAACTAAACCATACAACACCATTTCTGTTTAAGGCAAATTCACTTGGTTCAGTCAGTTTTCTAATCTTGTTGTAATAGATGAAATTTCTTTGTGTGAGCATGCCCAGATTACCCAACGACTGGCCACTGTACAAGGTTGACATGGACCAGATATATTATACAGCATACAAAGTACTGTAGTGTCGATATTGAAGTTGTTTGGATGAGCAGTTCTTGAAATCTTATCCAAAAAAAATGAATGAATAAAAGATTATAGATTTTTTTAGTAGTTTCTCTGAATCATCTTCCATGATTTCCTCTATTTAGAATTCTTTAAATTTAGATGTCTAAATTAACAACTCTGAAGAGAAGTAACCGAAATACTTTGATGGTATGACAATTATTGCAGGCTATTCCACTCCCCTTAAAGTGCAGCCCTTTCCAAACATGCACATTTGGAACAAGCCCTCCCCAGTCTATCCAATTCTCTCGATATATTTTCAACCCTAACACAAAAAGTAAAGGTCTTGAATTGGATTGCACCACCCCTACGAAGCACAAGTCCAGTACAAAGGTCAGGAACAATTACCACCATTACTCTACTGATTTGCTGTTGAAAACCTATACAATAGGCAACACTTGATGTTTTGCAAGTTAAAAGAAAAAAAAAACAAACAATTTTCTGAATTCCTCTTTGTAGAGCATAGAGCCATAACCACTCCGCTATGGTTACTGTAGTAAGTAGGGTTGTACAGGTTGGAGTTGATAACCTCACACCTAACCAGGTTAAAGGTCCTCCTTTACCCAGACTTGAGACCAGCTATGGCAACAACCAAACTAAAGGTTTTTTTTGTTTTGTTTTTTTTTTTCTGTCTGGGTAATCTGGTTTTTGATGGACTGCCTTTCATAGGGCTGAAAGACACCAACTGCCCTGCTATTCATGGTTGGTGGGTAGAAGTGGATTCATGCCTTTCTTTCCCTATCACATTAGTGTAAAGTGATTACACTCAGCCTTAACTCTTGACTCGGTTAATTTTGTACTGCCATTAGAGAGTTACTAGTTTATTATATTGCAAGTGATGTCCAAATTTTCCATTCTGTTCAAAATAACACTGTTCATCTTATGATTGATGTTTTTTGTGTTTTTTTGTTTTGTTTTTTTAATTTGTTTTTTTTTTGGGGGGGGGGGGGTTAACAGCTTTTACTTATATTAATTTGTACAGCAATGCCTTAACCATACTACCTCAAAACCTGCTGTAATCAAAACCACACTATTCAAGGTATTGATTTTTATAGTACTCTTATTCCAGCTTGGATGAGGCAATTAAAAAGTCTCCTCTATTTCTTATATAGATAGCAAGACGATGAGATAAAATGTTAGGGGGGAAAAAAAACGATGGAAGAAATAAAAAGAATCTCTGGAAAAGGTAGATGTAGTGATGGGGGAGAGGTCAGGTCAGAGCAGAATGCAAGATGGTGGAATGAAGGTAATAAGAAATAGAGTTTAAGAGGTATCAGAAGAAAACGAGATAAAACGCTTCAATGGAATATGGAAGAAAAAAGTGAACCGCTTTGAGATAAGGGTACAAAAAAATAAGGCATAGATTGTTGGATGAAAACAGGATGGGGACAATAAAAAGGGGAAGTTTAGGAAGAATACAGGACACAAGAGCCAACTGAAGGGGAGCTTAAAGGAAAAAAAAATTAAACTAAGAAGGTTCAGAATATTATAAGGCAATACAGGTGTCTCCCAAAAGTTTGCTTTACGCTGCTTCATTGCTTCAATAAAAAGTGGTGAAAAGCCAAAATTGTATTCAGCCTTTGTTCTGCATTGAGCCATTAAAAAGGCAGCCTCTTCCTGTCTCTCTTACAACCCAGTGTCCTATACCGGCTATCATCCCAACTGCTGATAACTCTGCCGAACATACCATCATCACCATTTTGGTGGTCTGGGAATGCTTAAAAAATTTCACCTTATAAATTAATGGTAATTGCTTCTTCACTTTATGCCATTTTGAGTCATGAAAGTTTTTTTTTTTTTTTAAGGAACCCTTTACTTTTGGATAGCAGGATAAAACCTGTTAGAGATTTTGTTCTGTTGCTGCCTGGTTTCATGTAGAGAGGATTCTCTTTCCTGATTTTACATGTATTGTATTTAGGAACAAAGGTCATTTAATGAGTCTTCTTCCTATTTGAAGAAACAAAAAGTGGGAATATCTGTTGAAACCTTATAATTCATTAAGAAACTGTCAATCAAAACTCAACATAGCAGAGGTTTCTTCGGTCTTTTCAGTTGGTTAGGTTGGCTATCACTCCTTAAGTCCCTGGAAAAAAAAATTTTTTTTTGTTTATGAAAATACCCTCCCATTATGTTTTAGGAAGTTTGTGCTAAATTGGTCCCTTAGTTTGTGTTTATTAGTATTCGTACTTGCTTTTTTGAATATTTAGACTTTTTTTAGTTATCAACCTCTAATAAAAGGTAAAAGTAATTTATTCATTGATCATCCCCAACACAGCATACTGCCAAAAGACATAGGTCACGTGACGGTTTCTATTGAATAACGAAGTACACCTGTTCTCAAATTCTTGAGCACTCCCTGATATAAGATACAGGTCACCAACAGACATTATATGCTATCTGGAATTGTATATACAGGTTCTCCCTGTTATCTGATAGTTGTGCGTTTCTATGAAAACCTGGCATAAAGCTAAGAAGAAATTACTATAATTTACATTAAAACAAGGAAAAGAACAGACTCTGTTCAAAACCTGTGATGTTGCTTGTACACTTTTTGACAGTATTCGGCAACATTTGTCAAGATTTGTTTTTCTTACAAAACCTTTGAATTGATTCTTCAAAATAACCCCCACTGAACCGTCCAAAACAAAAAAAATCATTGCAATGAAAACTAAGATGTTGGCCCAAATGCAGTATGATTTAATTATGAAATTTTATATACATATAATGAAACGTATACATTAGTTATAAACACTGTTTAGTCTGCTTTCTTTCTTGTACTTTGTCTTTTTTATCTTGGGAATTGATGAAAAAATGACATATTGTGATGTAAAGAAGAAAATTTGTTCTTTGCCCATACAATCCTTCCTTTCTTCGGAACACTTTCAACCTATTCAAGTCTGGTCTGAGCAAAAAGGTTTTTGGCATTCATAGACTTTTCATTGTTTGTAAAGTAGAGAAAAAAGATAAAAATAATGAAATCTATGTTTAAGATTATCACCTGGAAAGACCATAATGATTCTTCATCTCAAATATATCAACTCTGTCTGTTAGAAAATGCAAATGTATAACTGCCATTGATTAGGAGCTGGTGGGGGGGGGATCTTGTTCAAGCGTGGGTGTGGACGACTGAATAGATATTGGATCTCATTTTTGTAAAGTCTCTGTCATGTTACAATTACCTTATCCTTAAATCTTGATAGAATATGAAATTCTCTTGAGCAATATACAATTACCTATGTCTGGTACTATGTCCTTATAATGAGCACTAGTATTACTGTCCGCTCACTTTTTGGATGGAGACGATTAATCAATAGAAAGTTATAATCGCTTCCAATGTAAGAAAACTGGTTTTGTGTCTGATTTGTTCCGTTAGTTCACCTTTCTCAATATGCAGTTTATAAAGAGAATATGTAATGAAGTCTTTTTTATCTTCCCGATATCTCATCCACTGGGATTGCTTGGATTATGTCTGCTCCACTTGCTAAAACACATTTTTACCCCTGATGGGGGAGGGGGCGCCAGGGATTATCATTTGCCATGGGTGTCTGTTGTGTCCTCTGTATCGATTGGATAACTTCATTATTCCTTAATATATTTTATATATTTTAGTGAAATTTTGTAGGTAGGTTTGTGGCGAAATTCTACCAGGGAGATGAGTCCTGGCCAATCCGATTGTTTGAACATTTTTTAAGCAAAAACAGGTTTGTTTACGATTGAGGGACAATTTCTCGAATCTTTTTTTTTTTTTTTTTGATGAAATTTGAGAAATGGTGAGATGCGATCAATCAGACATTCATTTACATTTTATATGTAAATAACCACACGTCAACATGCAAAGAATATTGAGCCTCACAATGATAAACAGTCCTAATAATCAACCAATTGCTACTCTTTCAACTGTTATCTGTTCGGGACATTTATTCTGCTAAAATTTTTAGAGACTGAAAGGTATAGATCGTGCCAATAATTTAAGTAGATGGTGATCTGATGTATGAAATGAAAATTGGTTTGTAAATAGCTCATAACACTTATTTTCATATAAGAAAATTCACACATTAATTTCAAGGGAAATAACTTCTGATTGAAATTACAATCCTTTCGAATTCAAATAAAGTTTATTTTATTTCATTTCATTGCATCTGACGTATTAAATTTAATAAACTTTATTTCTGTCACTCAAAGCTCTGCTGTCAATTAGAAGCTGTTTGAAGTGGTTCATGGTGTTAAGAGTTAATTAACCGTTACTCAGAAATTCTTCCTGTTAGCATTATAAAATATTTGCATTTTCATTTCGTTTCTAGAAAAGTTAGTCTGAGAGATTATTTCAGACTCACTAATTGCTCTGGCATTGCATGACACATGAAGCAGTCAAGATGCTCCACTGTGTGATGTCCTCAGCCGGTCTGGAGTCATTCCACATTCTGTTGACCAGTCTGAGGTCCCTCTCCACTGTCTGTCACAACTCGTCTTGGACTGTTCTCTTTTTGTCTGGCTTTTTGTCCAGCTTTTTATCCATTTAATGGCTTGATTTGCCTGTCTCATCATGGGAATTCACAAGACTTGTTCCAACTTGTGGAGGCACCGTCTGCAAATAGTGGTTGACACGGGAAGCTGCTGTGATCTGTCCCTGGCCTCTTCATTCAGTGATTCCATTTGATTTCATGTAGCCATCTAGTGTCAAAGGCGTCCAATTTCTTCTTCTGTCTGGTCATTTGTCTTCTTGATGTAACATAACAGGTGTATGTCCTCTATACATAAAGACTTTGGTAAATATCCTTTTGCTGTTTGAGGTAAGTACTTGAATGGCAATTTTTGTCTCTTCTTTAAAAAGTCAATGCTACTTAGTCTATTCTTTGCCAACTATTGGATGAACAAAAGAAAGACAAAAGTTGATCAAGTGAACAAGTGGAAACCTTTTATTCTAAAATTTGAATTTTAAAACTTTATTTTTCTACTCTCATTTTTAGTACCAAGATCAACCCATTTGAATTTTTCAAACATATAAGTAAAGGATGTGTGTGTGTTCTATTTATCTACTGTCTCACCACAGCAAAATATAACACAAGGTCTGGCTTAACGTGGGGAAAATAGGAGTCACCCTTCCAAAAATTGGCTCCAGCCAACGCGGCTTCGGTTTTGCTTTGCAACCAAAGCAACCTCCGCCACAAAAGCGTCCACCAGGGGACCTGCTCCTTTAAGTGCAATGGAAACTGACCCTCAAAATCATTGAATCTATTCTATTGTCTATAACTCAGTGAATAGACATCAAATTTTAATTGGACATTGGAAGTCCAATTTGTTCTTAGATGTTGTTACCACAATGTTCATCTATCTCATTCTTCAATTTAGTTTTAAGAATCACCAGCATAGTCAGTATTTGAACAACCATAGCATCAAAATTTAAAGTCCTGTAGAAAAATTCCATGGAAGAATAAACATGGTCAAAATAGATTCTATTTATGATATCACTCGTGTTTTCTACTAAATCATCTAAAAGAAGAGTAAATAGAAACATCTAGATTCTGGAGAATCTACGTGTTATTCATGCATCCATCAAAATGAGATGCTTTAAAAAAAGCGTGTTTACAAAGGGTCATGCAGAGCACTGATGCCAGTTTTCAAGTAGATAAAACGGTTGGGCCAGAAGTGTTTGAGCACACACATATGATTATAAAGGAATAAAATCCTCTACCATAATCGTTCAATTAGTTTAGTTTTTTGTAAATTTATAGCATGGGGAGTGCATTCTTTTGTGCATATGTATTTATAAATTGATCTGGAAAATGCTCTGCTTATATAAGCAAAAAATTATGTGTGTGTGTGTGTAATCCTCTGATTTATTTTCTGTTTAAATCTATAAAAAAAACAAAGCTCAGTAATATATAAGATATATCTGATCACATACTGGATCAATTTTTTTCTTTTTTTTTCTTTTTAAATAAGAACAAAGGCTGCCTTCTCAAATAAATAAGTAGTGCCTTCATACTGGCTACGGCTCCAGCCGTCCCTACTTGGGCTCAACATATAACATTACTACTTGCTCGGCTCATTTGCGATTTGCGTAATAGACTTAGAGGCGACATGCACCCGAAGTAGCGTCACTCACTTCATCCTGCCCTGGTCAAATAGTAGGAATTTTTTTTCTTATTTTTATTTTTCAATCAATTCTTTCGAATGTTTAAATATTCACTCTTCAAATATGCCATGTTTCGCTTTCATCTTGTCTTCTGTTTCACTTTCATCTTGTCTTTCATTCTTTTTTTTTTTTTTTTTTTTTCTGTAAACCTTTTGAAAATTCCTTGTGTCTAGACTTTAAAGGAGCCTTTTTGTTTTGTCTTCAGTGTCTCGGCTTTGATATCTTTATTGATAATTATTTGTCGGCTTAGCATAAGAACTAGTAGCACCAGAACACGAGCTTACCAATACATTCAGATCAGATCATATCTGAATTTTCCTGCCTCACTTCCCAAAGGAACCTCATAAATTCCATGCTGGTTCTAGTTTTCATCAAATATCACATGATATGCAAAAAAAAAAAAAAAAAAAAAATGTTTGCATATATATATATATATATATATATATATGTGTATGTATGTGTGTGTGTGTGTATGTGTATATATATATATATATATATATATATATATATATATATATATATATATATATATATATATATATATATATTTTTTTTTTTTTTTTTTTTTTTTTAACTATTTTGGCTAACAAAAAGTTTTTTGATAGTGTGTGTGGGGAGGGAGAACCATATATATATATATATACACACACACACCCTATCAAAAAACTTTTCGTTAGCCAAAATAGTTTAAAGCGTAGAAATTCATCTGAGAAATCTTCGGCATCAGCTGATCCCCCAAAATGGTGATGGTATGTTAGGCTCAGTTGTTAGTGGTCGGAATGAGGGGAGGCACAAGAAACTGAAATGTAGTAGTTAGGAATAGGGTGAATGCTACCATTATAGTGTATATCTATGTTACAAATGATGAACACTATTTTTGCTATCTTGGTGAAAGCTAAAAGTGACAAAGCAATGTTTTTTGAAAATCAAGGTAGACCTGTGTATCAGTGTTTGTTATGTATAGTTCAGTGCACACTAACCCCACTCCAAGACTACAAAAAAATTAATCCAATGTATCAACAGCCTAAGATATGCGAAATCTTACACAAACATGATAAATTCATATTATATAATTATATATCAACTCATACCGTAAATTTAAAAGATTACACTCAATTGAATCAAAACAGAAGATTACTTACAACTCTTTGATCTTTTGAGAACATTAGACAGGATGTCTGTGTTTGTCCACCTCATGAAGCAGTATGGCACCTGTTCATTTAGAACGTAAACAAAGACCTCCCTTCCGAGAGTATATAAACCTCTCCGGCTTCAGGGGAATAACTCAATACCAAAAAATGGGAATACTTACTTAACACAGTAATTATTTTTTAAAAATCAGAATCACGAAAATACTTTTTTAATTAAAAACTTGCTACTCAACTTTTGCTTTCATATCATGCCATAACATTTCTCTTTCATCTATGTAAAGAAATGTTGTGATGTGGTATGTTTCGAACAGTCCACCCTTTCTAGGAAACTTTTAGAGTGTAGTAATGTATTTATCATTTCAATTTTTAAAGAGGCATGATTTTTTTGATTTTTTTTTATTTTAATGTTGTTTAATAAGGCTGAAGAGTGGGGTTATGAACAGATTCAACATCAAAGACAGCGTAGGAAATTGAAAGATTAACAAGAAATCTATGGTAAATATAAAGTAAACTAGAATATTTTGTCAAAATGTGTAAGATATGCCAAATATTTAGGGCATGGTACAAAAGTACCAACTTCAGCAACCCCACACCACATGTGGGTTCACAAAAGGATTGCCAATCAATAGTGTTTGAAAGAAGAAAGCATTAGATCAAAGGCTGTGAGGTTTCTTTCAGTCTCCAGTCCTGGATAAGTAATCTCATTATTTTGTTAAAGCAAAAATAGAAATTAAGAGTTGTTGGTACTCTTTAGCTTAGGATAGCCTTCGCCATTGAGCAACTGGTAATTGCAAGAATGAACTAGAAAAGGGACTGGATCGAACTGTATAAAGTTTGGCAGCTAATTTTCCTCTTCTTAACACAAATCATCCTAAAAGGTTCTCAAGCTTTCCTGGCCATCTTGATCATTGATCATTGGGATTGTGAAATTAGTGATTTTGTGGAATCCCTGAACATTTCAGTAATTTCGTGAATCCTCAGTTTCACTAACAAGCTTGTGATGCTGGCCATTACTACTGTAAAAAGTTTGATCTTCACTTGTTTCCCTCTCTACTGTGGCCTTGTGTCATAGCTAAACTCAGTAAATATCAGTATTAATATATATATAATATATATATATATATATATATATATATATATATATATATATATAATATATATATAAAATATATATATATATATATATATATGTATATATATATATATATATATATACACTAAAAAACCATTGTAGTGGGGCACCCAGTGATGATTAAACTCCTTATAGTACTAATGGTCTGCATCACAAGCTTGCTGATAGTGAACCCAGGAATTCCTTAAATTACTGAAATGTTCAGGGATTTCACTAAATTACTACTTCCACTATGTTACTGTTACATCTAAAATAACTACTCCTCACTCACTGGATTAGATTTGATCTGACGTGGAAGTATAAAAGATCTATTTACTATACTAGTCTTACTGTTCAGTCTTTTAGTTGCTGTTGAGAAATTCATAAAATATGTTCTAAGCCAGTTCAACAAACATGTTTTGGTGAATTTGAATGTTTTCTGACTGGATTAAAATGTTTACTGTCTACATTTTTTTTTTTTTTTTTTTTTTCAAAAATATTTCTTTTCAATTTTCCTGAAAAGACTATAATGCTCTCAAGGTTTAAATATGGTTCATTTAAGTACATCATACAAGCTGTGTTGGCCCAAATTTGAAATGGACATCAAATTTTTGTTTTCTTATGCAAATATTACACTGCATCTAATGCACTGACTAAGGGGGTCTGACTACTAAAGCTGGAAACTTGGATATGTTGTAGTAAATTGTGGTCATCTAAAAATCCTTGTAAACCATTTGTCTTATGGTCTAGCATTCATTGTAGTTTTAAAAAATGAATTGAGACTATTAATACTAGATATTATGCATGCTATGTATAACAATTCATTGATATATTGTGCAAGAGTTTAGGTTATGAAAATGAATTCTTTTACAATTTTAATTGAAAACTCCCTTTGAATTTCTGGTTTGATATAGCGTTACAATATTATTTTCACTGAAAGGACTGCGGGTCCACTTTTTTCTTTTGTTTTTTTCTGCATACGTAAACCATTATTGGCAGGGAATCTGCAGACCAAGTTTAAGTTTTTTCCAAGGTTGTTTATTTTTGCTTTGCACTAATACCCTTGAAAACATCATTAATCTACTTACCTCCAAGCTATGGATAAATGGCAAGGTGGTTGGAGCCTTTTAGTCCTGTAAGGTATTCCATCTAAGACAAGGGTACTATAACAGGAAAAAAAAAACTACAGCTTGATAGTCACCATGGCTAGGCCCAAGCCTGGGGAGGAGTATGGGATATGGGACTAACAACTCTACTGAAACTGCAACAGAGTGGTTGCAGCCCTATGTTCCCCAAGGAGTCTACAGCAATAATCAATCTATTCATGTTATCTTTTTCTTCTTAGTTTTTACCTGTTTTGGTATTTAGTCATTCAAAGAATTTGTCATTCTATTCTACTGTTGCCTCTCAAAAGGTCAATGTTTAAATGTTATATTGTAATTTTATGATCTTCAAAATTACCATTCCAAGAATCTTGGGCTTCTGGGAGGAATTGTATAAAGTGCTGCAAAACTGTTTTCACACCCTCCACTTACACATACTCACACATTGCACAAACACCTTGTTCCTTTAGCCATCCTGTTTTCATCTGCTATAAACCCTTTGCTATGCCATGCTATATTCATTCAATGATAAACAATAGTCAACCTATTTTATTAATGCACATATCGTATGATTTAGAAGTTATGATACATAGTTCTACCCAAGGAAATCTCAGAGCCCCTCCTTCACCTTCTCAGAGGTTTGAAATAACCAGATAAAAGTCAAAAATATGTTCTCATATTCACAGGTAGTTGGGATTTATTTAACAATTTAAAAATTTTTTTTTTCCCCCCAACATGAAACAGCTTGGAAATAAATGTTCTATCCATATTCATTGAATATCAACAATATTCACATTTTGTTTGTCCATTAAATATTATCTAAAATAGTTTTCTTCAGAATTACAATGATTCATTTTGTTTCCAAGATTGTCAAAATGCTATTACGATAATGCCTAAATCAGTGGATATTTAGCATCTGTATTATAGTTTCATAATTTTCAATACTTTGATTGTTCCACACTGACTGAGACTTGTCATCACAGTCAATAATTGAACTACTGTAGTGCTAAAATCACTAAATCTGGGGGGGGGGTCCATTTAAGAATAGATAGAGAATGATATATTCTATTTATGACATCATGGGCGTTTTTCACTGGAAAACATTAAAAATTGAGTAAGAAACGTATTGATCCTGGAGAATCTAAAAGTTATTCACATTTTATTTTTAAAGAAAAAAAAAAAAAAAATTTCTTAGAAGGGGTCTAGTGGAGTACTGGTGTCAGTTTTCAAGTCTGTAGACTAAATGGTATGACCGAGAATGCTGAAACACACCTAAGCACCTCCACAGATAAGGGATAGAACTGTTCCAAACCTTTTGGTTGCTACTGTTGTTCAATTGGACTGCAGAGAGGCGTTCTGTCTAATGATATTTTGAGTTTTCATTTCACAGCCGTTTTTCATAATGAATTTGTCACTGTTAAAAATGTTAATAACTCTTAATGTCATTAACTGCTTGATACCACTTCTAATTGACAGCGGAGCTCTTTTGGGGAGGAAACAAAATTTATTAAACTCATTCTGTCAAATGGAATTGAAAAAATAAATTTTCCAAATTTCCCAAAGTTGAAAATGACGTAACTTTGATCAGTAATCATTCCCATTGTTATTAACATCTAAATGCTCTTATATGAAATTAAGAGTTAAATCCATATTTATATTTTATAGATTTTGTATGAGACCAGATTGTTGTGCATCATTTGTATTGTTAAAAAATTGAAATGTTATTAAATCACTGATTTTTCTATTTAGTGTAGATGGTACTTCATATTAATTTTACCATAAGTTTTACTTAGCTGCCTAGAATTGAAGTACATTACACATTTTAAATATATAATAACTAGCCTATACCCATTTCAAATGACAGTGTTATTTATGTATGGATTGGCACTACGGAGCCAAAAGCCATTTTTGGGGGGGGTAATTTCTATTTTTATTTCTATTCAAGTATCCTATTTTTTTTTTTTTTTTTTTCTTAGTCTCAACTCTGCTCAAATAGTTGTAATGTGTGGCATAGTCTCGAGGGTTTCTATCACGTTATCTTCATTGTTATACTGTAATAGGAAGGTAAATTAACCACTGAGATATGTGAGTGCAAAAAAACTAAAGAAATTAGCAGATATGCTTATTACATGTTTATCTGTTAAAAGAAGTTATGATAATGAGAGAAAATTCCATAACTTTATTGTATATCAATGTTATAATTAGGTGATGAGCAGTAATATGGAATTTTTACTTTTATACTAAATGATGTGAGCATTTGTTTTTGTTTTAAGTTTCAAGTTTTTTTGGGATATAAGTTTAACATTGACCTGTACCAAAGGTGACTGAACCCTGCTGTGCAAATCTCTATTTACATCTGTTCAAAACTGTTTGAAAATTACCCTATTTTTTTGTGTATAGCACGATAAATTTTATACAAAGTATTATACTTGAATGTACACAAAAACACTTTATACATTACTAAAACTGACTGATTCAGCCATATTTTTAACCAATTCAACCCTTGAATCCAATATTTCATGCTGAGTTCTATTTTACTGTTCAGTATTTGCCCATTTGATGAACACAGGTTATCTGAAGATACAGAATATCAAATCAGAAATACACTTTGGACTCCCAAAGTGAAGTGCCAATTTTATACTAATTTTCTTCCTCTAAATCTAGTGTTAGTGAAATTATAAGAATCATGTTATACAGGAAAAAATATGGTAACCTATCAAGGTGCTTAATGCCTGAATTAAAATGTCCCTGTAGACTTCTAAAAGATCTATAGGACTTATAAATCCCTATCATAGAAACCTTGGGATATAAATGTTCCAGGAGTCTTGATTTGTGAAATTGACATTTCTCTTTAAAAAAAAAAAAAAAGTTCAAAATGCATCTTTTCTACCCTCATTACATGAAATATTAGACTTCCCTGTTAATAGTTTAGATCAGTCTTTCCCAACCAGGGTTTTCTGCAAGAGATTGTCAGGGGTTCATCAAAAATTTGATACATGTATTTTTGTTCATATTCCTTATAAATTTGTAAACTTCATTATCAATAATCAGGATTCTATCTCAAGAGTTTTTGTTTGTACTAAACCCATTATTTGATTATTTTATGTTTACTCTTTGAGTTCTCATGTTTTAGATACGTATATAAAGTTTTTGAAAGGTAAGTGATCATATCCGTGTGTATTCAAGGAAACTGACTTCCATATTAATGTCCCTTGGGTCATAGTGGACGGGGGGGGGAATAGTGCGTTGGAATGTTCACCAAATATAAACAAAAATGGAGAAAGCTGATAAATACTTTTTAGATTATAATACGTATAAATATCTGAACACTCTGATGTTCTGTTGGCTGTGCTTAAATCTTATGCTGGGGTTCCTCCAATCAAAAAAGGTTGAGAAGGGCTAGCTTATAAAAATAAATGTTTGCTTGCTTATTTTTTTTTTTTTCTTTTTTTCATTTTCTTTATTTTATTTCCATTCATTTTTTTCCCTCTTCATTCCTCCCATGTTTATTGTCTGAATTCACTTATATGTTATTCTTTACTTGAGTTGTAGTGAGATGAGCCATTGTCAAAGTACCTTTTCTACCTGTAGTTTTTCTTCCTTCTCCCACCATTTGCCTAATGGAACTGAACATTATTGGCATCTTTCTTTCTTCTGTGCACTTTTGAGACTCTATCCTTTCTTTTGAAAATCTGACTTCCTCAGTTCTATAGTATGCCATGAGTTGTCAAAAAAATAGGTGATAGAATGTCTGTCTGTGGAATCGGTTATAATTGTTGCATCTTCTCGTAATGTAGTGATTATGCATCTTGTTGATTAAATATGTTGGTTGAATTTTTTTTTTTCTTTTATGTTCTTCTCTTTTTGTGTCTGTCTGTTCCACCTGATGTTGTTTGGAATATGAGTTCTCTGATCTATCCTTTATTTTGACATAAATTCTCTGAAGATTTTATCATTCAATATCAGTTTACATGCAATATTTTTGTTGCTGCAGTTACTAGTAAATATTTGCTTTAGGTTCATAAACTCTACCTTTACTCAAATCTTTCGAAATGTCGAATGAGATATTCATTAATGCTGACTTCTGCTGATTCAGAATTTCCAAATCACTTTTCACTACTTATTTGCATGAGTTCATTGGAAGTAAAAGTATCTGGAATTACAAAGAAAAAATATTCAATGTATTTTTGTTTTTAGTTTTATAAATATGAAGTAAATGTTTACTTTTGTTAATTGTGACCTTAACATCAACCCTAACCATAGATTAAATCGAATATTTTTGTAAAATTGAATTGTAAATGTCTAGAATAGACTAGCACTAGCAGCAGCTGCATGTCAGCTTTGGTGATTTTTCTCCTTTTGATATTTTGAACAATCTAAATATAATAGTTTATGTAACTAAAGCGAATATTTACCTAGTTACTGTATATACATGTGTATAAGTCGAGCTCCTGTATAGGTCCACCCTTGATCAATGGCCGCCAAATCCCTTATTTGTGGTATGCCTTATGCATAGGTCGACCCCAGTTTTTGAGGGTTAATTAACAGATGTCAATCATATATGAATCTACACTATTTCAAGTTTGAGCTTATTCATTAAAGGCTTTTGTATGTATGTTATGTGATGACTAACAGTTGAATATCTTTCATTTTGAATCCAAGGGTATCTCCAAGTTTGAATTTCAACTTTACAAAATCATTACTAATGTATATTTTTGACTCTCAATTTTTACCTAAAAATTTGGTCCTGAGAACTTGACCTATACACAAGTATACATGGTACTCTTTTTTTTTTTTTTTTTTCTTCCAAATTTCAAATAGATTTGATTTATTAATTTGTTTCTTTTCAGTTTTGGGCCCTGAGATTTATCTTTAATATTTTTGTAATAAACTATAATGATAATATTGGTCAGTCTATGTCAAGTGGATCGATTGTCCGATGTTGCTCTCACAGGTTCTTTTCAATCTGAAATGAAGTTCAACAAAATTTTAGCTCAATATCTTTCAATCACTATTGATCTAAAAGCAATGAACACTTTGTTCATTGCAACGGTGGCCATCTTATAATGAAGTTCTACTGAACTGAGTTCGTTTTCAGGGTCAACTTTTTATGTAGATTTTGGAAATGTTATCCTCCTAACTCTAGACACTATCACTTATTGAAAAAAAAAAATTAAAAATTGGTCCGCTTGACAACGAATGACCCAAATATATTTGTGCAATATACTAAAATAAATAATTAAAATATATTTATATATATGATTATATGTAAGTATATTTATATAATATATTCTAAAATAATACTAAATACTAATTCTGTTTATCTGTTTGACTTCTAAGTTGCCAAAACAGTGCGTTATAGCCAAAAATGATTAAATTGAAGTATGTGCTAATTGAAAGTATGCAAAAGAAAAATCTGTGAGATTTGCAACATAATAATCGGGTCAGGTCTGCACTTGCATTCACCCCTATCTATACTATGTCTTATTTGTCATGGACAAAAGTTATTAAATGCTAATCATAGTATAGTCTCCCTTATTTATTTGCAGATGGGTAAAAAAAATCTAGGTTCATTCTGGTCACAAATAAAAATTAGTCTGACTTCTTGAATAAGACTTCATTGCTGTTAAGAGCTCCAAAAACCTTCAATAATAATGAATTATATCCGTAGATTTTCTAAACCTGAAAAGAAAATTGCAATTACATTAGTAAATCTTAGACTTTTAGCATTATCCTCTACTAGACCGAATACCACCCTACAGGCAGAGTAAATTAATGTCTCAAAAAATGATTTTATCAAATACATTGATGAATGCAAATCAGAATAAAGAATAAGTTCTAGGTGGAAATTGAACTAACAACCCTCTAATTTAAACTCACTTTCTATCTATATCTATTAAGATGAAACTAAATTTTATCAAATCAATAATTTTTTTACAATACTTCATCTAAAAAAAAAAATAAAAGATAAAATTAGATAGAACTGAACTACAATCTGATAACATAACTCAGGAAAGATTGGTGTAGGGTGTCAGTCAAAGGGTGTGATTTGTACTGGCACTTGCCTCTGTGTCCCAATAGTTCAGTGGCAAGAACGGCCGGATGTTCAGCAAGACACTCTCCAGCATAAAGGGTTGAGATGTCTGTTTCAATATAAATTTTCTATTGTAAATCAATCCACGCCCACTGAAAACAGAAGGTGGGGGTAATTTTCAAAATCTAACTTTATGAAAATCTGCCTAGGGCTCACATGGATGCTCACAGAAAATTTCATGCTGTTATATTGAGTAGTTTTTACAGTAGGCTGTCACATACGGACAGGCATTTGGTGAACTATAGTAAGATGGAGAAAAAAAAAGTGACATTTCATGTGCAATAACTTAATATAAATTAGAAGTAACATTTGGTTCAAGTTTTTGAAAACTATTTGCTAGTACAAATAAACCAATATATTTTTTTAGAGAAATCTGGAACTGGTGAACATGGTAGTTGATATTGAAATATTTTGATTCTCTCTTTTTGAACACATCTTTCCCAAATATTTCATGTTTGTTGAACAACTTTTAAAATACTAACATTCTTTTTCTGTCTTTTTTTTTTTGAATTCCAGATTTCTTATTCAAGTTTCTTGTTATTGGAAGTGCAGGCACTGGAAAATCTTGTATCTTACACCAATTTATTGAGAATAAATGTAAGTATTTTTTTAATTTCCTATCATAATAAGTAAAAGGAATACTGTTCAAAACCTGCGACATTGTATACAATTTGTTTCTGTAATATGACTGCTTGTTTCCAATTGATTTTTCAAGTTAATTGAAACACCAAAAAATAAAATAGTCATTGCATCAAAGATGAAACCAAAAATATCATCTGAAATGCAGTATAATTCATTAGGAAACAAAAGTTATGAATTAAAAAAGTAAAGAGAAGGGTGTATAACCAATGCATCCTCCCAATAGTCACTTATGGAGCTGAAACATGGAACCTAACCAAGAGACGAACCCGTAAATTGAGAACCATGCAACATGCACATGAAAGAATAATGCTGGGCCTCACATGGAGAGACCACAAGACAGCACAGTACATACGAGAAAAGACGAGTTAGGGACATCATAGAATCCATTAAAAATCTCAAATGGCGGTGGGCTGGCCATGTTGCACGAATGGCAGACAACCGATGGACATCACGACTCACAACATGGATCCCCTGAGACCACATGCGCAACCGAGGCTGGCAGAATATTAGATGGAGAGACAAGCTAGACTAGTTCAGGAAGTACTGGCTTCACGACGTCCATGATAGGGAAGTGTGGCGAATCCTGGGGAAGGTTTATGTCCAACGACGGACGTTAAAAGACTGATGATGATACATCTATTATAAACACTGTTTAGTCTTTTTCCTTCTTTCTTATCCCTAAAATTGATCTTATAAAAGGAATAGTGTACTGTGCCGTAAAAACCTACTCTCTCTATCGTTCCTTTTCTGTGAACAGGATGAACTGATTCAAATTTGGTCTGAACAAAAAATGTTTCATAGAACTGTTGACTGTCGCTGCAGTCAAAAATTGTCATTGTGTTACGTCATTGATAAGTATAAAGTATTTGGAAATGAACAGACTTTAGTATACCTTTACTAACACAAGTTCAATATAGAAGGAATTAGTTTTTGTAAGTATCAGTGCATGACCCATCGCTTTGCTGATGGTTATTGTAAGTGAACAAATGGAAAATTTATGTAATCTCAGTTGAAGAATCGCCAAAACTGATATATTGTATGAGGGATAATTTAAGAAGAGTCCAGCTGTAATCCAACAACACTTCAATGATATCATCTTGATTTAAACGATCATTGTCTTCATCAATAAATGTGTATTATGCTATCTATTTACATGCCAATCAACCAATTATTTCCTTTTGTATTTCTTGTTAGTTTCCTATATCCTTATTCCTCGATGAATCTACACTCAACCGCGTTATGCGTGTTCTATAATGAACCGTGCTGTAGAGTCATACCTTCCGCCATACCTTCCAACTCCAACTCACCAGAGTTGTCATGTTTTTACAGAAACTGACTCCAGTAACCCAATAATTGCCTTCCACTCCATCTTTCCACTCTTGGCTGTGGAGTTGGTATGCAAAACCTTTTGTCCCCCCAACAAATCAGCACATTTTTACTGACTCCAACTCCAGTAACTCGTCTTCACAACCCTGATAATAAGAGCCTCTTAAGTCAATGTGTGACAGACATGGCTCATTATATGTACAATGGAGATTATGATGAAGGCCTCTTATGTCAACATAAGAGTGACACACTGCTTTAATGACCTACGTGCAATGCTCATCTGGGCTGCTGCTGATGACTGGATGATGGCTGGTGTTGCCCAACAACAAAAAGCTTGGCTGCTACTGCTACTATAAGTGTGACTGATATGGATTTTAGTGTATATCTGATTTGTTATAAGTAAAATTCATTCTAGATTGACTGGCAGAGAGATGTAACTGAGATGTGAAATCAAAAATCATCAACGTTATCAATCTATTGTTGCTCAACATTGTCAAAAAAGTTAGAGGCATTGATCAATTTATGAATGTCTAAAAAAAATTGAATTTTGTTTCATAAAGCCACCCCAAATTTTCTTTTGATACTTTGGGCTTGATCCCCCCCCTTTCTTTCTAAATTTTTTTACATTAAAATTGACCCCTCAAATTCATATTCTTTCTGCAGCTGACTATTTGGTGATTGCTATAGCTCAAATAGTAGCTTTGATTTTACTATTCTGAGGAATGTTATTAGTAGAACCAGCATTCCAATATACTGCAATACTCATAACAGTAGATTCCAAGTAAAAAATTTCTTTGCGGGGAATCTTTTGAAGTCTTACAATGTTTGAAAAAGAATGTTTTGTATGTTTTGGGGTTCTTTGGGGAGGTTTTCTTTCTTTTTTTTTTTTCTTTTTTTTTTCTTTTTTTTTTTTTTTCCTTGCATTTCGTTATCAGAAAGAAAGAAAAAAACCTGATCATTCAAATTAATCTTCAGTTTTTCTGTAGTGTTTTCTATATCACCTTGGGTGCCCCCTCTCCATCCCTCCCTTTCACCTGATAACAAGATTTTACTTTGCAGGGAACCCCAATCTGTTATTTTTACAATGAGCTAACATTTGTTGTACAGGATTGGCCAAAAGTAACCATGCAGCACTTATCAGGTCATGTTTAGTCTCTTACGCACTTGAAATGTCCTTCATCGATGGTGTTATATTCCTGGAACTCTACACTGTCACACACAGTAGGACACAAGTTCTGTTTAGCATCAATGTCCATAAATGCTTACGAGATGAACTCTTTCAATTAATCTACTCTGTGGGGCTTCCTCTCAAGAATCTTCTTTACTTATCCCCTCTGACCCTCAAGAAATCCACAAGTGTCAGGTGAGATGACCCATGGTGGTCACTTGATGCTGCCATGTTGCCTGATCTAAAGCAATAAGAAGTTGTTGTCAAGGTAGGGTTGTACCCTCAAAGCAAAACAAGGAGCGGCTCTGTCTTGTTGAAAAAAACAGTTCCACTGTCTTTGTTCTTCACTCAGACTCCCTGCCGTTGTACTCAATACCTGAAAAGTGAAAAGAAATTATTGATAAACCAGTACTGTACACCTACTTTTGGTCGACCTTATATTCCTGAATCTTGTCTCCAATTATTTTACTTCACTACTAGGGGTATAACTTCTGGACAGCATTTTCTCATAGCTTTTAAAGTGGGGAGGAATGATTCATTGATGTCTGCTCTTTGATAGAGGTGCGTCTGAATATATCATTCTATCTATTTTTATTTATTCATTTTTTTAGCAAACCCTTACACATTTCAATATTAAAAATTCAGACTTATATCACACTTTGCATATGGGTTGAGAATACATACTTGAATAAAAGGTATATTCAGGAGTATGTTCATTTCTTTTCTAGTTAATAAGATGGACTTTAGTACGGAGACCAGTTATATCAATTTTTAATTCTGTGCAATCAGGCTGCTTCAACCATAACCACACCCATACCCTCCGCACACACACCCACATTTTCAGAATAGACAAAGAGACTCACCATGGTTTCTATGATGCATCACTTAATTTGCAAAAGCCTCCAGGAATATCATAAGTTATTTAGTTTACCTATGCTGTCAAAAATAACAACAGATATGAAATATATAAAATGCAAAGTGTATCCATTTATGTGGATGATAGTGATTTGCATTTGGGTGAGAATAGCTCTGTTGACCATGATCAATTTTTTTTTTTTTTTTAATCACTTGAAAAAATTTTTTATTCCATAGATTCAACATTTTTATTAGGTCATTGAAACTTGAATAAAATTTTATTATACCATAACGGTTGCATTTCTTGAAGTGACAGAAGACATTTGCACATAATTATGTGTGTGAAGAACATAAATGTGACCTCAAATTTGATATTATTACTTCAAGCTTTGTTGTCAATCAGCCTTACTCTCTTTGTTGGTATTATTATTATTACTGGTATTTACTAAGCTTAGATGAGTATTGTGCATTGATGGAAAAAATGCAATTACTTAACATGTCTAAACTAGAAAGCATTCAGAGAGCGCATATCTTTGTCAACACCATTTACAGAGGAAGTAATTTTGCATGAATCCACCCAATAATTTGATCTTATCTTCCATTGCCCACCCTGCCACAAAATGTCATTTGAATTCATGCAGAAGTTTTAGAGATATCTTGTGGACAGACATGAACTTTTGGTAATATTATGTTCTACTGAATTCTCACCAAGACCTTACAGAGGTAGAGCTTTGGTTTAGACTTTGGTATCTCAACCTTTTTATTTTTATTACCCATTTTTGGTTATTTTTGACAGCAATCACATGTACAAGCCACACTTAACTTATTCATTGATCACCCCTTTTACCAATTCTTTAAATTGACCCCCCTCCCTCCCCGTATAGCCTACTGCTAAAAGATGTTGGTCACATGACTGTTCCTATCAGAGTGACCAACTAGACTTGTATCTTAGTGAAGTGATAAAATTTTCTCATTGATTAACTTTTTCAACTATGAATCACTAGACGATATTATGAAATGGCCATAATCCAAAATAACAAACATTAATGAACGAGTTTTCTATATCCCTCATTCTTTGCTATGTCCCAAATAGGTTTAATGTAGATCACCTCCTTGAAGTTCTTCTTGTGAACAACTTCTTTTGAGTCTCAACTGGGATTTCACCATGGAGAAAAGTTACTCCTGGCAATGTTATTAATACCGGCCTCCACCTATAATGCAGCTGGTTATCACTGTGCAGTTATAACACAGTTGGCTTTCTTGGACCTGTGTCATCATGCGAGATGTCTATATTGGAATGCTAGATGTCTTGGTTAAATATCTATTTATTTTACTCTTGAATTCACTACAAAAATTGAATGTCATTATCAAGGGTGATAGCTTATTAGAATTATCAATTAGTTGGATTTTTAATATTTTCTATTTAATTCACAGAAGACTTCCATTATTTTTAATTCTATTTATTGAAGTGTTCCACCGTCAATTACAACTAGTTTAAATGGTCTGATCCTTGACAATACAGCTAAAAGTAGTTGAGTTTTTATTGGAGAAGGAAGCTGGTTTAAAATAGATATTTTGTCTTTTTGAAAAAAACACCTTTGTGATATATGTTTTTTTTTTTTTGTTTTGTTTTTTTGCACTGTTGATTGTAAGTGTAGAAATGTTGTCTAATGTCTCTTTGAATAAAGTTCTCCCAAGGCACAGATTAGAACACTTGACTCTCCAAGAATATCCTTTACAATAAGACTAAAGGAAATGGTATCCCAATGAGTAATACCCACCTAAGAAATAACTATTTCTATAAAAAGCAACTAGGAAAATGAAAGCCGTTTTACTCCCACATATGTTGCTCATTGCATTCATTTTGACACCCAAGTGATACAGTTTATTTTTATTCAAAAAGACTTTTTTTTTTCAATTTACCTGTTCTTACATTCATTGACATTCTTACTTCTCAGACACTGCTATCATGAACTGCATACTAAAAACTACTTAAGCTGAATAGTGTCCTATTTTTAACCCACTGCCTCTAACCACTGGCTCTTCATCATACAATCTCATCTGTTAATTATTATAGCAATAGCCAACCTGTGTCCTTCCTTCTCAAGCTTTCTTCACAATGTTCTGCATTTCAAGATACTCATTACTGCTATCTATATTTATTTATATATATATGTACATGTATATTAGTTGATTACCTGTCCCACAAACATGTTATTTGACTAGTGTATATGTATATATTGGACGGAAAATAAGGGTCTAGTTTTGCATTGTAAATAGATCCCCACCACCTCTAAAATCTTCACTATTGACCCTTTAAAGGTTGGGTTTCCCCTTACTTTACACCCCTTGAAGAATTATGTATAAGCATTTTTTTTTTTTCAAATATGGGCAGAAAGTAGTTTCCTCCTTGGCATTATAGTTACATTGTAAATAATGCCCCCCACCTCTAAAACCCTTTAAAAAGAATATTTTTCTCAAAACATTGTTTTGAAACCTCCCACTAGGTCCACTGAGTAAACATGCCAAATTCAGTTGGACTATGCTTATGTTGAAGTACTTTTTTTGAAGTGTGACAACCAAACAAACATCTCTCACTTATATTTATAGAGAACTAGTACCCATGTCAACTATTTTATCAATTATAAAAGATAGTTTTACTTTTGAACAAACTAATTTCTTAGAAGTTTTTCCACCTTTTGCACTTAGCGGATTGGGGTTACCATGCATCTCTTCTAAGAACTTTTGCCTGTTCACTTTCCACTTTTTTACAATGGGTGGGTTGTCATGCTGATAGAGGGGATGCTGAGTGACTGGCTGGAGAGAGGGAATGAACAAAGTAGAATGTGGAGAGATTTGAATTAAAATCTCATACTCCCATTTCAATGCAAGGACATTTCAAAGTGACGTCTATAATGAAGCTCTTGAAATTTGCTTCACTCTATTCTCCAGTTTCTAGGAGTTTTTTGTTGGTGTCTGTATCCTCATTTGGGTTGGTTACTTCCATAGATTGAATCAGAATCCTCTGCCTAACTTCACTAGTTTCCCCAAATTATCTTGATGTTTAATTTGCAACTTGAAGCACTTTCTTAACACAATCGGTCAGTACAATTTTTAAACCTAGGAGTATTAATAAAAAAAAAAGTATATTTTGATAAAACTATTGTTATTCAGTCTTTTTTACTTTTCCAATTTTTATTATTTTCATAAAGTTAAACAAGATTCAAATCACACCATTGGAGTTGAATTTGGCAGTAAAGTTGTGAATGTTGGAGGCAAGTCGGTGAAGCTACAGATATGGGATACAGCAGGACAGGAACGATTCAGGTAAGAACCTTTTATTGCTTAACTCTGATCTCACAAGAACCGTTGGTTCCTCAATCCTAATCTGTGCGTTGAGTGTTTAGTGGAGAGGCATTGAGTACCAAGTGTTTGGTATAACTCTGCAGTGGATTGAACCACAGTGTACCAGACCAGAGTGGAGCACTCTACCACTGGGCCAAGATGATCAATGATATTACTGAGATGAATTAATCCTAAACATATCCTTAGAATATTTCATTTCAAATGGCCACTTTTTAGTATCAAGCAGTGTTACATAAATTGTGATTAATATGAAATTGCTAATTCATAAAAGTTCAGTTTTTCAAAACTCTCATTCTTTGGAAAGTTCCACTATTTAAAGCAGTTTATGAACTGAGTTAATTTTCTTTTTATCGTGTGGTATCTATTGAGGTTCTCATCTATCAGAGGAAATGTCAGGAGGGGGGATTAATTTCCAAAGTTCAGGGAATTTTGTAGATTGTCAGAATTTTTGAGATTTTCTAAAACTGTTCAAAATGTCAGGAAATTTTGTATATTGTTAGTAAAAATCAGCTCAATCGTGAGAGGGAGGCACTTTTTTTTTCTTTTTCTTTTTTTTTTCTTTTTCTTTTTTTTCTTTTTTTTTTCTTTTTCTTTTTTTTCTTTTTTTTTCTTTTTTTTTTCTTTTTTTTTCTTTTTTTGTTTGTTTGACTTTTTTTCAAAAAATGTATATAGCTTTTTCTTTTTTATTTAAGCATATTTTGTAGAATAACAGGTCGATATATTTTCAATGAAATTTTCCATGAAAAAGTTGCTAGGGGTAATAAATTGGAGGTAGGAGGCCATCAATTACCCTTATGTTGACTTGTCTTTTATCTGGTAAATCTAAAAATTGTCAGGGAACTTTGAACTGGCAAGAGAACCCTGTCTACCCAAAGTATAATGGTTCAAAGTAAGATCATTTTAGTGTAAATGGATGAAGATATTTATGTTGTATCCATAATCATTTATTGTTTGTATTGAATCTGTCTTGGCTTTGTTATTTCAGATCAGTGACCAGAAGTTATTATAGAGGAGCTGCTGGTGCTTTGTTGGTTTATGACATCACAAGGTATTTATTTGACATCAATAGATTTTTGCAACAATTGGTAGTAACAAATGGTGGCCTGTCTATTAGGTAAACGTGGGCAGTTGCCTTAGGGTACAAAGGTCTTAGGGGTTCACTTCAAACTGAAAAAATAAGCATTAGAATACGAACCGGATACCATTTTTAAGTCGCGCTTATGAAACCCTTGCACCAGCCCTGATCTGATACAGAAATTAATTTGGTTTGTTCAAAGTGATGGTATTCATTTGCCTCCTCATGGAGGAAAGTATGACACGGTCAGGTTTAATGTGGGGGCACACATGACAAAAGGTTAAAATGTCCTAGTTTTACTAGTTGTAGGCATCAGGGTACACCCCTGACCATACCCTGGTGAAACAATGGGGAGTGCTGCCTGGAAGATAGATCCTTTGAAATATGCTTAAAACCGAAGACAAAACACGACTAATCCTAGCATTTATTCACCTTCCTACGGGGGTCGAAATGTGACACAAGGTTGATTTAATATGAAGCCCCACATGTGGGTAAAGACAATAAGCACTGTCCATGTAGCCAATACCACATAGGTGTCCAGGCAGTCCAGAACCCTCCCTTTATTGTGCAATGAGGAGGTAATGTTTTCTTGTTGGAATCTCCTGGACCAGACTTGCTTTTGATACATGAAGATACACATTGTTTGTGGCTATATATATATATATATATATATATATATATATATATATATATATATAATTTGAACTCTAGAGTGGGACAGACTGACGAGTGAAATTGTATGGAAGTTAGGTTTATTTATCTGTAAATGTTTTCATTAATGGTCTAGACATGTTTCAGGAGGTATTCCCATCTTCAGTAGTAGTGTGTGTACCTTTAGAGATTATAAGTTTGATGTGGAACATGGTATCCCATCTACTAGGAGCATCCTTTTGTGAGTTATATATATACATATATATAATGTGTGTGTATATCTGTACTGTATTGAAAATATATACATACTGTGTGATTGCCAAAAGATTTCTTCCATTTTCACAAATTCAGCAGGAATTTCTGTTCAATTTTTTTTATTATCCATTCCCAAGTTTCTACATCTAAAAGGAAAAATTTTACAGACTCATAGGTTAATAGTGTGTTTACATTTGAAAACATTTTGTTTTCATATCCTGTTCATGTCTTATACATGAGAAGAGAATTTTGAATTGTAGATATATTCAATATCTGGGTATAAAGTAGAATCTCAATATACATATCATCATCAGTCCTTTACCATTTGTCATCGGACATAGAGAAGCGTAGCAAATCCTGGGGAAGGTCTATCGTGGGCATTGCGGAGCCAGTACTGTCTGAATTTGTCTGGTTCATCTCTCCATCTAGTATTCTGTTGGTCTCGGTTGCGCATGTGATTTCGGGGGATCCCTGTTGTGAGTCATTTTGTCCATTGGTTGTCTGTTATTCTTACTAGATGACCAGCTCATTGTTGTATGTGAAAGCTTGACCAATGATGAGATTATTTTTTCTTCAAAATTGTTTCCATTTGAAAATATATTTCTTTTTGTATTTCAATTATGCAAAATATACCAATGCAAAAAGAAAAAGAAAAAAATATGTATTTGTGAATTTGGTAAAGAAAAATCATACAGAAAATAACACCCTTGGGATTATTACAAGATATCTAATCAATAGTGAAAAATTGGCAAACTGACTTCTTGAACTGCATTGCTATACTGAGTCAGTGAAAAATAACTAAATGAAATTACAAAAAATTCACTTTATCTATGTGATCGTAACTAAGAGAATCGATTAAAAAGATTTCTCATTATTGGGTGTGGTACTCTTGAAACGTGGAGTGATACACATGTTTCTTTCCTAATTTTTTCCCCGTGCCAATCATGCTTTTGAGAACAGACAATGCACCTTGTTGGGACATTATTCAATTCGACTATGTCCTGGAATATAGCCGGTAGGATGAATGAAAGCTGCTGAACATTGAGAAGTTGCTTTCATTATCACTTTGGCATACTGAATCACTATCTGACTGAGAGACACCTCAGGTGACTCTATCACAGAACAAAACTTCTAATTCATTATCTCACAAATTGCTCAAGTCATTTTCACTTTCTTCAGCCATTACAAATCAGTAGTATCTCACAAACAATAAATTTCAATGAACAAAAAAAAAAACCTTGTCTTTCAATGGTAACAAACTCCAATAAAAAAACAAATGACCTACCATAAAAGCTCCCACTGGTGAACTAAATTACCATGTAGTTGTTTACTATATGAGAGCAAAAAAAAATGGAAGAAAACCCCTGTGAAATGCACAACATGGACAAATATTTTTTCAATCACTCAAAACGTTGGCACGTGAAATTTTACATCCAGCATCTTATTTTTAAACTGGAAAAAGTTTTTGGATAAGAATTCTCAGCATAATCCCCATAGACTATGAAAATCCTGGCAAGAATAATTGATATAATCCATTGGGGAGTTGAAAGAAATTCATTCAAGCGAAGCATGGATGCAGTTAATCCATAGAAATTCTGACGTCTTCATTCACAAGAATGAGAACAAAAAAAGAACCTGACGAACCTAATGCTAAAGAAGGGGGGTATTTACTCTTTAATCCAATTAGATTTCTTGTGTGAGTACAAAAATAATATCCTTAAATATTTCAGCAAATTTGCAAAATCATCGGCGATCCCTGTAGGTTCATTGTTACTTGTTATTCAACGTAAGTTGATTATAAAGAACCTAAGTGAATGCAGGGAGGCACATGTGTTGGGATTATTTGTGAATAGGTGTTCAAGCATACACATAATATTGACACATTTGCCTGTGTGTAGACGGCAGATTTATTGAGTATGCATTGTGTGTACATGCCTGTAGAGAAGCAGCTGCTGCTCTTCAAGTATTGATCAGCTCGCTGCCATTAAAATATAAGAATAATTGAGTATTGACATTCTCTTGTAATGTGGTTGTTGGGAAGCACTCTGCTGTGTAACCTTCTAACTGAAAAAGTAATTATGGATAATATCTCTTACTTTAAACAACTCATCTCTTACCAGACTTTGCTTTTATTTCTTTTCTTATTTATTCTCACCATTGGCTTGAGCTCTTTTAGAAACTGTCAACCAAAACTGTCAGAATAGGTTTCTTCTGTTTAAAAGTCGGTCTGGCTTGCTATATACGTGTTGCATGTACAGGCTGCACCAATGGAGCTAGGGGGCTGAACGTTGGGGAATTCACTTATGTCTGTATCAGAAAGAACGTTTTTTTTTTTGTTTTTTTTTCTTTCAAAATTACCCAAAAAATTGTTTTTTTTAGGGCAGTGGGGGTTCAGTTTACAATGTAAGTTTATGCTCTTCTGTGTTAAAGTTTGTTTTTTGTTTTTTTGGACTTTTCTATTGATCCAAAGAAAGGCAAGATATGTAACTATTTATTTATCATCTTTTTTTTTTCTTGTTTCTTTCGTTTCTTTCTTCTATTTTAACTTGTTTTCACTGGCCCCTCATTCTGTCTCTCATTGGCCTTCACTCTCTTGCCCATCTCTCCTGCTACTGTCCCCTCTCTCTCTCTCTCTTTCTCTCTCCCCTGGTTCTGCCCCCCTCTCTCTCTCTCTCTCCCCTGGTTCTGCCCCCTCTCTCTCTCTCTCTCCCCTGGTTCTGTCCCCACTTCTCTCTCTCTCTCCCCTGGTTCTGTCCCCACTTCTCTCTCTCTCTCCCCTGGTTCTGTCCCCACTTCTCTCTCTCTCTCCCCTGGTTCTGTCCCCACTTCTCTCTCTCTCTCCCCTGGTTCTGTCCCCACTTCTCTCTCTCTCTCCCCTGGTTCTGTCCCCACTTCTCTCTCTCTCTCTCCCCTGGTTCTGTCCCCACTTCTCTCTCTCTCTCTCCCCTGGTTCTGTCCCCACTTCTCTCTCTCTCTCTCCCCTGGTTCTGTCCCCACTTCTCTCTCTCTCTCCCCTGGTTCTGTCCCCACTTCTCTCTCTCTCTCCCCTGGTTCTGTCCCCACTTCTCTCTCTCTCTCCCCTGGTTCTGTCCCCACTTCTCTCTCTTTCTCCCCTGGTTCTGTCCCCACCTCTCTCTCTCTCTCTCCCCTGGTTCTGTCCCCACCTCTCTCTCTCTCTCCCCTGGTTCTGTCCCCCTCTCTCTCTCCCCTGGTTCTGCCCCCCTCTCTCTCTCTCCCCTGGTTCTGCCCCCCTCTCTCTCTCTCTCCCCTGGTTCTGCCCCCCTCTCTCTCTCTCCCCTGGTTCTGCCCCCCTCTCTCTCTCTCCCCTGGTTCTGCCCCCCTCTCTCTCTCTCTCCCCTGGTTCTGCCCCCCCCTCTCTCTCTCTCCCCTGGTTCTGCCCCCCTCTCTCTCTCTCTCCCCTGGTTCTGCCCCCCTCTCTCTCTCTCTCTCTCTCCCCTGGTTCTGTCCCTACCTCTCTCTCTCTCTCTCCCCTGGTTCTGTCCCTACCTCTCTCTCTCTCTCTCTCTCTCTCTCTCTCTCTCCCCTGGTTCTGTCCCCCTCTCTCTCTCCCCTGGTTCTGTCCCCCTCTCTCTCTCCCCTGGTTCTGTCCCCACCTCTCTCTCCCCTGGTTCTGTCCCTACCTCTCTCTCTCTCTCTCTCTCTCCTGGTTCTGTCCCCACCTCTCTCTCTCTCTCTCTCCTGGTTCTGTCCCCACCTCTCTCTCTCTCTCTCTCTCTCTCTCTCCTGGTTCTGTCCCCACCTCTCTCTCTCCCCTGCACTTGAACTTTTTTTTTTCCTCATGTTCTTCCATTATCTGTCTGCACTAAAAATCATTTAGACCAATTATTTATATTGTGTCTGACTACAAATGAAACCTGCAACAGTTTTATTGATAACAAAAGCTTTAGTAATATTGGAATATGAAATGGCACCTTCCTCATTGGGGGGGAAAAAAAATTCTGTCCAATGTAAAACATTAAATTTGGATAGGGAAGCTTTACACTGCTATTTTGTTTTCTATATTAGTAGTTCCAGACCTCCAGGAAAATATCAATATTCTATTTTCATAATCATTTTACAAATAATTTCCTTGGGTCTTAATATCAACTTTTTTTTTTTTTAAATTTATATATACACTCAATTAACCCCCCCCCCTCCCCCGAAAAAAGTATAAGTGATTTATATTTGACTGATGCTGTAAATGCTATGGTGACTGAAACTACAAGGGCAAAGATACAACTCTGGATAATTCATCATCAAATAAAAGCCACATTTTACCTCAGAATCAATAACAATTGTATCTGTTGCTGTCATATACAAACAGACGCTTCATATCTGGAAGAGAAAGGGAGATAATCCAAGCTTTGTTTTGGAGATTTACCCAAAACTGGCATTGGAATAGTCAAATTTGGAAATTGAACAAGCATGGAGACGGAGGTTTAATACCAGTCTTTTCAAGAAGCTGGAATTGAATGTCAGAGATAAAGTTTGCATTATTTCATCGTAAGCTTTTTTAGAAACTCCCAACCAAAACTGCCTATGTATGTTTCATATGTACAGACTATACCAATGGAGCCAGAGGGCTGAAAACCTAAACATTTACTCCTTATTGTATACATTATTTTTGAATTTCCCCTAAAATAGGTGTTTAGTGAGGCCCTTTTCAATTCACAAGCTTATGGTAAATTGGTCCCTTAGTTCATGACCAGTAATATTCACCATTTTTTTTCTTTTTTTTTTTTTTTTTTTTTTTTTGCAATCACTGCCCAACAAAGAGTGAGAGAAGTGATTTATGGTTTGATCATCCCCTTTTTCAATTGGTCTCTCTTAACAAGGTGTGCTGACTAAAGACAATGGTTAGAAGATGATTTCTATTGAGTGACAAACCAGACCTGTTTTTCTTTTTGTTTTTTGTGTGTATGTGTGATTACATTGTCTTTTTTTTTTTTTTTTTTTGTAACAGTGCGGGGGTTTTGACCCAAAATTTACATGGTATATAGCTAATTGTTAGTTTAGTTTTGCATGAATATTTGTTAATTAGTGTTATTCTGCATGGCTGTCTTTCATGATAATTTAAAGAAAGTAAATTCTATTTCTCCTTCTCTGATACATAACTTGATAAACAACTGCCTTCACCAAAGCTCTGAAAAATATTTTGTTCATAGCAACCAGTCGTCTAAAGTGACCTTTTTTTTTTTCCTCCCATTTCAGTCGTGAAACATACAACGCCTTAACAAATTGGTTAACAGATGCCCGAACACTTGCCAGTCCAAATATTGTGATAATCTTGGTGGGAAACAAAAAGGATTTGGAAGCTGATAGAGAAGTTACCTTTTTGGAAGCTAGCCGATTTGCACAGGAAAACGGTGAGTTTATCTTATTCACAAATCTTTCTCAAAACGCTGGGTAAAAATCTCAAGGTATTGCCTCACTGACCTCTAAATGGACGGAGATCAATGTTCCCACTAATCTTTAGCTGTCAATGTGTGTAAAAATCTTGTGGAAATTTTTTTCCTGTTATAAAAGTTGAATACTTGTGCAAATGTAAACTTGAAACTGTTTCAAGATAGCTATTTCTGTCACCTAGTTAGTCAAGAGATTCTTTTCAATAATTCATGATTATTATAAAATTGTAAACTATTACATTATCTTTAATTTTCTTTGTGCGCTGATTGGCTGATAGCAAAATGTGAGTGCTAATGCTCTTTAAAATAAATTGTACATTTGTGTGTAATCTTTTATATGTATCTTTATATTTGCCTGTCTATAAGATGAATGTTTTACAAGGGCATTTTTTTAGATGTGTTCACTCACATCTCTATGAAAAGGTTTGTTGGTCCCCAGTTAACTGATGTCATCAGAGAACAATCATTCATTCTTCCTTTTCTTTTTCTTATATCAATTCTTGTGACGGATGTAAAATTGTCATCAGCGTTCGCAAGCAAGGGATTATAGATCATTTTTTTTTTTTTCTTTGTAGATATAATTTATTTACTGTCAACCCATCATAATGTTGCTTGAGCATGGGGCTCCAATTTTCTAACCGTTAAATTTGGCTCTCAAAATAATAACTAAATACAAAAATAGAAAGACCCTTAACAAATGTTATGCACTTGGCCCATCTATGTCAAATTTTGAGCCTTGAGTGTCTAAATATTTGCCCCACTTCCACCAGAGAGGGGCCAATCTGATGGTTTTGTGGATTTTTATTTTGTCCTCAACTCTGATTAGGATGGGATTTATAGTTTAGTATCAGGTTCCCACCAATAAAATTGGGTACGTGCTTACTACTGCTGGAGCATGATTGTATTATTCAGCTAAGTGGATGGGGTTGCTTGTAAGTTGGAGGAAAATAGTGGAATAAATGTTCAAGTTATTTCATGTAAAAATGCTACACTATTCATTGATGTACATAAATTATAAATTCATGAGAGAAATGATTTTGTGTAATGTATAACGAATGTAGTCTTTTCAAGGTAAAAGTCTGTAATCGAGATATTTGACTTGTAATTGAGCTGTTGCGGTGTTATATACACCTGTTCGTCAAAAGGATTTTGCAGAACAGTCCAGTAAATTTTTTTTTTTTTTCTTTCTTTCTCTCCTATTAAATTGGGATCCCTACAGTTTTATCATTAGATTTCGCTTGATCTCAATTTTCTCAGAGACAGGTGAGAGGGTGAAATGGGTGATTATTGAGGCATTAATTTCTTTGGCTAATATTCTTGACTTTTTTTCTCCCTCTCTCACTTCCTCTTCTCTCATTTGTTGGCTACACAAGTATTTTGAGTATCTGGTGAGGTGCCACGATTTGAAATTTTTTTATATTTCCTTCCAGACTATCCTCAGCCTACCTATGCCCCCAACATAACAGTTTTCTCTTCATTTCTACACAAATTATGATGGTCAGTCTTGAAGAAGTTGGGATGGAGTCTAGACTCTCCCATTTCCCCCTGGGTCCACTAGTGTACATTATATATTTACAGTAAATGATAATAATAGATTACCAGCTTTACACCTTATTTTCACTCTCCATCAGGAAATGATGCCCAGCATTTTTCATGTAGCAAAGAAAACTTGGATTGAGGTTTATAGAAAAGGAAAATTTGTTACATGATGACAATTAAAATGGGTCAGGAATTGAGAAAACCAGAAATTGCAATGCAGGGTGGAATTGAACGGGACTCGGAGAATGACTATTTTATGGCCTGTTGAAGCCACTAATCATTAATGATGTTGTAAAAAAGTCGTGTGTGAGCAAAGTTAGAAATTTTATTTTAACTTTTCTTTTCAGTATTGTAGAGACGCAGGATTGAAAATGTATTTGTATATTTTCTGTCCAGAAGGAGGGACAATAGTGTGAGAAGCCATCTTGAGTAGACAATAAGCACCTCTTCAAAAGATAAGATTGATTAAAAACAACAAAAAAAAGCCCTTAGATTGCATAAGGTTTAAATCGATGACCTCCTCTCTTTTGCTGTTTATACCAATAGATATGATCATGATTTTTATGGTGGCTTATTTGGGTAAGAATTACATCGGATCATAGAATTGCAAATTTTCTTTTTTGCAAAATAAACAAGTTATTGTGATTTTACTCAATACCTGTGATTAGTGCAGATGAATTAATTACACTGATTTGATATATAAAAATAGTTAAAAAAATATCCGTAATTCGCAATAATGAATTACTGTTGCCCGCACGTGTACCAGAACTAAATAAATGGGTCTTTTATCTAAAATCATCTCGAGAAGAATAGCACTGCAAGAAGATTTGGACATGGTTGGTCCAAAATGACCATAGAGACCAAAAAGAAAGTACTTCTTTTTAGAGCGGGTGGGTAGATGGTGCCTAGAGGTGTATGTATGCAAATCTTGACTGGTTGGTCAGGCAGGCCAATTGCTTGGTAACAGTGATTAGAATAGAGAACTTTCAAAGTATATAGATAGTAAGGGAACACCATTCCCCCTCCCCTAACAAAGTAAGGAATTCCATACCGACATTTTCACAACGCTACACCATTGTGCATTTTTTATTTCTCCTATTCTCAACGAAAATCTTGAATGAATGATTTTTTTTTTTTTCCTCTCCTTGAAAATTTGCACTTCTATGATCTGATGTAATTCTTATCCAAGTAGACGAACATGAAACCACTTGCATTTCTATTATTATCAAAAGGGAAATGTCATCAATTTAAACCTTATGCAATCTAAGGGCTTTTTTGTTGTTTTTAATCAATCTTATCTTTTGAAGAGGTGTTTGTTGTCCTCTCAAGATGGCTTCTGATGTTTTATTTTCTCCCACTCTTTTAAACATCAGAGACCAGAAAATGTTATACCTTATTATAAATTTAATCTAAATGGAAGTTGAGCCCTATATAGTGACAAACAAATAGCAAAAACCTTTTTTCCTTCAGGGCAGTCATTTAAGCAATACTGTTGCCAGTTTATATCAAATGAAATATCAACTGGTCTATTCCTGTAAAACCCTTATTGAGCATAGAGGGCCACAACATGTCAGCAGACTTGGTTCTGGGCAATTTCCCACAGCTGGGCCCATAACAGCCCATTTGCCTATCTGACTCTGGACTGATTATCTCCCTTGCTTTGGCCCTTCGGCTCTTCTATTTCCCTGTGGATTCCAGTGAGAGAAGACACAGAAGGAACATTTTCTCAGAGTTATAACATGAGTAAACCTTTTGATGTTCCCCAGCAGTCACCCATCCAAGTACTAAGCAGACTTGAGATTGCTTAACTTCAGTGATCGGAAGAGAACCTGTGTATTCAACATTATGTTGCCATAAGCAAAATGAAAAAGGAAACTTTAGACACAAGGCTAAGAAAGCCTCACATTTATATTTACTAATTGTAACTAGTATTGAGTCCTGGCAAATGTTTCTACTTCTATCTCCTCTATGTATTTGGCTTCTCTAAACAAAAACCAAAAGTAGTTTTTGTACTCATGTTCTTATTCTGTATTGTCAAACAAGTATCAGCCACAGGCAAGATAGAGAAGTGGACTCAGAGATGAGGTGGGAAACCTATGAAGTCAGATAACTGACAATAGCTCATTCTTCAATTTGTTGAGTAGAAATAGGAATTCTCTTGAGCTATTGTCCAGGGAGGCTCATACAAACCTTGTGAATCAAGTAATTCAAGAGGATTGGAACAAGATTGGATTTAATCATTCTTTGATTCAAGTATCTAATTTGTTGAAGTGATTTAGGAGAAAAAAATGCTAATTTTGGTAAGAGATGGGAAGAGTTGTTGTACTAGCATGTCATGAGAAACTGGTATATCAATGCTCTTTTAATTGCTTTGTTAAATAAAAATTAATTTGTTTCCTTGGATCTTTTGATTAATTTTGTTGAATGGACCCATTTAGAAACAAACCTTAGAGTATTAGCCAATCAAGTGACTTATAATTGACTTATTTACCTATATTCCAGCCATGATTTATTAAATTACCTTTCTTTTTTCCCTCCTCTGCTTTCTTAACCTGTTATTGAACTACCTAAACTACCTTTCTTTTCTACTCGCTCTTTCTCTCTACCGTGTCTGTCAAAGCTGAGTCTTGTGGTAACCTGTCAACAGATTTACTATTCATGGACTAGTTATATATAAAGTACCAAAAATGTGTAAGTGCTTTAAATGTTGTCTTATGTTGAATTCCCCTCAAAGAATTGGTGCAGATCTTTATGGTGCTTGTTTCTCTTTCAGAATTAATGTTTTTGGAAACAAGTGCTTTGACTGGAGAAAATGTGGAAGAAACATTCTTGAAGTGTGCTCGATCAATACTCACCAAAATTGAATCAGGTAAGACATATTTGGAATCAGAAAGCTGAGGAGGATGGAGGCAACATCTCTTATTTTCATATCAACCATTTGTAAAAGACTTGATAACTTCTTTTGGACAATAGTGGCAGAGCCAGGTCAAAAAGTTTTTGGAGTGTCCAGGCAGTGTCACCTACTCAAAATATTTTTTGATGCAAAATTAACCTTAAAAAGCATCAAAAAATGCCAAAATGCATTTAAAACATTGTTAGCCATTCTATTATAAATAGCTGAAATTGGCTAGATTAGTCTACAAAATGGCTAAAAATGGGCAATAAGAAAAAAAAAATCTTTTGCAATGTCACAGCTTACGGTGTACTCTGTTAGCTGCTGTGTGCACAGGGAAATTGATCCTGATGAAGAGTTTAACACACTCTTCTGAGTGTGAGGTAGACATGCTAGCCATTACACCCTTTGAGCTAGACATTATCATGAACATATACTGTTTTTTACAAATAAAGCTTTTTATCTAAATGTTTTATTTGGTTATATTTGAGGGTTTTTATTTGTTTTTTTAATTGTACTACTTTTCTATTGAGCCATTTTTAATCTTATTCTCATTTATTTTTTCGATGTAGGCGAACTTGATCCTGAGAGGATGGGTTCCGGAATACAGTATGGTGATGCCTCTCTGCGCCGCCTGCACCGGCAACAACAACAGACACGGCGACCAGATTGTGCTTGCTGAGGGACCACCTCCCTTCTACGCCCTCTTTTTGACCTACCTACTTACCTACCTATTACCAACTTGAGGGTGGACCCTGGAGGCTCATTCATTCTCTAATGCTCCTTCTCCTTACTAATCTTACAAGACAATAAAAAATACCAATGCTGGCCAAGTCCAGTGTTGATGATGAAGATGATGATGATGATATTACAAGATGACTATGATGATAACAATAAAAATAAGAACAGCAGCAGCAGCTCTTCTGTAGCCTGTCACAGTTTGCAAGAGTTATTATTGGTTCAGTGCTTTTTTAATTATTTTTTTTCCGTACCTCTCTCTTGTAATTCTCTCTCTTTAAGTAAAATAGTCTATCTTGCTGCATTTAATATATAGGCTCATTGGCTCTTTTATTATCATATTATTATTATTATTATTATATTATTATTATTATTATTATTATGGAAGAATTATTTTTCCCTCTTCTTTTTATGCTTTCCCTCCCCGTTCATTTGTGATAGTTTCACTTTCACATTCCTTATTGGACACAGGATTTTGAGGGGGACACTTTGAGAGAACAACATGGGCAGGGTGGGGAACAAAACTTGGAACTTCTTTATATCAACAAAAAACGCACACACCCACATACAGAGGCAGACATTCGTTAACAGCTATACCGATTAGGTACTGCAAAATACAAAACTGACTATTTTAAGAAGGGCTTCTCAAAACTAGTATTATACTAATAGCACCATAATTCAATGTAGAATCTTTGCTGGGTAGTTACTAAGCTTTGTGTAGTCTGGCACAAGGTTACAATTGTTGGGTATCCCAGTGAGGATCAAACTTGCTATGCAGTAGTTTAACCATTATCCCATGGCAAGGCATCCATTGCTGGAAAGGTAAGCAGATTTAATGATTCAAGGAATTTGCAAATGCACTACAGGTTGTTCATAAAATAACGCAACAGTTAAGAAGGGAAATAATTTTTTTAAAGAGACTAGTTAGTTGCCTCCCTTAAATTTACAGTCAGCTGTCTGGCTAATACACTTAGCAATATTCTGAGTTGAGCTTATTAGCTGACTAAATATAAGGGAGGAAACTGATAAGTTTCTTGAGAATTATTTCTTTCCAAATGTTGCATTATTTTACAAACACCCTGCATACTCTGTTCTTCTTGTATACACAGTTTTACAGCATTAGATACAAATTCATATACCTGTTCTTGGTTTTCTTTGAATAAAAGTCACTTTCTATGATAAGTGCATTGTATTACTATTGGAATACACCTGTCCAAAATGATGGTGTTATTTATGTATGGATCAGCACCAAGGAACCTAATGCTATTTTATTCTGTAGTTTGTTTTTTAATGATTCAATATCTAAATTTTAAGTTTTTTTAGTCTCAACTCATCTCAAACTGTGCTAATATGTGATGATCAGACATGAAATCTTGAGTTTCTATGGTGTAATTGTTATGTCATAATAGAAAGGTACATCTACCAATGAGATCATCTCAATTGAGCACAAACAGAAAAATTTGCATATAAGCTCAATATATGGTTAGATTAAACCTCAGCTACAAGGCATCAATTAAATTCTTGACCTTATCACTTTTATTCTGTTCTAACCACCAAGCTATCATCTGAGACAATTTTAGTTTGTAGTTTGTTATCATTACTTCTAGCATAGTACTGGTAAAAATTGAGAGGGTTATTTACTTATGGATCAGGGATTCTGCCTTCGATCAGAATATCTGTGCACTCTGCCTTGGATCAAAATGTTGCTCCCTGCCACTTCTGCTTAAAATCAGTTCAGTATCTCTACACTCCTTGAAATGTGTTAAGCACAAAATATATATATGTATATATATACATACACACACATACACACATTGTTTTACATTTGTGGATTATTTCATTAACCAACATGGTTGGATACCTTGTGTGGCTCTTCAAGTTGAATTGTGGACCTCATAATCTCCAGTCTAATGCTGTAACTACTGAACTATCAAATGAGACCACATATTCATACCTGCTTTACTAATTTATAAGCGTTCTTGCTTGTGTATGGCTGGATATGTCATATGTCTACTACAATGAGAATATTTTCTTAATCATGTTCGTTTTGAGTTCAAGCCCTACTATTGGTCATTTTGAATTTGGAACAAGTCTCTAATATGTTATGCCCGATGCAGTCAGTATTCCTTTCCTCCTTGCAAAGATTTGCAGTGTATAGACAGTGAATGAAATAAGTTAATGCAGTGGATGACATTGGAACCACAAAGTTTGGTTCCTATAAACGGTCATTTCTTTTAACCGGTTTTACATAAAAAGGACAATCTGATTCTGATCTTGTACTGTTAGTCCCACTAAGTGGTTATTCCTTGTAATCGATGTTCCATTTAACTAGAATCCACTGTATATGCTAAAATTGTACATAAAAACGCTATACAAAAGATGAAATAGTAAATAATTTCTCAGTCTACTTCTGAAACTGAAATTCTCCAGGATGAGGGGAAATTACATTTGTGATATTAATTTATGATATTTATCACTAAAGAAGACTGCTTTTTCTTGCATTATACATTAGCTCAACCAAAATTTGTTTGCTGGTTCCATATTGTTTATAAATCTCAGAATATATATATATATATATATATATATATATATATATATATATATATGAGAAAGAAAGAAAAATGTAAAACTTTCATTATATACAGCATAAATATCTTTCACTTCTGCCTTGCATTTTCTTTCTCTCTCTTTCTCTTTCTTTCTCTCTCTTACACCTTTTAAAAAAACCTTCATATGTTTACTGAAATCCTTCCAAATGGAGTTATTGATAGATTCTTATCATAGAAGTTAATGTACGGTTTCTTTCCCCCCCAAAAGATCATCATAAACCTTCAACCCTGGTTCATTGCTTGCCTCTGTTTGTCATACTTGATAGTAATTGGCTCTGTCTTTGATTGGTCATGTTTTCAAGAGGATTAGCTTTGGATTCAACCCCTTGCCAAGTCCATCAAAGCAGTTGATTAATCTTTCACTAAATCCATTCATCTACTTGTAAAATCTGTAATACCCACTCGTAAGTAATTTTTTCTGGTTATCCCCTGTTTACAACATACCATATTATGTTAGTAAAAAGGTTGACTTTAATCCAAACCCCTTTTTGTGGGAAGGGTATCAAAACTCGAGCTTACTTTGCTTCATTCTGTGTTAACAAGACTCTCTAAACCCTAACAGTGTAAATATTTACTATTTAAGAAATGGACTCTGGATTTTGTCTCTAACTCTGAGAAGCGTCATTAGCATTCCCACTTATGTTGAGACAATCAAATCTATTCTCCCCATCCTTGATGTCATCAACACAATGTTTCGGACAATTCATTCTTCAGCCCCAGTTGGTCACTAATTCAAGAAAAGATGCAATCTTTTTTTTTCTTTTTTTTTTTCTCAAATTATATTTCTGACAAGAATGGATCAGACAAAACATTAAGTTGACAGCATTAAGGAATGGAAGAAGTGATTCTCCAAACAAAAGTTGGAAGGACTATGGATTTATCTGGTCTCAAGTGAATACATATACCTCTTCCAACTTAGCAGAGGTAAAAAAAATATTGATTTTTTTTTTTTTTTTTTTTTAATCAGTTATCTAAGTAAGATAGTTGTCTCGTGATCAACCAAAGAAGCTGTCAACAAAATCTTTGAACCAAGTCCTTCCGATGAAAGGTCAGTTGTGTTGTGTACTGCAATAACCAAGAAGTATTAGCTAATCTGCTATTCCCCAACTGTACTACCATTTTGTTGTACTATGTACATACCAAAGCAGGCTTTTCCCTGGCCTGGAAACTCATTTAAAACAGTTCCCATTTGTCAAGAGTGTATTTCTTGTTCAGATTTACATGTTTTTATTCTCCATGACATTATGCAAATTCAAGTGATTGTTGTGTTAATACAACATATATATATATTTTTTTTTTCTTTCTTTCTTTCATTGGTTGAAACCAGATTTGGCAGATTTGGCCAGAAGGGAAGATGATCCAACTTAAATCGTAGACATACCCATCACAGACATTGGAATAATGTCAATTTGAGAAATCAAGCGAGTCTGGAGGTAGAGGTTCAATGCCAGCCATTCGATTTCCAAATTGACACTATTCCAGGGTTTTGGATAAGGAATTTGAGATAAAGCTCAGATTATCTCCCCTTCTGGTCATATCTGGAAACCCTGGTTGTAACTTTCTGCTCAAAATGTGTTTGTTAGATGCACTTGTCTACACAATTGCCTCCTGTTCTTTTTTTCTTAAATTTACAAAATTCAGTCAAATTTGTCCAAAATGATCAAAAAAATTCCTAATTGTGTAAAATCTATTGGAACCTCTTTTGTTGAAGAGTTAATTTTTATTTCAAGATGGACTCTAATCCTGGTTAAGAGCTAACCAAATAAAATAGCTATTGTTATTTACTGAGAAACCTTGATTATTTGAACGGGGCAGGTGAGGTGTATTTTGTTCAGATAATGGATTGTCGAATAACTGATTTGATCAGAAAAAAGAATTCATCCTGAACACGATTACAGAACCTAGAAATCTCGTTCAGATAGTCCATTTTTGAATAATCAAGGTATCTCTGTATTTTTTTTAATGATGATAAAATTATTTACCCAACAGCATTCATTGTTAAGAAAATTTTTAAAAACTGCCTTTAGTCATTCAATATCTGTTTGTATTCTCTAATTGTAAGAATTTAGATGAAAAATGAGCTGTCATTTCCAAAAAGAAAAAAATTTTTAAATTGTTTTATGAAAAATGTTAATGGCAACAGTCAGGAGGTCTGTGACCTAAAATATTATTGTAAGCTTTACAACTACAAATGATGAGTGTATATTTCAAATAAACAAACTATGAGCAATGTTCTACTCTAATTCTTATATTTTTTAACTTTGCTTTTTGTTAAAATAGTTTGTGGCATTTTATTCATTGAGATTTTTATTTTTAAAGATTTGCGTGGGATTCCTTTATATCTCACTGTCCATCCATAGTGTTGCCATATGATGTGTATCAGATTTCAACCAAAGTGAAAACTGTTAGCTTAGTTCGTTATTAACTGTTAATTTATGTAAAAGAAACTGTAGACAGTAATTTCTCTCAGTAATAAGATGAATAACTACTGATCAAAGTTACCTCCTTTCAACTTGAGGTGAATTTTTTTTTCTCACCACACATAAGTTTAACAGACTTTATTCCTGCCACCAAAGAGCACTGCTTTCAAATGGAGTGGTTTCTAGTCGTTTATAGCATTAAGAGTTTAGATTCTTATTGTAAATTTTAAGATATCAAAAAAACTATCAGAACTTAATTCCTCTTTTCAAAAGAAAATCTTCAATGGAAATACCAATAGAACACCTCATACCTAGGGTTTTTTGTTTTTTCTGCTTAGCTTCTAAATCATTCATATTGAGTAAAGTTCTTTGATTAGATTTTAGTGACTGTCATGTTGGTTGTCTATTTCTATGGATAAGTTCTGACTAGAACCGCAATCGCTTGTTTCTGTTTCATAGGAATAGGGTGCAACAAAAGCTGTATATGGTTACGCTGTGGTGGTGTAGGATAAAGGGAAGCAATTATAGTTAAATGATAGTTCACCTTGCACCCTAGCCTCCAACAATAGTATCGTGATATGTATCAGATTTCAACCAAAATGAAAACTGTTTAGTTTATCAACTGTTAGATTCATAGACCACTTGTAGCCGCCGTGGAACTCTTCAATGAATAGGTTTTAAAAAGAATAGGAACTCTTTTGTGAATTGAGAGAAATAAAAGATGAACAAAAAAAAATACCAAAAAGTGCAAGGGAGTAACTTTTGATAGAAGTTATTTGAATTACTATTCAAATTTACTTATATGAATTTGAGGGTCAAGATTTTCAAGAGTTTTAATTAGAATGAAAAATATCAGAAATGCAAAAAATACTCAAGTCATTATCTCTTGCAGCTTAACTTATGAGTGCTTTTTGTTGAAACTCACTGAGGATATCAGTCCATGGCAGTGATTAAACAGTACAAATCAGAAAAAAAGGATAACCTCTTGGTGAGACTGAAACTTGCATCATTTTGCCTCAGAAGCTTGGTTATATGTACCAGCCATTCTGACCGAGTCATTAAAACCTTATGGCTGGCTGTTAATCAAATCATGAAACCTACCTCCATCTTTCCTGATCTCTCTCGGCACCATATTTACTGACCGCCTGATCAAATTGTGATAAAACGAAATTAAAAATCAAGATGGAATAAAATACTTGTCAAAAATCAATAATGATACTGTTTGACAATGCTTCAATTAGTAAAAAAAGAAATAAAATATTGCTGCTACTGATATTTGATAGATCCGTACCCAATTCTCACTGAAAGTTATTTCCATGATAGATTTTCAATTTCCAATGGATAAATAGGCCACCTCAATCCCAAAAGCTGATAAGAGTTAGCCAAAAATAAATGTTTCTTATCTGGGTTTTTGTGATGAGGAATTATCATATATATATATATATATCATATAAATGGATTCGCTTAGACTGTAACCTTACTTTGGTTGTGATAGTCACAATTTTTTGGCTATACTTTGTTCCAGCGTTGTTCTTTTTCCATGGATTGAATAAAGGGTTCGGTTCAAATTTCCAGGTTACCATCTACGTCAGATACCTGAAGAATGCTGGTTCAGTGACTGAAAGATTGTCACAGGAACAACCAAGATGACATTAGTTTCAGAAAATTGGTGTAAAATGAGTTTTATCAGTAAAATTATTTTAATAAGGTGCCAATTAATGAGCGTATAACTTAGTCAGAACTTTTTAACTCTTCACTTTATAAACATTTTGTAATTGAATGTGAAATTCCTCTGTGAATAGAATTTGAAAATCCATAAAATAGAGGGAAATAATTTCAATCAGGAGTTGATTCCCTTTAAAATTGACACTATTTTCTTTGTATGAATGTAAGAGTTAATGTGAAAGGATACAGTTGTTCAGGCTAGCTAATATTTAGCAAAATTTCTTCAAGTTCACTTTGGTTTAGAATTGACTCTAAATTGTAGAAAGAAAGCAAAATTAGACACTATCTATTTAGGGAAGGGGGACCAAATTGATTGAATGTGATTTGAACCATCTCGCTAAAATGTGGCTCTTACCAACTCTCTCTTGCATTATAATGTTTCTGTTATAGTGACTTTTAGATTCATAGACCGCTTGTAACTGCTGTGGAACTCTTCAATGGATAAGATTTTTTTTTTCATTGGAACTTTTTTGAGAATTTAATGATTGAAATTTTCTTTAAAATACTCAAGTGGAAGATAACTTCAATCAAGTTACTACCTTTGTATCACTTTTTTATCTTTTTTTTTCTTTCCTTTTTTTTCTTTTTACAAAAATGAATTTAAAGAATCAAAGGATTTCCAGCTTTATCTTTGTTGCTAATACAAAGTGGTAATACTTGGTTGGATGTAAAATATGGTTGTTAAATACAGCATATAAAGGCTCCAGAAAGTAAAACTATACAACATATTGATCAGATATTAATACAACAGGGGAGATTAAAAGTCATTAATTTTTTTTCTTTATCAAAATATTATGCACCATGAATTCGTCTAAATATGATGGAATCAGTGCAGCCAAAAGACATCTAAGAGCAAGAAGGTTATTTTACGTTCATATAATCAAGGATTATCTGTAAAGTTACTCTACTAACAAACTCATTAAAAGGACTCAATTTATGACAAATATCTATGTATTATTTCCTAATATCTAAATTTGTTTTTCTTTATATACTATACTATACTAGTTTGTTTGTTTTTTTTTTTTTTTGTTTTTTTTGTTTTTTTTATGACTGCATCACATTTCAGCTGGTCATTTCTTCAGGTGAATACTACATCCAGTAATCAGCTTCAAATATCTATTTACTTTGAACATCATCAGTCCTTTTGTACCCTCCCTCCTTTTTTTTTTCTTTTTTTCTTTTTCTTTTTTTTTTTTTCATTTCTGCATTTCATGAAGCCTCTTTTTCAAACAGCACAATAGTCATCCTTAGCTACAGGCTTCCTTGTTTACAAAACTGTTACAACAGTTAAAAACCTCTTGCTGGTATGGCATCCGGTCAGTTCGTTGATGGTCAATTTGTCAATAGTACAATCAATGTTTACTTTTGATTATTAATACTTGTTATTAATGTCATCAGTACAAAAAAAAAAACTATTTTTTTTCTTTTCTTTTTTTTATTTTATTTGCTTAGCTTCTAAATTATTCATATTGGATAAAGTCCTTAGAATGAATTTTAGTGACAATGACTTGTTGGTTATATGAATATGTACCTAAAATTATTTGATTGTCTATTTCTGTGGATAAGTTTTGACTATAAATTCAATTGTCTCTGTAACTGTACCTGAAAGTGAGTCTGATGTCTCTTCTATGAATGGGTGCAACAAAAGCCGTTTCTGGTTTTACTGTGGCAAAGTAGGATAGAGGGGAAACAATCTGAGTTACATGGTTCTTTCCCTTACACCCTTTCATAAACCTCAAAACAAATTACTCATTTAAATATTCTGAAATATCTCAAGCTTCAGTGACTTAAGGTTAGACAGTTATTTAAACAGAACTTCGAATTTCTTATCAGATAAAGATCATGGTGAAATAAAACTAGCGGAAACTTGCATCTTTCTGGATGCTCTTGTTGAGAAAGTAATTTCAGGTGTAAAACTATACAGGGTTGCAGATTGGGCAACAAGTTATCCGAGATTTACCCAACACAGGCATTGCTATCTGAAATCTAGCAAGTCTGGAGGCGGGGGTCCAATACAAGCCTCTTGAGGTTGGTATTAAACCTCTACTTAGCTTAGTTATGGCACCCTTTGAGGATTGAACTCACTTAGTTATAATGATCTGCAAAACCAACTTGCTAACAATTACAACAAAATGAGGGACCCTGGGTTTTTAGTGATATTATCATTGACCAGCATAATGAATTATCATAGGATGGTGTTTTTCTTTCTTTCTCTCTCAAAGTCAAAAACCTTTTTATCTAGCTTTTTGATATCCTAATTTAATCTTGTGATATTTAGCTTCAATTTTTATATTTTCATTGTTCCCCACCCCTTTTCTCTTTAAGAAAAAGAAATAAAAAAAGATTTCAAACATTTTTTTCCATTTTTGCAATAAATCTATTTTTCTCCCAAAATTGTTTATTTTTTTCCTTTGTCTTACTGATTGTCTTTCCATCTGTCTGCCATTTTTATATCTGCTTTCTCCGCTTGTTATTAAGATTATGTGTATCCAATCAGGATCGAGAAGACAGCAAAATTTGATGAAATCTTAGACATTTGTACATAAACAATACCTTGTCAGCCGTTTTATTTTTCATTTTTTCATTTTTTTTTGGTATGTCTTTATCTGTGCATAACTCATTGTACCCAATTCCTCCATTTTGTCTGTCCCTACGTCCATTTTACTCAGTATGTCATGTCGTCTGGCTGCTATTCATTAGTGCAGAATAGCTTCTCCAGTACTTCATTTGTTGACTGGGTTACTCCATTGAGTTGAATTCTGCAGGTTTTCATCATTTCATGGTGAATCATACAATTTAGTCAACCCTGAAACAAACACAGGGCAAATTGAGTGACGCCATTTCAGGAGTTTGTCATCTTTAGATTTATTTAGCATATTGCGAACAGGCCAAGTACGTACCTCATTTTACCATGTATAAATACATTTTTTTCTTTCTGAAGATTTTGAGCTAACAAATCCAAGTGTTAATTAACCATGGGAACACAATACTTATTTATACATGATAGTAACTTCAAAAATGGAGCCCTATTGTAGCAGATTATCTCTGATGGACTGCTGTAGTAATCTGGAGCTCAAATGGGTTGGCTGAAGCCATAGCCAAAATGAAGGCATTACTTCCTCTCACCCTGAAACAAACAAGACTCAAAACAAAAAGCAGAAAGGATATTTGGATCGGTGAAATAGAGGAATAAGGTGCCAGGAGTACAGATAACAGTACCTTTTTTTTTTCTTCCCCCTTTCCTCCCCTTCTTTTCTGTTTGTAGTTTTTTGTGTTGATATTTGTGAAGTGCTTGTGTCAATAGCCTCTTATCATTTGCAGTGATAATGATAGACAATTCAAATTCATTGGGTTTCCCTAGTCTCTCCCCAACTGCTTTGTCTTGGTTTTTCCCTTCCTCTCTCAAAAAAGGTGACCATTCAAAGCAAAGCCAATTTTTTGTCTCTGGCTTCTAGCTTTGTACAAAATTAGTGAAGCTTTTTCTCTTACAATTAATAATAATGGAAAGAGTATCTTATCAAGCTTTTTTTGTTTATTATTTTTCTATTTTATTTTATTTTTTACCTTTCCTGTTGTTTTGATTGGTTTTTATATTTTTTCTGTACTTGTAAAAAAAATTTTAAACAATTCCTGCTCTAACTTTTTTTGAAAAAATATATATATATTGCCGACATTGAAAAACAAAGTAAATTTCCCTCTTTTTCTTTTCTTTCTCTCAAGTTTATCATTTTTTTTTTCTTTTTTGTTTTATATTTTTCTCTTGTTTTCAATTTTTACTTAAATTTGTTTTCGTCAAAAAAATGTTTACACTTTCCAAAAAATACGAGGTGAACATAGAGTATTTCATTGATTTCAAACATACGGTTACCATTTTAAAAACGGTGATTGGAGTGCCATGTGTATGGAAAGAAAACAAATATATCAACTCTTAAATTCATAAACCACTTGATACCACTCCTAATTGGCAGCAGAGCTCTTTGGTAAAGAAAACCAATTTTGTTCAATTTACTATGTCAGATTTAATAAAATGTAAATTTTACCTAATGCTGAAAGGAGTTAACTTTGATCAGTAATGATAAACTTGACTTTTCTCATGAATTTAAGAGTTGACTGGTCTATGTCATACCACCACATTTATGTTCCTTTCCTGCATAGTTTTCAAGATATGATTGTAAATAATCAGGGGAGAATAATAGACTTTATGCTCACTCTGTATTTTATCACTTTTCATCATTTTTCTTCTTTTAATTGAAAAAATATCTCTGACTACTTTTTACCTTCAGTAAACAACATTGTTTGGAAAATAAAGAATAAACCCTTGGTGGGATTTGAACCCAACCTCTTTATGGAGAGAGCACATATCATACTGCCTGTTCTACTAATTGGGCTAATAGTGTCAAATTACACCCTTAAGCCCTTCTGTCACTCTGATTGGTGGTCATGATTGTCTATATTCCTGTTATTTCAGCTTTTTGATACATTTTTTTTTCAATTCTGATTAAAAGCAACTGATAGATTGAAAGGAAGGTAAAAAGTAGTCGTAAAATAAAAATGATCCATAATACTTTAATAAAAATAAATTTTTAGAAAAATGTCTGCTTAAAATATTCTTATCTCAAATGCCCCAATCTTTTTCATTCTATACCAACAACATTATTTCTCTCCTCATTCTTATCAACTATTTTCTACTCCCTCAAATATAAGAGCAAGCATCTTTATGGCTTTTAGATATTTACAGTGATACCTCTTATAATAAAGGAGTCTTTTAATGAAATTTCTCTTAGCAATAAGGCTCATTATTTTTAGTTTGCAAGGGGGGGGGAAATAGCAAAATTTCATAAAGTTATCCAGAATCATCTAGATTTAATTTATAATCATTTAGATTTATATCTAGTATTTAGATGCTTATTTCTAGGCAGGCGGACAGACATTTGATGAATTATAAGATTATTTATTTATTTATTACATTATTTCCATGTTTATTTGTATCTATAAATTGTTTAGGAAGTAATTAGTACATTATATTTGAGGTTACTATTAAAGATGGAGGCACTGATATCTTTATTTCAAACAAATTACTGAAATCCCATTGGTTTAATTATCTAACAAGACTTTTCTATGGACAGATATTCCCTGTTGAGGTACCAGTGTATATTCTTTTAATAATGTCACAGTGTTAAATATGGCTATATAGCTTACCCTCTGTAAAATGTCCTACTGAACCATCACTATTAATTTCTGACTAGTATTTTTTTTCATCTTAATATTAGTAGCTTTTCATCATAACTAGTCTGTCAGTCTACAGCAGTCAGTAAACGGTGCTGATTGGAATTTTGCCTCCATACCAGCTGCATATTATTGGCAGAAGATCAGACCTAACCTTCAAACCATCCCATTGTTGAGAATCAATCTCGTGTCCTTTTCACTTATCCTGGGGCAAAGACTATGGGAGTTTGAGTCTCACCAAGAGCTTATCTTTTGTTCTCAATCCATGATATCTATTCCCTGTCATAGACCGTCTTGGTAGCTATAATGAAAAGCAACTGAAACTAATATGAAAGAAAATATTAGTCAAAAATTAAGAATGATAATGGTTGACAAAGCTTCATCTACTAAAAAAATAAATCAAGAGGCTATTGCTACAACTAGAGGGTAATATAATGAAGTAACTCTCCGAATAAGTTACTTAGACAAAACAGGCATCACTGACAAAAAGCATGCTTGTGACACTATCTAACATATCATTATTGTCTATTGCAATATCAGGAACCAAAAAAAATGACTTGCTACTATAAATGTTTTGTAAAAATATTTAATAACTCCAGTTTGAACAAAAAGAATTGTGGAGAAAATTTTTTTTTTCTTTCTTCTTCGAGGCTTTCATAATTTTTGCTCTGAAAATCGAGTAACTTATGCTCCTGGGATTTTAATTTGTATTTTTTTTTTTTTTTTTTTTTTTCTTCCCCTCCCTGGTCCCCCATTGTACTCGTTTGCATCTCAAACATTGGTCTCCCTCTCTCTTTCCTCTCTTCCATTACTACTATGTATTTTCCACTTTTACGGAAGACTTATGTTAGTACAGGTTTCTCCCTGCTAGCCGAAATGACACAAAATGAAGAAGCAGATACCGATAAATCATGAGAAAACTTTTTGAGTGTTCCCAGACCCTGAAAGTAACCTGTCTGCCCACTTGCCTCAGTGTCGAAAGTCAAGGTTCATTGTCTGCTGATGTGGAAGGCTTGAAATATGACGGTATGCTTGACTGCTTAGCCTTGCATTTTCTATCATTCAATTCTTTGTAGGTATTCAAAACATTCTCCAATCCTGCCCTAAACCTACATGCCCTTTTCAAAATTAAAGTCACACCTTTCTGCTATCATTGCAGCACTGTCAGTCGTAGCAAAAATCTCACACAAGGTTATTTTGGGGGCCTGGGAATGTTCAAAGTTTTTCTGCATATCAATTGATGGTAATTGCTTCTTTAATTTATGCCATTTCGGCTTATGAAAAGTTTCATGGAAACACTCTATTTCTGGATAGTAGGGGAGACATGTACTTTATCATGTATATATTTTTAATTATATATTGTGTGAAATGTATATAATTTCATCATATATAATGTGGACAGTATACATCTATCTATAAATATATGTATATGTATGATATATAGTTGATCATATATATTCCAGGATATATATCATTATATATGTATATAGACATTTCCTTTTTTTATGTTCTTTCTTTTTATTTTTTTTGCTATATTTTTTTTTTTTCATAGCTATGGCAGTATTGTTTAACAACTGTTAATTTTGTATAATAATCCATTTGGTTTGTATTATCAAATTGTATAAAGCTAAAGACAAAATATATATATATATACACACACATATACATACACACCCACTTACAAATATACCTCTACTATAATAAAAAAGAAAAACTTATTTAGAAAGTTCATTTGTTTTTTTTTTGTTTGTTTGTTTGTTTTTTATTTCTTTTTTCTTCGTTATTGAAATTCTTTAATGAAAAATCTCATTTAGTCGACCAACTTGAATAAAGGTTCAAAGAGTTTTTTGAATGATCGAACTCCTTGTTGTTTACACAATGTCTCGGTCAATTGATTTTTCCGTCTTCCTCAAGTGTACTATCCAAATGTAATGGTACAAGCCTTTCTTGTTATAGTGTGATAACACAGGTGGTGGACCCAAAACTTTTATACTAGCTCCTAAATTGCTACTTTCAGCTTCAAAATAGCTAAATTGATTATGTCATAATGCGGTATTGTTTTTTTTTTTTTTTTTGGATCCCATCACCTGTGTTATTACAGGTGAGGCCTGCAATAAAGAAAATATTTCCATAACTTATATCTATGGAAATCCTGGATTAATAAGGACAGGAAACAAAAAAACATCTAAATCCTACATTATAAGCATTGATGCTACTGATGAGAGAAAAAAAAGATCTTATTTATTACCCTTTCAGTCAGAGAGCTCACCTGAAAGCCGTCAGATAGATTGGCCAAAACATTGTATGATCAACATGTACAGCAAGGAGTCGAATTGTCCACAAAACTGTGTGAATGTTAATGACCCAAGAGCATAGCTGGAGTTTCGAGGGTCCCCTCTCCCCAACATTTAGCACAGTCATCCCCAACCTGGGGTCCACAAAGGTATTACTGACAGTCTATGGACTGACCTTTCAAAAACATGAGTTTATTGGGTGATGTAGCTGGAGGCAAGGGGCTTGGCTCCTTAAGGCTCCACTCTAACATTATGTGAACTTTGTTATTGTATTTCAATTGTAGGAATGCAAAATGTGAACTTCTGTTCATAAAGCTTTTAGGACACTACAATCCCCTCCCTAAGCTACACCCCTCTGATGATCGATCTCAAAACTACAGATAGTAACTGAGCAAAGGAGTTTTTATGAGTTGCATAAGGCATTTCCTCACCTGTGGTAACATCCACGTAATATTTTTAAGTTAAAGACTCTGAAGCTATGATGTTTCCAGAAGATATTTCAATTGAATATATTTTAATGACTGTCTATCACCTGAAGTAAATTCTAATTAAGAGTGATTAGAAGTATCAAATTAATATTTGATGTGAATTGTAATTAAATCTATTCGCATTCAATTGGATCATCTAAACATATAAAAGCCATAAGTGCCAAAGTGACATTTGTTTATTCTTTGATTGCAATGGTTAATTTATCTTCCTATTTTGACATAACAATGAAGATAGCATCATAGAAACTCTCAACACTTTGTCTGATCACTCTTCAAAATAGCTTGGTTGAGACTTGAAAAAACTTGAAATACGATACTTCAATTATTAAATTACTTAACAGAATAGCTTTAGGTTCCTTCGTGCCAATCCATACATAGATAACCCCATCATTTTTGACGGCTTTATTCTAATTATTAATATAATACTACTTGTTGCCATGCATGGAAATGTTTATTTTATTAACTAGATGAAGTACCCATTATAGGCTGGGTAAGAAATCAAAATATAATCCCCCCCCCCCCAGCCAATGGCCCACTCTTCTGCTTGAGAACTTTTTGGAGGTATTGTGTCATATGGTGGATATAAACTAAGGATGCAAATTGGGGAAATGTATATGGATTGGCTCCCAAAATTGGAAGAAAAAAAAGTTTTTAGGTTAACATGACTTTTAGCATCTTAAATTCTTATTATTCTTCTGCACATATTCCTTCCCAAGGGAGGTAATAAAGATCATGATAAACTTGGAGAAAACCTCCTTTAATCATTTGAACAAGCAGTAGTCCAATGTTGCCCAAATCTGTCCCCAACCACTGCATGAAAAATCGGGCAAGGGACATAACTTTTGTCTGTTTTGCTCTGGATTGGTTTTCTGCTCATTGAATTCTTCCGAAAAAGTGAATTTGACTGTTGGGCCAGTTTCCTCTCCCTTTTTTTTTTTTTTTTTTTTTTTTTTTTTTTCAAGCACCCTTCCCTCACCGGCCATTTTATATGACAACTTTTCAACTTTTCCCCAAAATGAAATTTGTTGATTCTCAAACTGTTGCACCTTACAAGCTGAAAAGTAATGTACAAGGCCAATTTGACCCCATAATGGACATTAAATAGGTGGTAAATTTTGGCATTTTAAGATATGAGATGGCTGCACCCTAAAGGCTGCAAACTTGTGTACAAGGGCAACTTGACCCCAGACTGAACGTAGGATTGGTGGTGCTGACCTCTGCTGCATATTTGTGTACATGGGTATCTTGAAGCCATGATGAACATAGCATAGGTTATGGTGATCTCAACCCACCTGAATGGTTGCAATCTCTACTTTGAGAGGCTCTGTGTTTGATTTTACTATATGACTTTTTAGTATTGATTACTTTTTCCCCCCGAACAATGTTAGGCACTCCAGCTAGTAGTAATATATCTACATTCAGGAGTCCACCGTTATAACACGGGTGTCAGGGTCCAAAAAAAGCCAACTGTATTACAATTGGGCTGCTATAAACCCTAAACTAGATTTTGGAGTCCAGCATCCACCTGCATTATATTGTGAACCCCACTAAAATAAAACCATGTTATAACAGGGACGATTGTATTATCCTGATTTATTTTTCATTCGATGAAGCATTGTCAACCTTTAATGATTTTTGACTAGTATTTCCCGAGGTAAAAGGGATGCGAGTTTGAGTCTAGCCTATAGCTCATTCTTCATTTCCGATCTGCTCTATTTACTCACTGCCATAGACTGATAATCTGAGTAGTTGTAATGAAAAGCAACTGAAATTAAGATGAAAGAAAATACTTAATTAAAAAAAATGAATAATGGTTAACAATGCTTCATTTAATAAAAAAAATCTGGATAATATTACTACTGGTATAAGTAAAAACAATAACATGGTCCCAAATGATCATGGAAAAGTTAGTTCACGGGAAGTAGCTTGGTCACAAGAGAAGTTGCCATACATTGGCAAGCTTTCAGAGGTAAGAGATGTATGAGTTCAAGTCTCACCTAGAGATTCTTTATTTCCAATACATACTGTTTGCTGAAAGCCTTAGACTGACAGTCTGAGTAGATGCAATAAAAAAAAAAATTGAAAAATCCAAGATTCAAAGAGTTTTTTCGGATAATTGAGCTCCTTCTTGTTGTTTGTGTTATAAACACATTTTGGCTAATTCATCCTACAGCCTTTTAGATGTAATATCCAAATTTGATGGTGGTAAAAAGAATTTCCCAATGATGGCAATAAACAGAATATTCCAATGGTCGCTACATTACCATGTAGGAATCTGGTATTATGAATCTCTTCCTTTTTCCTAGTTAGGCTTGGATTTCCATACCTGTTGAGTAGTGGAAGTCACATCTGGTTGAACTTCTAACTTGTCTGACTTATACATTCAGTTAACATGTTGATATGGGCTGCCTCCTTGATTTTTCTTAGTGTTCCCTGTCAATTATATGTACTTCTTCCCAGAGAAGACCATTTTTTTTCTCCAAATATGGTCAAAACTAAAATGGAAGAATTACTTGTCAAAAATTAATAATTGACGATATTTTTGCATCTTTTAAAAATCATTAACACAGGAACATAGTTTGTGTTAATAAAGTAATAGAAGTTTTGGCTTTTTTTTTCCTTCAATCTACATTTTTTTTTAAATCATTTCTCTACAAATTTTTGAACACTCAAGAAAATGGCCAGCTTATAGTTTATTAAGTTATCTCCCCTTCACGTCTACTGCAGCCTGGTTTTCTTGAACTCAATCGTTAGATTCTGTTGATGATGAAGAGTAAAAATAGGTCTGATTTGTCACTCGATAAAAATCATCACGTGATCATCTTTTGGTAGTATGCCAAGTTGAGGGTGATCAATTAAAAAAATTTGGAAAAGAGGTTATCAGTGAATGAATTACTTCTCTCACCTTTTGTTGAGGTGTGATCACTGAAACAGTTTGAATTTTCAAAAACAAGCAGGAATTCTTCAAGGCACAAACTAAGAGACCAATTTACCAAAGTTTCATTGCAAATTGTGCACTTTCACTAAAAAAAGCTATAATAAATAAATAAAGGTATAATTTTCAAAAAACAAATGAGTGGGTTTTTTTTACGCTCTAATAAGGAGTGAATGTTTAGATTTTCAGCTCTCTAGTTCCAATGGTTCGGTCTATAATTGTCTTTCTTAGATATCCTTTCCTCATATTTTCCTCCTCTCTCATGTTTTTCCTTTTTTTTTCTTTCTTCAAAGTTCTTCTTCTGTTTTTCCTTCCCTCTCTTTTGTTCTGTTTCCATTCTAAGACAGATCTTCATATATTGTATCTCCTCCCAGCCTCTACCACCATTTTTCATACTTATCAAAAGATAAGAATAACACTTTCTTCTCTTTTCATTTTAAAAGCTGATCTCATTCCATTTTAAAAGATTTTGGTAGATTCTTAGAATGCGTCTGTAAAGGGAAGATAATTGATATCAGAGCTAAAAGGAGTTACCCCCCCCTTACTGATAGTTATTGCTTTGATAAAGTTGAATTTTCTTGGTGTGCGTCTTTTTCAGCAAGTGTGTGAAACATCATTTTAAATGGTTACTTCATTTCAAGTCTAATAGGAGTTATTTCCATTTTACAGACACATACTAGGAATCAACCAAGATTTCAATGCCTGTCAAAAAGATGAAAAGACAAAAATCAGGCAGTCTCTGTGGCCCTCCTGGAAAACGTGTTGTGGACTATGACCCACTTGATGGGAAGACATTTTTACATATCCCCAACCCCCAAATATATCCTCCAACCTTGATAAGTGGCAGCGGACACCCATAAATTCCCATCTCATAAACAAAAAAAAATTATATTGCTTGTGTAATTATTTGTCTATTGTCTACCATTCCTTTTGGAATAAATAATCATTTAGATTTCTTTCTCTCTCCTTGGGTCTCCTGTTTTATAAATATAACCAGTGGAATTGATTGGAAGAGAAAGCATTCCTCTTTCTATTGAACTCATCATACAATGATAATACATTATTTCTAAGCAAGTATGTGGAGATGATTTAGTTTGTAATACTTTCAAGTTTTAGCCATTTATGTAAAGAATTGATATTTATTTGTTTACTGCCCCATAAATCACACAGGAAATATTCTTTGATCATAAGGAATCCATTTTTCTCCCGGGAATATTGATTATCAAAAGTTTTTTTTAATTATCAGCAGAGAAGAAATGATTTCTGCCCAGTGTTTACCGATAACTTTTTTGTAGAAATTCTGACTTGAATCTGTAAAAGAAACGTGTAAGCTATATTGAAAAACAAAAGGCGTCCCAAAATTAAGGGGAGGCAAGTTCAACATCAAGGGAGGTAACTGCGTACTTTTTCCCTCGTTTATTTCCAGTTAAATTGTTTTCAGGTTATAATATGGAATGAATTTGTCACACATTTCTATTGTTTGTGTTTTTTTTTTGGTTTTCCTCAATTATTTTCTTAAATTATCAAACCAAAAATAATTTTTTTCCACCAATTCTTAAAAAAATGGGTGTTGTTTATCACACAGGTTCAATCAAGAAACAGGTTACCTCTGCAACGTCCCTAGAAAATAGAGAGGTCACAGCAGTCTGTTGTGAGGGGCACCCACAACCTACGCGTCTTCTTCCTCTTCTTCTTCCTCAACTTCCTCTGGATCATCCTCTCCCTTTACTTGCAAAGCGGCCTTGGCTGCTGCTTCTTGTTCAGGGGTTGGATCCTCTATTTCGGTTACTTCTGCTCCTTCTGGGAATTCATCTAGGGGTGCTGGCATTGCGGTTGGGTTATAGTTTTCTGGAGAATATTTGTGACCCCAGCCTATGTAGACGTTTTCAAATTTCCTGAAAGCAAGTGAGAAAGTAAATTTGAGAGATCGTCATTCAAAAATTTAATTCTATTTCTCTTTGCAAAATTGGGAAAATGGTGGTATGAAAACAGCCCAATGTTTAGAGGATTCTTTCTAAATTGCTTTTGAAAAAAATTGCAAATGGTTTGCAACTAAAATGCATTCAGAGAGTACTTGCATCTGTCAACACTATTGTCATTGAAAACTGAACAATCAGTTACAAATCGTCATGTCATGTTAGTAATAATTAGCCATCAGAAATTTTCCTTCAAACCTTGATTAATTTCAACACTTGATCATTTCCTCTAGACTGAGTAACTTTGTCAATATTATGTTATTACAACAGAAAAGTTGAAAAAAAATCTTGCAATGTTAACAAAATTGAAAACCTGTCCCGAAAATTTAATTCTATTATTCCTTGGCCCACTTTCCCATAAAATGTCAATGAAATCCATTGGGAACTTTTGGAGATATTGTGTAGACAAACAAATGTAGGTGAATGCATAACCTCTTCCCAATTTTGTTGGCAGAAATAAAAATGGTTTACTACACAAATGCATAATTTTACATCACCTTCAGTAAGCTGAAATCAAATATTTCCCACCAGTTACTTACAAATTTCCAGCACAAACCCTTATACAGGTTATCAATCCTTATCTGAAATTCCAAAATCCGAAATTTTTTAAAGCAAACATGATGTCACAAGTGGAAAATTCCACACCAGACCTTTCTATTGTATGATTCAAAGACAAGAGACGAGGCCGATTAACAAAGATCTTGACTCATCCTGACAACAGTAAAAACTTGGTTATCTTTGTAATGCAAACATAGTTTTATATTCCTAAAGAGTTAAACAAACAGTGAAAGACAAAGCAAGTCTCAATCAAAACAAATCTCTCTGATGGTTCAAATTTTATTTCTTGCACAAAATTAAGAATATTAGAGAAATTACCTTCAGGCTATGTGCAAAAGGTATATAAAAGACATAAATGTTTTTTGTATTTTGACGTGGGCCCCATCCCTAAGATATCCCTTTATATACTTGCAAATATTCCAAAATCCAAAACACTATGGGTCTCAAGCATTTCAGATAAGGGATACCCAACCTGTAGTAACTTTACCAGGTCTGGTTAGTCACTCAATAGAAACAATCATATGACCAATATCATTTGGCAGGATGCCGTGTTGGATAGTAACAGTAAAGCCTCCCATCTTTTAAGCGACAACTCTCATTGGGGTATATGCAGATTGGGAATAAGTCACAGTTTCCGTTGCGTACGTCAGCTTAGAGATCCAAGCAAGTTTCAAGTCAAGTCAAGATCAAGATTTTATTCTAAAAAATGTTATGACTACCCACTTAGCAGGATACAAATTCATCAAATACTATCTTAAATTAGAAAAACAGCCGATCAATGAATCAAGCGGTTAGTTCTCTTGACTTCTTATGGGCAGTGATCACTAAAAACGTCTGAATTTTGAAAAAAGTAAGGGACCAATTTAGCATACACTTGCATTGAAAATAGACACCACCCCCAAAAATGGTGGGGGGTAAAAACATTTTCTTTTTAGGCATAATAAGGCATAAATGTTCAGACCAACTTAAAACCTGAAGAAACCTATGTTGACAGTTCCCCAAATCAAGCAACAATGAGCCTGCTTAGTACTTAGATGGGTGACCACTTAGGAACAGTAAGTACTGTAGGTAATCCGAGGCTTGTGTATTGGACTAAGCAAAGATTAGCAAGTATCATCTAATTTCATTAGTCATATAACCTTGTTCATAAAGGATCAGCCAATCAGAACACATAACCACCAATCCCAACAGTCAAGCACTAGGGTTCCTTACCAAGGTTACATGTACCTTAGGAGTATATTTACACTTCTCAGAGAAATACATCAAGAAAAAAACTGGATCAAGTGGTAGAATTTGCAGCAGCAATGGCATTTTATGAAGTTACAATGAATTTGTGTATCTTCAAAATCCTGTCATTACAAATACTCTACTCAATTGTTACAGGCTGGGACAAGTATGCAGCAAAAAGAGCTGGTAGAACTCTAGAATGATGTTTCTGCACACAATGTATTTTCTATGAGGAATTTATGTGATTTTTGGTTCCGGATGCAAAACTCATACAAACAAATTGCTGAAGCTAACATTCGAGCATCGCTGTTATTTCCATCAACATTGTTCTGTGAGTCAACATTTCCAATGTTGTTGGGGATTGAATAAAAACACAGATCATATCTCAAAACACCTGAACATGATCCTTGCTGTATGGTTGCTAACTTTCTTCTTGTATCAAATGAACTCCAAAGAATTAACAACTGAATATCTTATGGAGCTGGAAAAGGAACTCGAAAGATATTTCCCAAACCATTCATTATCATTTAAATGGAGCTCAATATAATTCTATCACTTTTTAATCTTCAATTTTTAGGGAACCAGTCAGAACGGCCGAGAGATTTATAGGAACAAAAAGGTTGGGAATCACTGGAGCATATTGCATGAATTCTTATTTATCAGTCACTGCTATTCATAGTAAGAACCTTCATATGACCAATGTCTTTTGGCAGCATGCCATGTTGGGGATGATCATTTAAAAAAGAGGTGATCAATCAAAGACTTACTTTTCTCACCTTTTGTTAGGTCGTGATCATTAAAGAAAAAACAAACTAAGGACTTAATTCAGCATAAACCTACATTGTAAATAAAAACCTATTTAGGAGGGGGAATTTCCAAAAAAAAAACAAAAGAAGGGTTTTTTCTAAAGACAATAAAGTACACATGTTGAAATTTCCAGCCTTTTAGCTCAATTGGTGCAACCTTTATGAATGACATGTGCATAACTAGCCATCCATCTAGATCAACTTGAAAACTGGAGAAACCTGTGTTTACAGTTTTGGTTGATAGTATCTAACAACTCACAAACATTATTGATTCTTTATTAGTATCTTCTTTCATCTTAATTTTAGTTGCTTTTCATTGCAACTGCTCTGACCATCAGTCTATAGCCATTAGTTGACAACGCAGACTCAAACATTCATCCCTTTACCTCAGGAAGCTACCTATGTATGTCAACTGCACAACCAATTGAGGTAACAGAGCTTTTATGGTTGGCAAAAAAACATATCTAACCCTTAAACTTGTGTCTCATTTTTCCCCAATCGCTTAGCGCCATATTTGTTATTATTTTTACATATACAAGTCGCATCGTTAGTAGTAATATCATCCTGATTTATTTTTCTAGTATTGTCAACCTTCATTCATTTTTAACAAGTATTTTCTGTCATTTTCATTTTAGTTGCTTTTTATCATAACCATGAAAGAAAAATAAATCAAGACAGGTCTGCCTGGTCTCTCAATAGAAACCAACACGTGAACAACATCTTTTGGTAGCAAGCCATGTTGGGGGTGATCAGTTGAAAAATGAGGAAACGGGATGATCAAACGATAAGTTACTTCTCTTGCCTCTTGTTGACCAACAATCGCCTAAAAAACAGTTTTCAAGACAGTTTGATGTAAATCCCTCCTCTCAGCGTCATAAGTAGTACACTAACTGTGCTTGTGCCATCGCTCCTGGGGCTTAGCTGGAGATTTAGGGGTCTGGAAGAGGGCTTGGCTCTTTGAGAGGCCCTTTCCAACATTTAGTGAGATTTATTACCATATAATGTCAGTAGAAATCCAGTAGGTGAATTACTATACAGAAAGCTTTTGGCAGCCTATTTTCATTTGGGGCCTGGGGAGCAATTTTTCAAATCCTGCCTTATGCCCTACCAGAGCCGAATCCCTATACCATCTCCCTTCATCTCGTTCTCTCACTCTCTCATTCAAATCAGAGGTTAATTTTACATTGCTTTGCATGATCATTTAATATAAAATGTGGACTTACTTATTGGTGGCATAAGCATGTGCCCCTGGCCAGAGATTTGAATGGACCACAGCCACAGCATACTGAGGCACTAAAGTTGAAGAGATGTGACTTGTCCAAGGTGGGATTTCTCCTATGCTGGCATCTTCTGAAAGGGGGGTCAGCAATGGTGGTCCCTCCTCAGGTTGCAGCTCATCGGGCTCTTCTCGTTCTTCTTCTTCTTCTTCATCTATATCTTCATCATTTCTCTGCAGAGGATTCCACCATTTGCATCGACCCTATAATCAAGACATTAGTTTCAGCAAATAAAAGATGTTCAGTAACGTTAATTGGTATTCACCACTACCACTGCTAAGGCTTCTACCGCTATAGATACAGGTCTAATAAGTTAATCAATAGAAACTATCATGTGTCCAATGTCTTTTGGCAGTGTACCATGCTGGGGATGATCAATGAATAAATCACTTCTCTCACCTTTTGTTGGGTTGTGATTACTAATAAAGTTTGGATTTTCGAAAAATAAGCACGCACACTGTAAGCCTCAAACTAAGGGTCCCTTAATTTGTAGCCGACAGTGTTTGTGCTTATTTTTTGAAAATCAATTTTCAATGTAAGTGTAAGAACAGTTAGGGCTGGGCAATGTCCTGATAGATACATATAAACATTAGAACATATGGATAATCTAAACCCAGCCACTGGGATTGAACTGGTCTGTTGTGGGTAACAGTGATAAATAGCCAGACAGACTTAAAAACTGAAGAAACCTTCTATTGTATAGCTGGAAGTGTGATTACATACTCTTTTGACTTGTAGTGTTAAGATTCCAAATAGAGATAGTCCAACCAACCATTACACATCAGATGTCAGTTTATATGAATATCAGTGTTGATATGTCCAACAGGGTATGAATAGATCAAATTTTATCACACTTCTAGATGAACTCTGAAAGAAATCTATGGGACATAAATATCCCAGCAGTCATAGAAAACATGGAATATACCATATATATCCGTGTATAATGTGCACTTTTTTCCCAGATTTAGAAACCTGAAACTTAGGGGGACATGTTATACTCGTGTACTAAATCTTACCCCCTTTTTTTCCCCAGTCAAGTGCATTGCCATCTCCAGGACTGTATAATCAAAAGTAAGTTATATCATTGTCCAAGTTAACTGCTGATATGTAACAAAGAGTTTAAATCTCTAAATACTGTATAAGTTTTCTGTTTCAAAATGTAATGTAAATTATATAAAGTCTTATTTTTAGTCAATACAAATCAGTAAAAAGTTGAAAAAATAAGTGAAACAAAGGTTAAATTTGGCCATCACGAATTCTGAAAAGTCAGCGTATATCATACAGGAGAGATGTTTTCTTTCAAGAGGTTCTTAGCCCATAATTAAGTACACATATTATATATGAGTGTGTATTGTACAGGAATATACACATAGAGTATATATCTGAGGAGTCTGAAAAGGGTTAAAAGAGGAATTGGAGGGGCAGGGAGAGCAAAACGGACAGAGAGGGAATGTAGATATCTAACAAAATCTTAAGCAAATTGAGAGAATGTAACCAGCTGATTACATACAATAATAACTTTTATTTATGGACAAATACCATATACAGGTTTAGTTAGTCACTCCGTAGAATCCATCATGTGACAAACGTCTCTTGGCAGCATGCTGTTTTTTTTGGAGGGGGAGATCAATGAATAAGTTACTTTTCTTGCCTTTTATTGGACTTGATCACTAGAAAATTCTGAATTTTCAAAAAATAAGCTTGAATGCTGTTGAACGCAAACAATTTAGCATTGTCAGATTGCAATTTGAAGCCCCCCCAAAAAAAAACAACTATGGAGGGGGTATTTCAAGAAACAAAAAAATGTTTTTTCCTAGACATAGGGAGTAAATGTTGAGATTTTCAGCCCTCTAGCTCCATTGTGGATATATGTGTGATGCATAGATAAAGTCGGACCAACTTATAAAATGAAGAAACCTATGTTGACAGTTTTGTTCGAAAATTTCTAATTTTGGCAGATAAGACGAGACCCCAATTTCGGTCAGAATTTCACGGTTTTAGTTCCCTGCTTAGTCACTGTTTTTGTATCAGGCTTATAGGACGACCACATTCTTTGAAATGTATTTCCGATGTTTCAAGTATCGTCTTATATGCCAAAATATACAGAAGCAAATTGTAAATAACTTCCGACCTGCCACTGAAAATATCAAGCATCATCAATTATAGATTCAAACTTCTTATCATAATTCACCAAAAGTCTGTCTGTCCATTCATTCATCCATCTGCATGTGACAGCTCACCGTAAAAATCACTCATGATAACCCAATGAAATTTTCTCTGCGTATCAATGTGACCCTGGAAAGGTTTTTTGCTAAGTAGTTTACAATATGAGTTCATGATAAAATGGACATATTTTTTATATCCCCTTAGTGCTGATGAAAAACTGCTTATTCGCAGAGCAATTGAGGACTTCATATTGTTCGTAGAGAGGAGGGGAGAGTAAGAAGAAGAATTTTTACTTATTTTCTGTTAAGCAAAGTATGTACACTTGCCATTTTTCTGACATTGTAAAAAAATCTCTGAAAGTCAAAAATATCACTTTTTAGAAACTAATTAAGTTGAATTGACCTGATTTCTATCTATCTATTCATTATAAACCCGCAATCAGAATTGTCACCATGGGTTGCTTCAGTTTTCAAGTGAGTCTAGCTGGCTGGTTGGCAATGTATCTGTGGTGCATCCAGGTCACATCAATGGAGCTAGAGGGCTGAAAAATTGAACATTCACTCCTCATGTCTAGAAGAAAAACTTCTTTTTTTTTTTAATTCTTACTAAAAAAAAAAAAAAGAGGTAGTGAGGGATTCAATTTACAATGTAAATTGGTCCCTTAGTTTGGGCCTGGCAGTGTTCGCACTATTTTGGGGAGATCAGATAATTTTAGTGATCACCACCCAACAAAAAGCAAAAGAAATTACTTTTTCATGGACCCCTTTATTCAATTTTTTAATTGATCACCCCAAACATGGCATGCAGCCAGAACATGTTGGTCACATGATGGTTTCTACTGAGTGACTAAGTAGACCTGTTTTATTAATTTTTTCTTTTTTCCGGCAATTTATCCCTACTGTTAGGGTGGATATTCAGCTAGTGTAGAAGAGGGAGGCATATTTTGCCAGCCTAGTCGCTCTGACCAAGCAAAGAGGAATGTATCCCAATCATCATTTATTTTGTTGTTTGTGCGGAAAACCAGGATCCTAATGTAGTTATGAGGAAGTTGTTTATTGCCCTGATTGGCTCTCTGCCATTTCTTTCATGCCGATCGGCTCGTCTGTTTAAAATCTAATTAGGATTTTGTTTGCAATATATCGCTTGGGTGTGTCAGATTTGACTGCTCTAATACTAATCACAGGAAGAGATAAAAAAATGTGCCAAAGATTTCTGAATGATATCACCAACAACAAATGGGAAATTCTGATAACATGTGCCATATAATCATAGATGAGACTAATAGACAGACTGTTGCTAATATGTCAAAACAGCTCAGTTGAGAGAGTGCTAGACTAGAGATCTAAAGGTTCTCTGGTTCAATCCTGGGTTTCTGCATTGAAATTTTGCACTTGAATGTACTCAAAGTAGGTTTTTTTTTGACAGCAGTTAATTGCATCATTAAGCCAGCTGCAGTTTAGCTGGGGTCAGATCAAACTAATTAGAAAATTGGTAGTTAAATTTGGTATGACCAATATCAGAAGGTTTTTTTCAAAGATATTAATATTTTTGGGATGTAACTATCTTTTCACATGCTGTGCTAAACGTTTGCTACTCTTGCCAAGAAGAATTTTTTTCTAACACCAGTGGAGGTCTGAATTTGCAGCTTATGGTTGTGCTCTATTTTTACTGCAGATAGATGAAGTCAGCATTTTCTTATCTTTTGGTATGACTGATATTTTAGGAGGTGTGTCCATTAATTCTGTCTGTGGTTGTGACGTGATTGTGTAAACAAAATTGATTAGTACACTTTTTGTCATCAGCAAAAATGGCTCAGTTAGAGAGTATTGGACTGAAGATCTGGAGGTAGCCAATCCTGAGTTTCAGTACCGACATCAAAGAATATTTTGTGCAAAAGATATTTCAATACAGAAGACAGCTAACTTTTTTGCTGTTGGGTTAGATTAAAAATATTTTCATGTCTAGCGGGTGAAGACAAATAAAAGATGAAACAATGATCATTCATGGCTATAGAAACAGTTTTTTTTATTTACTTTGATGTTTTTCCTCATAGGAGTATGTAGTAACAATCAATGAGAACTAATATGAAATTGTGGTTCAAATTTAGCCAAATATATTAATAGAACAGCAGGAATGTGCAGTATTGAAACATTTTTAGCTGTAAGACATTGATTTGTTTGAGGCTATTTTTCGATAATGAATTTTATTGTTTGCCAAAAATAGATAGGAAAAACAATAGAAAAACAAAACATATATTCAATGAAGTTGGCAGGCAAGATGAAATGAAGTTGTGAACTGTTGCTATTTAAGTAGATAGTCATTTTTAAAAACATCTTTTCCCAAATGACAACTGTCTCTGCTGCCTTAAATGAATTAAACTCAATGTAACTTCACTTTGTAGCTTTCAATTTTTATCAAGTCTTAGTGTTTTAACAAATGTCTCATCTTCCTCAGTTTTTATTTACCCACTAATTTTTCTATTTGTTGGCAGTATTTAAAAATATAGGCTTAAGTAAGTCTCCCATAAAGATCAATCCAAAAACTATCAAGTGACCGTCTTTTGGTAGCATGCCTTGTTTGGGGTGATCAATAAAAAATTGAAAAAAAGGGATGATCTCTGAATAAATTACTTCTCTCACCTTCTATCGGATGGTAATCACTAAAAAAGCCTGAATTTTTTAAAAAACAAGCATGTTTAGGAGCGTTCACCAAGTAGTGAACTAATTTAGCATTAAGTTTCATTAAATCCCTGACTAATTTTCAAAAAAATTAAAAAAAAACATTTTTCCTAACCCAAAAGGAGTAAATGTTTGAATTTTCAGCCCTCTAAGTCCATTGGTGCCGCCTGTACATGTCATACATACATAGCTAGCCAAACCAACTTGAAAACTGAAGAAACTTACGTTGACAGTTTCTAACATAAAAAAAACTTAGTCATAGGTGAATGACACTGAAATAGTTCAAGATACACTCTTCTAGAACAATCCTTATCAGGCTCATCAGGGTGCATAGACCCTGTGGGAAGACCTTGGCTATGGTGCCTATAAGAAAAAGAAAGGGACCTAGGATTCCTTACATATTTACAACTATTCAAAGCCTTTCAGGTATTTACAGCCTTTTTACAACTATCAACTGATAAGGCCAGCAGTTATGGCTTTCCTTGGTTTGTAGTGCTCTTAAACCATGTTGAATTACTGTTGAAGATGATGATGGTGGTTCCAGCTGTTGTTCTCTAAATGGATCATTTAACTGACAACTGAAAGCTGTCATATAATTCATCACCATTCCATCATTCCAAAGATATCAGAGTATCAGAGGCAATGACACCAACACTTTCACCTCAGGCAGTGGATTTACAGGATAAAAAGTTTGCTTGACACACACCCAACAAAATTTGACTTTGGTGTCTTTTTAGAGGTGCTGGCATCTCTACCATTGATTTCGGTCACTGACTGACTGACATACTGAAATGTGAATTACGTCTCTTGTTTAGTGTAACCGATTCAGATGTTTTTCATCTAAATGTTTTTGGTTGTATCTGGCTGTCAGAAATAGCCATTTAGATTATTTTTAATGAAATAAGTGATATTTTTATTTCATTTATAGTAATGAAATAAGTAATATTTTTCATTAATAAATTGATATCTTGATAAGATAAATGTTGAAGATAAAAGTCACATTTAATTCATTGATATTATATAATGTTTCTTAGATTTCGGATATAAACCAGGAGATTCTAGATATTTCCAGGTGTTTTTTAACTCAATTTTAGATGTTAGTTTGAAAAGTAAGCAACACTGCCTTTGCTAAATCTTCACACAAGAAAAGAACTAGCACATCCATGGTCTGACTTTCAGGCTTGTTTTAATATATAAATGGATTTTCTTAGATTAATTCTATTGAATAATGAAAATTTGATTAGACTAAAATAAAAAAAAATCCACTCTTTTGATGCCATGTGTGACATCGCTGGAATTCCGTAAAGTAAATAGGACTTTGTTCAACTTGACAGATAGATTCATAGACCCGTTGTAACTGCAGCGGATTTTTAGAACAAATGAAACTTTCCTGTGAATTGAATTAAAAAAAAGAAAAAAAAAAGCATCAAAAGTGCAAGGGAGGTAATTTTAATTAGGAGTTACTCACCGTGAATTATTTTTTTTTGAGAATAAATTTCAAAAGTTAAAGCAGATTGATTAATTTGACTATAGGTAAGAGGGGAAATACAATTGAATGAGATTTTTCTACTTCATTTTGAACTTTTTTCAATTTTTATATGTATAACAGACCAAAATCAATTCAAGATCTTTTTTTAGTTATTCTAAATAGTTTGATTTGTCAAGTGTTGCAAAAAATGAATAATTTCTTTCAACTCTTGAAATGTCAACATGACTATAAACAATGTGCTAGTTTCATACAAAGAAAATAGGATGTCAATTTCAAGAGAAATAACTTCTGATTGAGATTTGCTCCCTTTGAATTTTTCCATCCAATTCCATCATTTTTATGCAACTCATTGGAGAGTCCCGCTGTCAATTACAAGCAATTTCAAACAGTTCATTAATTTAAAAATTTAGAAACATTCATTATTATTATTAAGGTTTATTTTATATCATTTATTGTTGGGAAAATTCATTCAAATAAAAGGGATCCTTATTAATGAAAAGGTTTGGAACCACAATTCCAGACTAACAAAGATGACTTGGGCAGACTGACCCTCTTGGAAATGTAGAAAATGTGCGTACCTTGCAGCTCCTGGATAGTGTTATCAATGGTAACTATATTTAATAATGAAAACATCTTTCAGTTCTCCCTTTTCAAAAAGTATATCTAAAGTAATTCGAATAAATTCTTTAGTCAGACCCCAGAAAGGAGGACAAATTGATATCTAGTGCAAGGTGGTATTTTGGAAAGATTCAGTCTGTTAAAGGGTTAAGAAACTCAGAAGATTTATTTTTCCATGAAAGTATCCAATACCAATTCAAGATGGAAGCAGTGTACCTGCTCATCAAACCTGGCATTTTATCACTGGAGGCAAAGCTCACCACCGATGTACCCACCAAAGCACATCCCTCAGCAATAGAAATGGCTTTAAAAAAATTTAAATAAAATGTTAGTAACACACCTGGATAAGTATGTGCGTGACATGGTGAACCCAGGTACCAATTGATTCTGACAATTCTCGGATTGGGAGCCCTTCAAAATCAATATTCTCCACATAACTATCCCGGGCTGAAAGGGAAAGAGAGAAAAAAAATTTGAACGTGAGAAACTTTTGGGGGTACATTTATAATTATTGGGGCCTCACGTATTATAAGCATAAAAGACTGAAAGTTATCCCCCTTGCATTATTGTATCAAACTGATAAAATAAATTATTGAATGACTTAGTAAAAAATTGTGTACCAAATTGCCGTTATTAAATTGTTTTTTGTTTAGTTTTTATTGTAAAGATATTTTGTGTTTCGTAATAGATTTTTTCATTCATGTCAGAACTCCCAAATACAAAAGAAATTATCCAAAGGGGATAACTTTTAGTCTTTCACGTGTATTAAACTTTGAACTCCACTACAAGAATACCTGTTGTTTTGTTGCTTGATAAAAATTGTCAGTTAGGAGTGGGTTAACAAGGTGAATGAAAATGTAGATGATAATTAGGAATGAATAAGAAGGTAGAAATGATGATTATGACGACAACGACAATGATGATGAAAAGAATTAGAACCTTCCCAAACAAGGCTGACCCTAGGTTTTAGTAACATGGGCAGTCACCCTGGGTGCCAAATACTAGGGGTTGCCTGTCAAGTAACTGAAGCAGAAATTCCATTCAAGAAAATCTAAATAATAATGTCAAGGGATTAAAGTTGCTTCCGGTGAACTTTGGGTAAATTTTTTAATTCATTTTTCATTCTATCTACCGCAGTTTTAACAAGCTCAGTTTCCGCCATAGTAGACTGCTACTGTCAATTAGAAGTGGTTTTGAGCAGTTAATAACATCAAGAGTCAATTTGCATATTTCTGAGAAGGAAGGAATTGAATGATCTGTAAGGGCGGAACTTGAATTGACCGCCACTGGATTGAATCTTCATGGAGACCTACAAAGAGAATGCTTGTAAAGAATGGGTAATCAGTCACCTTAGTTTTTCAGCTAGCAGGAAGTTTGTATGCTGGCAGCAGTAATTCTACATCAGTCAGTAGAAATCGAAAGAGTGTCACATGACTGCTGTGGACTTCAGTTTGAGGCAAATTCAAAAGGCAGGTATATTGGCATTTTAATGAGCCAACATTTTCGTACCTACATTTTACATTATAGACATCAAGTAAGAAATAGGAATTCAATAAAGACAATGTTTTAATGTAAATCTGAATCTGAAAGCACTATCATAAAGAATAAACATCACAAAACAGTTATGGATACTTGAATCTATATACCCAGGACTTATAGCTTGACTGTTTTCATGGAAAGTGGGGAGAATAAATACTTTTATAATACATGTAATAGACAAGAAATGCTTAAATATCAGATCAGTAAGTAATGAATCCTCATGTTGACTGATGAAGTCTTAAAGATTAAGTCCTTGGAAACCACATGTTTTCTGAAATTAATAGTTCTGTCTCAGAATGGCTGGGACGTCGTACACAGTTCATATTTTGGAGATAAATGCTTGAGAGAGTTTAGGAATTTTTGTCCATGGGAAATGACTAAAAGGGCTCTAGCTTTTGAGTAGGATAAAGTATGTCTTTCAGGGATGTGAAAGAGAAGTCTGTTAAAGGCTTATAGAGATAAATATACATGCAAAAATTCTGACTACTCTCTTTGGATCATTTGGTGTTCTTGGTTCGCTGATCTCAGTTGTGACTTTATTTCACTTTGTTGACCAAATGAAGGCTCACTGCAGTGTTGTTACTCTATTTCTGGTTGCTTTCAAAAAAAGGTTAAATTATGTTGAAATTATAGGAAAGGGCTGGTGTTTGTAGGTGGAGAAATTGTCCAATGGTAAAATAATTTACTTTTTTTGAATAAAAGTGAGCAAACATGGCCATTAGCCTCAATTCCATTGCCCTCACTAATAATAAAATCCAATGCCTGAAGAGAGACTAAGCATCTTACCTTCTCCTTCAACATCTTCTTCTTCTTCTTCATCAAATATGTAGAATCCCATCGGGGAGATGTGTGTACCTGCACTGATGCGAGCAATCTGTGCTCGAAGGTAGTTGGCTTCATTTCCAGGAAACGGTGGATATGTGACAACCTGGGGAGTAAACAAAGAAAAAAATCTTACCACCTCTTCTGAGATTAAGCAAAAACAAGTCTGTTGTCATTCATTAGAAACTGCCATGTGATCAACTTCTTTTGGCAGCATACCATGTTAGGGATGTTCAATTAAAAAATTGGAAAAAGGGATGAATAAACTACTTTTCTTGTCTTTTGTAGGATCAGTAAAAAGTCAGAATTTTCAAGAAAAACAAGACAGCTAGACGACAAAATAATTAACATTGTAAATTGAACCATCCACTAAAAACCTACTTAAGGAATCTTGTAAGAAAAAAATAAAAAAACTTTTTCTTTTTTTTTCTAGATATAATAATAAGTAAATGTTTGGCATGTATGTGTGACACATAGGTAGACAGACAGACCCCTTAAAACTGTAGGAACAGTTGACAGTTTTGGTTGATGGTTTCTAACAAGAACTATTTATTTTTTGCTGGTACATTAGTTACAAAAAAGAATCTGTCACCAGAGTGTGTTAGGAAGATTTAGTAAGACTTTCATGAAGAGTATATCATAAGTATGAAGCCCAAGGCTTTGTTCAATGTGTGGCTCACACATATGTATGGAAATACATCACCACTTTGATGTCTAACCAAAAAAAACTATGCATTCCTTTATATAAAGAATTGCAAGAAGTAATGAAATATTTTCTACTGTGGGTTCATGCTAGGAAAATAAAAACAGAGAAGTGACTTGATGGCACCATTTTTCAGTCATTAAAATGTATAGCTTTTATTTCACCAGTCTTTGTTGTTTATTTTTGTTGACTTCTTGTGGAGCATAGGGCAACAACTCAGCTTCAGTTTCTGTACCAAGTATGTTTCATTGGATCGAGTTGCAAGCCCCACACCCAAATGCTCCTTCTTTACCTGGGCTTGAGACCAGTTATGGCAACTGCCAAGCAGCAGGTTTCTTTCTTCTTTCAGAGTAACCTTTCCCCAGATAGACCACCAATCTTTAAGGACCATCAAACACACTTTTGAGTTTATTGCCCTTTCCATGTATTCCCTCATTTTGGTTTTTTGAAAGGCTTACTGGATAAGATGAACAGGGAACGGAGCCCCCCCCCCCTCAAAGTGGTTAGATGCTAACTCAGTCATCCTTCCAGCAGTTCCTACAGCCACATTGATACCGAACTTAGATTGCACTTTGGACAACTTCAGCAAAGCCGAACGAGGATTTTGTTGATTTGACATCTAAGGATCTCCATATGCTTGCACTCTGAAAAAGTCACTTCAGTGTCATTCCACTGTCTATCAAGACAGAAGAAGACCCTCGAAGAGTATATACTTAAATTTGTGTTGTAGTATAAATAATCAGATACATGTATAGATATATAAAACTAGTAGTATATATATATACTTACAGGGGCATCCAGTCTTCCAGTGAAATACTTTTTGATCTGCCTTGCAGCAACAATTTGAATTGGAGTAACAGAGGGTAGAGCGACCCATTGTTTTCCAGCTTCAACAAAAAACAAAAAAAAGGGTCTGGTGAGTCACTCAATAGGAATCGTCATGCAACCAATGTCTCTTGGGGGCGATCAATCAGAAAATTGAAAAAAGGTATGATCAATGAATAAGTTACTTCTCTCACCTTTTGCAGGGGCAGTGATCACTAGAGAAATCTTAATTTTCAAGAAACAAGCGGACAAAAATTAAGGGATCAATTTAACATAAACCTAGATTGCAAACTGGCCACCCATACTAAAAACCAGTGGGGGGGGGGGTAAAATGAATAACTGTTAAGTCTTCTAGGTCCATTAGTGCAGCCTGTATGCATGCTACATACATATATAGTCAGCCAAACCAGCTTAAAATCTGTGAGAAACCTTTGTTGATAGTTTTCATGGACAGTTCCTGACACGGACATTCATAAGACTTGATGTTTTTGTCTTTAATTCCTCAAAATGTTACCAATTGTTGCTATCAGCATAGTTTTTTAAACTCAAAGTAGAAGAAAGAATATAGATATATCTATTAAATCCCCACAATGCAGTTACAGTGCTTTATCCTTACACCTTTCAAATTAGCATTTCCTGTCTTTCTGTAGATGTGTTTGTGTGTCTGTAACAATTTCTCATTACTGCTAGATGATGTAGTTCGGTGTTATTGATTACACTGTATTTTACAAATACTGATTGCAAATTTTTGTGTAGCGATACAACTTACAATTCATCCTATATATATATATATACATATATATATAGAGAGAGAGAGAGATAGAGAGAGAGATAGATATATATAGATATATATATACATGCAAACCCTTCACTATTTTTCATGTGGTTGGGAATCACTTGGACTTTTTAAAAATTCCATAGGTTAGAACATTTTAAGGGTACCTTAATTCAATATCTCTGGCTACAATACATCGATTCTATCAATTTAAAGTTATATGCAGATAAACGGAATTAGACTTTTAGTATCGTATCGATTAAGAGGTGGATATCAGATCATTATTATTGAGTTGAGCATGAGTACAGACAATTCTCATTAGTAACCACAGGAAATTTCATGGCGATATATTGTGTGGTGCCTGAGTTACTCTGCTACATACATACAGACAGACAGACTGACATTTGATGCATTATAGTAGGGAAACCCTATTCTGTCTGTAATGCTTGTATCACAAACAATCCCTTTTTATCTCATTTTCAGGGCATAACACAGATTAAGTGTTGAAACTTGCTAAAATAAATTATAGAAAAGAAATTTAAAATTTGGTGCTAAATCATCCAATTTTCTTTGACATGTGATAGCCAGGATAGCACTGGCAGCGCAAACAGCTTGTATTTCAAATGGAAGCTAAATTCTGTGCTCAAAACATTAACACAAATTTTCTTGTTTTTTGTTGAAATACCTAAGCTTTTAGAAAGAAAACAGGAAATCACTGTAATTCCCAGCATCAAGGATGCAATTAAGGTCTCAGCACTTTCACCTCATCATCAACATCATCAACATCATCATTAGCAGCCTTTTAACATCTGTTGTTGAACATAGACCTTCCCCAGGATTCGCCAGATATCTCTATTATGGGCATCGCAGAGCCAATACTTTCTGAACTGTCTATTTTGTCAAGCAACCTTATATTTTTCCGGTTACAGTTATGCGTATGATCTCCAGGGACCATGTTGTGAATCATGATGTCCAGCAATTGTCTGACATTCTTGCAACATGACCAGCCCATTGCCATTTGAGTTTTCTAATCGGTTCTAAGATATCTCTGACTCCTGTTTTTTCTCCAATACACAGCGCTATTTTGTGATCTCACCATGTGATGCTGAGCATGATTCTCTTATGTGCATCTTGTTCACCTCCCTTGCCAAAATGTTTAGTTGTTGGCTTAGTGATGTATAAATCATCTTGACCACTCAGTCGGTATTTTTTCTTTTTCTCCCATAATACAGTGACATGGTAAGTTTATAATCAAAGTATACACCTAATCTACAGGTAAGTATTAGGCATGGAAATGCGGGATGGGAACGCGGAAGTATGATGTATACTTAAATCTCAATTTCCAGATTGCTTGTATGTTCAATATCTACTAAGGGAGATAGAACTGTATATCTAGTTCCTGAAACTCAGTCAAACTATATACCTACTTCCCAAAATTCATTTCCATCACCTGTAAGTACCCATGATAAAGCTACGCTTTGATACTCCAGTAGAAAAGCAAGAAATATTGATGTACAAAATCCAAATTACTTAGTAGTACATCTCTACGTCTACTAAAGTATACCAATACAAGAATGAATTTTTACGGTTACGTTTCTATATTTTTTCTTATCTGTACTTGTTTATTTACTAAGTATGATTTCATTCAGAGGTCGTTTACATGAGTTCAGATTACTGTCTAGCAAAGATTTCTTTCCTCTGGGGTTAGGATAGGCCTATGAATAAAATAACCTTTTACCTGTAGAATGCAGGGTAGATTTTCAAAACTAATTTTGGAGGTGGGGGGGGTTAGCAACTTCAACGCTGGGAAATACAGTATATTCATTGTTTTTTTAACATTAATTGAACCGAACTTACGGCCAGTGCAGACAAAATAGGTTTTCTTATTGGCGCCTGTTCCTTTCTCTTCTTTTGGCACCGTAGGTGGTGGTTTATAATCTGGCTTTGGAGGCTCATCTTCCTCAGGTGGTCCGTCTGTAAGAGAAAACATTCCGTTGCATTTATGTCTATCTTTATTATTAGATGGAGTATTGTGACCCATCAAATTAATTTTGACTACTATTTACCATCATAAGTTTTAGCTTGCTTTTCCTTTTTATCACAGCTTCAACTCGGACTGTCATTTCTATGGCAGTGAGTGAACAGCAAGGATCAGAAATAAAGAGTAAGCTTTCAGTGAGAATCGAACTCACGTTTCTCTCGCGAGAGGAAAGCTCGGTTTATACCCAGTTGCAGAACCACTCCACCACAAAAGCTTCTAAGCAAGCAGAAGTCAATTTCCACCTTTTAAACTTACCCTTCATTCTGATACTAGTTGTATTATTGAAGCAATTATTTTTATATTTATTATTAAATGGATTATTGTAACCTTTTGAATCAATTTCAACTACTATTTACTTTCATCTTAACTCTTTGAACATGCTAATGCAACCACCTTTTGAATGTCCATAAACACAAGCAATTACTAAGTGTGTTTTGTTTACGAACATCAATATATTTTGATACCCCTCGAATCATGACCCAGTGACTGTAATCTGACCCGGAGACATTGATACACAGTTAAGCCTAATATCATATACATGTAGTATAACTTGTAGTGGGTATTACTTTGAGTAAATGTATCTACAATTTATATCAAACACAACTCCATGAGTTGAATGAAGGCCATGTAACTAAATGAATGAAATAGTAGTACAAACGAACAACTCATAGTAAGTAACAGAAGGTACCAAGGTTAGAAGAACAACACATGGACACATTTTTTGTACCAACGGACAATGAGGGTATTTTCAGCAAATTTAGTAAAAGTAATGTTCATATAATTCATATGTTCTATGAGAGTTATGTATGAGAAATATATTGTGTTTGTATGATTTGTTAACAAGGACAGAGAGTGTAAAATATAGAATTATCTCCTGGTTTGTGGAAGTTGTTATGGAAGTTGTTTTGTGTGAATGAATGAAATTAGATGTGAGTACTTAACTTGGTCTGTTATTAAAGTTCGGTGCAGGTAAAAACTTGTGTTTGTGTGAGCAACGGCCGTGCCCCATAAGGAAGTGAAAGGTGAAACTGCCAAGTTGGACTGAAGAACTGCTGAGTATTACTGTGTGTGAGCAATGGCCACGCCCTTTAGGGTAGTGATGGCCAGCCATCAAGGCTAGCTCTGGAGAAATTGTTGAGTATTGTGTGGATGGTTGGTGAAGTCACTTATATCCTCAAAACTTTATTAATTTGGCCCCGGCTGAAGTCAGGTTTTGGGTGTAGAAAGATGCTTGATTCTAAAATTTGATTGCTTGAAAAAAATTGCTGATTTTAGTCATGTGGAGAACTGTCCAGGTTTCAATTACTGTGGTGTCAATTTTTCTGAATTGATGCAAGTCATTTATTTTTAGTAATGATAGGTTTTCAAGTCTGGCATTTGATGAATTTAGGAGACCATGATGTGGTGAATTTTAGGTCCACATTTATTTCATATTGTGACTTAGATATAATTGAAGATACGACAAGTACTGTATAATGTTATTATATTTGCTATTCATATTTCTAAATGGATAGTTTTACCCTGAATGTTGGTCACCTAGGCTTCTTGGTGTCCGTGTGAGAGAGTCATACATGTAAGGGGGCTTAGTATTCAAAGGGTTCATTTTTAAGTTGTTTTATTACAACTTCAACATGTAGAGTGGGTTACAATCCCTTTTTTGAAGCCCCACAAAGCAAATGAACATAAAACATGTATAGATTTGACCATTTTTTTCCATCTCTGATCTGTAACCTGATTGTTCAGTTTTTAATGACATTGGCAGAGGTATGTATTCTCTGGGTGCTTCCTTTATTACAGACTACAAAGAAAAGCCTCACTTTTTACGTTAGAACAAGGGAAAAATTGTTTTTAAATAGCTTATTATTCAAAAAGCACAATATGAGAAAATTATTTTTTTCGAAAATCTGTCGTGAAGTTTTGTGGTTGAGTTTGAAAAATAATTGAAGCATCAATATTTTTCTGATTGTTTTTGGAGAAAAAACAATTTATTTCCAAAAGAATTTTGAGGCATTACTTACCCTCATCAAAATCGTCATTCGTATGGGCTTCATGTTCAGTTTCATGTTCGGTTTGCTAGGGGAAAAATGAAGTTCATCATCATTGGTGTAGCTAAAGATAACCAAAGATTTGGAGGCCTGGGGGACTTAGCTCCTTGAGAAGCCACCTCCAACATTTAGTGAGATTTGTTGAAAAAAAAATAAATGTAATAAATAGATATGCACTATCATTTAATTGATGAAAAACAACTTCAGAGGCTGATTATTATTTTGCAATTCATTTATAAATATATCCTTGTTAGCGTAGAAATGCAATAAGTGAACTACAATTAATAAAGTTTTGGAAGGCCCCCTCCATTGGGAGCTGAGGAAGGATGGGGCCCATTTTCAAAAAGCCCCCTCATTCAGCTATACAACAGTTCATCATATTTGGACAGTTACAAATGTATATTTTATGAGAATCAGAGAAAATTCTAAAGCAAAGAAGATAATTGTCTCTTATTTTTCAAAGAGTAACTAAAAAATGACCTAAAATTCTTTGATGGGGGGGGGGCAGTTTTATTTTTTATTTACTCCAAGCATCAAATGGTATAGGAAAATTTTCACATGAACCATAATTTCTTTTTATCAACCAAAAATATGCATTCATCCAATCAGCAGGCAGTATTTCAAAGTCTTTCTTAGAGGTTACTTCAAACTGATGCAAATATATTCAACTTTGCACTGAATATCCTCATTTTTCCAGATCATCGAAAGTGACATCACGTCCAAATTACTGCATGCCAATCTCAGTGAGTTACTTGTTTCTAATAAAGCAACATGAACTGCAGATCAATTCACTCATCACTTTTTCAGAACACCACTTGACTGGCTACAGGAACAAAAAGTTTGCAAACCAAACTTCAGTAACTGGATGGATTTGAAGCAAAGCAAGCTAACAATCTGATTACAGAACGGAATTTCAACTGATAATTTCTTTCAATTTTATAATCAGCAAGAAACTTCATGACCAGTCTACCTATTTCTGAAATGCAATAATGATCAGAATAAAATTTGCCTTTTCAAATTCAAATCCCTGTGCTGAACTACAACCGGCAGTAATTTCATTCAAAGTCAGTTTTATATATTACTGCAACTATGAACTTCTATGTACATACAAATATATTAAATTCACACATCTGTACACACACAGTAATGTAACAGAGTGAATCAACTTTGTTGTGTAACTACAAAGACTATAAGAAGCTAACTACCTGTCTATGAAAACTCACTTACAAACAAACTGTGTAATATCCAGGTAAAAAGCAGAATGCTTAACCACAGGATTTTTCTTCCTTTTTTCAATTCTATGTTAATGTTGTAACATAAGTCTTATTCTCTTTAATATTCACTTTTGTTTGTCAATTTATATCTTTTATCAATATTCAAACTGTGAAGGTTAGTGTAACCACATATATTTCACTGTACAAAAAACAGACAAAATTGATTTGATAAGTATGAATTAGGTTGTTCTATATGAAATGTTGTTCTTTGAATAATAAGACGAAGGATGACTGGTCTGATTAGTCACTTAATAAAATAGCATGGCATGTTGGGGGTGATCAATTAAAAAGTTGGACAAAAGAGTGATCAAGTTACTTCTCTGGCCTTTTGTTGGTTAGTGATCACTAAAAAAGTCTAAATTTTAGAAAAACAAGTATTAACACTGCTGGATACAAACTAAGGGGAAATTTTCAAAAAACATTTTTTCTAGGTATAATTTACGTGTAAATGTTTAAATTTTCAGACCTCTAGCTTCATTGGCGTGACTTATATGCAAGAGACATATGTGGCTAGTCAGAGAGATCAACTTAAAAACTGAAGAAACTTATGTTGACAGTTTTGCATGACTGTTTTCATTGATGATTTCTAATCTAAACAACAAAAACAGTAAATATTCAATCAAAATTTGATCCATCAGAAGCAATTGCCTTTTCTAAATGATATGTCATCTCTATGAGATTCTTTAGATTTAGTAATTCTGCAAAAAGCACAAAAATTGAACCTTTTCTTATGGATATGAAGTTCAAAATGCTTGAAAAGATGATAATCTATGAAATAGATGTCTGGTGAATACAAAGGATCCTGCAAGTCTTCATATCCCAATTCTATAAGCTTTAACACAGTCAGCTGAAAGGTGTTGGATATTGGGGACTGTCATGGAGCATTACACTCAGTTCATTTGAGGCTAATTTTTTCCATGTTTTTTAAATGTTTTCAATCTTTCATTTAATGTACCTGTATCATTGGCTGCTATGGTTGATAATTCTTGATCATTGAGAAGAATTTTAGGCGTTCATCAAAGTATATTATTGATATCCATATTTCCAGACCTAAACATATTGAACCAATGCTGAACAGTTTGCACTGTAGTGGTGTTCACTCCAAATGCTTTGTTGACATTATTGGCAGCTTGAGCAACATTATATCCCAATTTGAATTTGTACTTGAAAATTTATCTAACTTCTTGGATAGACACCATTGCTGTTAAGGGCTCAAAAACCTCTGATAATAGCGGATTATATCTTCATCTACATTGAATCTATAAAAGATGCAATTAAATAAGTAAATCTTTCACTTTTAGCATTATTTTCTATAGTGTGAAAAAAAGAAAGACATATCTTTTGTAACAATCTAATGGAACATTAAGTTACCTTAATGAAAATGCTACCAGTATGGTTTGGACCATAAATTCATGATTTAAAAAGAGAAAAAAGTTAGTCACTCAATAAAAATCATCACATGACCAATATCTTTAAACATCACATTGTGTTGGAGGTGATCAATTAAAAAATTTGAAGAAGGGTCATCAATGAATAAGTTACTTCTTTCACCTTTTGTACTGATTACTAAAAATCTCTGAATTTTCATAAAATGACTGTGAATGCTGCTGGACACAAACTGAGGGATCAATTTAGCATAAACCAACATTGTGAATTGAACCCACCACTAAAAACATGTTTAGGGGAGAATTTAAAAAAAAACAATTTATTGAGAGGAGTGTGTGAGCAAAATTTCAAGTCTCTCATATAAACAGTAGGAGCTGGGCAAAGTCCAAATACATAGATACATAAAGACATATATACATATAAATGTCAGAACTCGTGAATAACCTGAACCCAGCAAACATGTTTGAACCTGTTTGTTGTGGATAGCGGTGATTAAAAAGACAAAGCAAAAAAATAGAATGTGTCCATCCAAACCTCTTCTTCATCTTCTTCATCTTCAGCCTGTTCTCCCTCTCTGTACTCCACTTCAGCAATATAATAATTCTGTTCGATTCCAAAAACTTTCCCCCAGAATCGTACATGCTGAAGTGGTTGAGTGTCAACCAGCTGCTTCAGAGCCATCCACACTTTAATGAATTCCTCTTTCGAAACTCCTACTCCAGCCTGTTCAAAAAAGGATACTGCCTCCATCAAGTTTGGCAAGGGAGATTCAACATCTTCCTCATGGTCCTCAAAATCATCTTCTCCTTTCTAAAATGAACAAAATATGTTAGTGTCAGTGAATTACAATGAAAGACCCAAGTTCAATTCGAAATAGCTTTTATTTTGTTTACTAGTTTAATCATGATGGCAATATTCAAGTATTTTTGCTGTTGTATTGTACTTATAAAATACCAAAAACATTAAATACAGAGATGATCAGATTAGTAGCATTAGTGGTGATTTTGATCACATGACCAGCTGAACAGCTTCAAAAACGTTTGTTGAGAACTTGAGGATTCTCATATAATCTCTCTCAAGTTTGTAAAACATTATAAAGCCAACTTGATGTATTTCATAATTGAAGAAAATTCTATTATGTTGATTAGAAAATAATGTTAAAATTTTGACAAATTTAAAAACTCCCAAGCAACAAGCAAAACAAGGGAGACAATTAGAGCGAATTTACCTCCCTTGAAATGTTCGAGTGTAAATGGAAAACAGCACAGCTTACCATAGTGATAAGTTGTTACAAATAAGATATCGTTTCTTGAATAGTTTGATGAGAGATAATGTTAACAACAGAAAGTTGTAAATATATAACTAAAATATGTCCCATTTGAAGCAATAAACTTTTTCTTCTAATCATAATATGTTATCTCTATAAAAATTATTGATGTTTAGTAGTCATTAATTCAGTAAAAGCACAAATTATGGCTTCCTATCATTGAACCTTTAATAGGGGAAATGATGTTCACAATGTTTGAAAAGATGATAATTAGTGTGGTAAATATAGAGGATACTGCAAGACTTCCCATCTCAATTCTCTAAGCTGAGACACGGTTAGCTGAAAGGTTAGCTGTTGTTTGTGGGTCATTGACCACTGCTGTTAATAGTTCTTTGTCATTAAAAACAGGCTTTTGCCACCCCAAGGCTTATAATTGCTATCCATATTTCCAGACTTCAACCTATTGAACCAACACAGAATAGTTGACACTGTAATGGTATTCACTCTAAATGCTTTGTGGATGTTATCAACAGCTTGAGCAGCATTGGTTTAAATTCATACTTGAAAATAAATCCAACTTCTTGGGTACATAGCATTGGTGTTAAGAGCTTGAAAACCTCTAATAATAACAAGTTATGCCTCTATTCACATTGAATATACAAAAAATGCCATTGAATTAGTAAATTTTTCACCCTTAGTATCATTCTCCTTGGTGTAAGAAAAAACAGTATTTCATGTGTAACAACCCAATACATTTTAAATGTATTTATTTGGTATAACCATGAGTTTATGTCGAAATACACAGGTCTGTCAGTTAAGTAGTAGACATCAGAAAATATCCTGATCCATTCTCTTCTAGTGCAAGAGAGGGAGAGCTTCCTGATCCATAGAGTACTTTTTTTAAAACTGGGACTCAAAAGTCTGAGGATAGAGTAACTTGACTCTCTAATTCATTTAAAAGAATAAACGGCAGTGACTAGAGAACAAAATGTCACAAGAAATATATACACATTATTGATTTTGACTAGTTTATCTTTCATCTTATCATTGTTGCTTGCATCAAGTTCCAACTGATGCTGTTTACATTCACTTTGTACTGATGTACTTGGAAAAAGCATAAATTCACTTTTCATCCTCAGCTGTGGACAAATACCATGGCTTTTGAAGTCTTTTAGTCCTGTATTAGAAGGATACTCTGAAAGAGAAAGCTTGTCAAGCCCAGGTAAGAGAGGAGGGTTGGGTATAAGGCTAGCAATTTCAGCCCATTAAAAAGGAAAATTAATTGCCCCTCAAATGACAGCAGAGTGGTTGCAGCCCTGTGCTTCACAAGGGGTTCACATTTATAAATAATAATATACACTGGTACATCTCATAATGATTGAGTCTTATAACAAAATTTCACTTAGCAAAAAGTTTCAATTGTGAAATATTTTCAGTTTGTGAGAAAAAACCTACAAAATTTCACAAAATTATCCAGAAACACCTAAATTTTATTGATAATCATCTAGATTTATATCTAGTATCTAGGTGTAGATTTTCAGATAGACAGACAGACAAACATTTGATAAATTATGATAAGACTAGAGTATACCTGTCAAAAACGACAGGCTCATTTATGTATATGAAGCTATCTTATTAGATAATTTATTTTCAATAATTCAGGTATCCTAATTTTAATTTTTTTTTCATACCTTATCTCAACTTTAGCTGTTTTAAAGGGTGCTCTGACATAAAGTCTTAAGAATTTCTGTAATGTAATCTTCATTGTTATGTCATCACAGGTAGGTAAATTATCAATGAGATCAATGTGCAAAACAAGCAGAGAAGAAATTTTCATATATGCCTATTATACGTTTAGATTATTCATTTATCTATTGCATTATTTACATGTTCATTTGTATCTATACATTATTTAGAAAGCAATTAGTACAATATACATTATTTGCAAGGTCATTACTAATGATTTGAGGATCTAATATTTTTATTTGGAATGAATTTCTGAAATCCCATAGCTTTGTTTATTCACTTAACTAAAGACGTTTTGTAGGATGGATTGTCCTTGTCAAGAAAGGTAGCACTATACCTGAAAGAGTTTCATTTCAAGGGTTGCTGAGGCCATCTCCGCGGAAGGTTCAGTCATTTGTAGAATTGTATCAGAAGCTTGCTGGAATTTGAATTTCTTTGTTTCTTTGCTTATGTCTTCTAGCATCTCCACAGCATCTGCCTTCCTTTCTTCCAGTATCTTGGTTATAACATCGCATAAATGGTCATATCTGAAGAAGGACAAATCGCTCAGCTTACTAATAAGAAAATGGAACAATAAATCTAAATTTAACTCTTGAATTCATACAATTAAAGCAGAATGTTAATTCCATGGGAAATGACTTTTGATTGAAATTATCTCCTTTTGACCATTTCGTGAATTTTTTTCCCTATTCAATTCATAGGAGAGTTCCACTATTTTTCATTCTATTCATTGAAAAGTTCCTCTGTCAATTACAAGTGGTTTATGAATTTGAGAGTTAATGTTTGGATTTTCCCATATCATCAATATATTTTTGTGATTTTTTTAGTTTTTTACATCACTAAAAATCTTTCCAATGTTACAGATTAACAGAAATTAGGAAAATCAGGTCTGGTTTGTCACTCAATAGAAACCATCATGTGACCAACGGCTATTGACAACATGCCAATGTTCAAGGTGATCAATTTAAAAAATTGCTTCTCTCACCTTTTGTTGGGCAGCGATCACTGAAAAAGTTCGAAATTTCATAAAACAAACGTGAACACTGCTGGAAACAAACTAAAGCATCAATTTAGCATAAGCTTACATTATAAATCGAAATTTAGAATATTATTTGAAGGGACCACCACTGCTTCAGCATCACAAATACAATCAACTATTGTCAGTGCTTGGGGTCCTTCTGATAACCACGGGGTCTTAAGCAGCCAATTAGTTTGCTCATGCATCAGGCCAGCTCTGAACAACTTCAGAACTTCCACACCAGTCTTTTACAATCTTATAAAAGTCCATGTCATTTTTTTGTCTGTTTATTTTTTGGTTTTTGTAAAGAATAATAAGGCTCAACTGCTTGTATGTTCATGTCTACATCATTACTACTACATCTACTGCTGCTACTGATGTCTTATTGGTGGCACAGAAATCAATTCTTCAAAATATAGGCATCTCTGATTTTTAATGAATAAAACTGTTTTTTTCTCAAATCAAAAAATAAATTTACGATCCTATTCTGTTGCCTTATTGTTTTAGGATTATTAAAAAAACAGAAAATATGAGAAGTTGTAGAAAATCAAAAGAAAAATGAATTTGGTTTGAAGTGTGCATTTTTTCGTTTTCAATAAATGCCTTTATAATAAAATATATGTATTTGTATGCTTTATCCATATAAAATTATCCTGTCATTTTTAATGTGTGCTATGCTAGAGTGATAATAGTATTGTATTGATGTGTTTAGCACAAGTGGTATTGCATCATTTGGGGTTTGCAAAAACTTATCAGATTCACTTTCTTTTTTTTAATAAATCTTAACTCAATTTTTCCTTCTTGAAAATGATTATTCAATAATGTATTTTATTTTGATGGCTAACTTAACTTACTCACCATAATGAATATTTAGAGAATATGTTTTAAAAAATGAACCTCCCTCAGGCTTTTTGGCCAGGATTATCTTTGGGCATGATGCAGTATAAATGAAATGTGCCTTATCCCAAAGGATCCATCACCCAGGTGAGCATTTACCCAATGCACAAACTGAGTAGGGTTAGTGGCATGTTCTGATGCCTGTGGCAAATTCTGGCCTCGTCCACGTGTATGTTTGTGAGATCCCACTTTAAACTGCAGCACGCATTGCATTTGTCCAAGTGATGAAAAAGGGTTTTGGTAAACTAGGTATATGGTAAGGCTGTGTCTAGGATTTATGTTTGGGGATCTCAGAGGGGTCCATCAGAAATGATGGCCAATTCAGGGGGCATTTTGAGACATACAAAAAACTTGGAAATTGAGAAGTAAGTGCATGCCAGGCAATTGTTACCTTTTCCACATTAAATTCAAAACATTTTTGTGTTAAATTTTGCTGCACTATATTTTGTCTGGAGAACTAAACAAATTTCGAAATTTCATCTGATCACTGTTTTTTTCACTTTTTTTCAAAACCATATCAGCGAATTTATTTTTCAAAGATTTAATTTCCAAACGAAAGCAGAAAACTTGAACATTTGATAATGTATTTCATTAGATTTAAGTACAAAGGATATAAGTTGGTTTTTGTTTTTAGATTTAGGCTTGGGGTTATGGTTCAGGGTTTGGTTAGTGTTTAGGGTTTGTGTTAGGGTTAGTGTTTAGGGTCAAGCTTATACAAGTCAATTATGGAACAAATGAAAGCAGTAAAGTTGTCATTATCCCGATGGTAGTTTTGTCTTTGAGAAAATAGTTTACACCGTCCATTTATTTTGAATTTAAAGCAGGAAAGGAAACAATCACCCTCCCTGCTTAGCCCCATCTATTTCAACCACTTGTATTTTCCCTCGGGAAGAGGCTAATAAATAGAGACTGCTAAACTGGCTTTTACCGTGCAATACTGACTCTTATTTTGGTGGGGAGGGGAGCAGAGAATTTTAAAAGAAGATTTTAAAACTTACAGGTTCATGCCTGTTTTTGAACTGGCTGTTAAAAGAAAAGATTTTGCATCGATGAAATCTTGTTCCTCTTTTGTGGTGAGGAAACTCTGGTCTGCTAGGAGATTGGCTGAAGATGGGCTGCTTCGTGAATGTTGCTTGGCTGATCCTTGAGACCCCCCTTGGGGTCCACCCTGATGTGCCATATCGATATATGACGGAGAGGAATCTTTAAACAACTCTTCATCTTCTCCATTACTAGACATGATGATTTAGATCAAGAAGCAAATGAAGTAGAAACTATTTTTTGCAGGAGTTTGAAAGAGAAAAAAAGTTACTTATATACGTATATTTAGTATTTCTCAACAAGGAATAAAAGCAGCATCAATTTGTATAAAAGTATTTTTCTTTGTATCTTTAGGGGTTGAAAAACGAAGTCCCCCTAAAAAATGTGGTCAGTTAGTTTTGAGAGTTTCACTATATATACTTAGAAGCTTCTGTCGTTGTTAAGGCGTTTCCATGGAGACAACGGCAGCGATGTATGCACTCAAAAACAGTGACGTCACACCTGACGTACTAAGCATCTTTCTGACCGTTCCACTTCCTGTTTTGCTCACCACCATAACAAGATGATCGTAAGAAAGAAAAATGTAGAAAGTTGAAAAATATATCAAAACTACCGTTAACTAATTTTCAATTCAATTTTCAAGTAATATATATATTATATATATTTTTACGTCTTGTAAAAAAAGTTTTTTTTTTCCTGAACTTCAGATTTCTGTGCGAGAAACAATCCCCGCAGCAGTGTTGCCAATTTAGATGTTTTTCATCTAAATCTAGATGTTTCTAGTTGTGTCTAGATGTCAGAAATCGGTATTTGGATGTTTTTTAATAAAATAAGTAATATTTGTATTCAATTTTTTGTAATGAAATAATAGAATATATGTTGAAGATTGAAATTTACCTTTAATTTGATAATAACTTGTTATGTATTTCCTAGATTTCAGGTATTTATCTGAAGAATCTAGTTGTTTCTAGATGGTTTTTGATTCAATTTTAGATATAAACTTGAAAATAAAGTTGGCAAGACTGGCCCGCAGCAAATATTTATTTGTCATGGTCCCGGTTCCGTTCTCAAATGTGTTTCTTCACTCTTAAACAAAGTGGATTTAAAGTAATTACAAGGAATTGTCAACACAGCATTGTTCCTGTTTTAACTGGGCCTTGTTTAAGATAGTTTTCAATGTCTTTTTAGTTTATATTCAAGTTTCAGTAACGATTTTCATGGCGATGATTCGGGGTGTCCCCCTAACTTTTAAGCCTCTACTTAGGACGACTACGGAACCTCCAGGATCGTCATTCATCAGAATAAAGAAATAATCATCATGTTATTATTATTGTTATATGTTTACACCTGACTGTTATACGTATATCTATACATAGGTATATGTGTATATACGTAAAAAATACATTGAATGATCAGTGATACGCCGACAATTTTGGTGAATCGAAGATAAAAGGCAATGTTACCCAGAAAAAAAGACCATTCTGGTTTGAATGATGGAATCGCTGGTAAATATGTTAAGAGAGACACTCCACCCGTCCTCAGAAGTAAGTTTGTTTTTTTGAGGAATTTTTCTTTTTAAATAAATACTTTAGAAAAAAGTATCCCTTTTCTTTATATTAGGATAAATAAATGTTCCTTTTTAAAACTTTTTTTCCAAGTCAGAAGATCAATTTTGTTCAACAAACAAACAAACCCTAACCCCCTGACCATTAATATCTCAGATCTTCAAGTTTATATTTGTTTTGTTTTAATAAATACTCCTTATGTAATTATATACCCCAGAAAAATATCTATGGAAAATGGATCTTTTAAATTAGGATAATATTCCTTTAAACTTTTCTTTGAAACTCACTAAGAGACATTCCACCCGTCTCCCAGAAGTAAGTTTGTTTTTGGGGGATATTTCTTTTATTCAAATAAATACCTCTTATTTAATATACCTAAGGAAAAGAACCTCTGAAACCTGTATAAACTTTTTTGAAGTTATACAATCAGTCTAGTGTCGTTCAGTGATTATAATAAACGAAAAGTAACTGACCATTTTCAAAAATACCTCAAGATCTAAGTTTGTTTAGGAATTTTTATTTTCAAATGAATACTAAGACACCCTACTTGTAAGTTGTTTTTGTGATATTTTTCTGTGAATAAATACTTTTCTATTCCTATCCCTGAGGAATATAATCTTTAAAATTAGGATACCATCATACTGACCATCAAGAAAATACTTCAAGATTTTTAAATTTGAGCATTTTAAAAATAAATTAAGCTATATTTGTAGATATGTTGACTGAGAGAGATTCTACACCTGTCCTCGAAAGTAAGTTTGTTTAGGGGGATTTTTTTGATAAAATAAATTCCCACTGAGGAGAATCTTTTCAAATCAAGATGATTTAATGTTTTTTAAAACTTATAAAATAATAAGATTAGTCTTGTGTCGTTTAACAAACAAACAAACCTAAAAACCCCGACCATTAAAAAAACAAACTAGTTTTCTGTTTGTTTAAATAAATACCTAGGGGAAAAGGAATCTTCAAAATTAAGGATAATGTTTCTTTTAAAAATTAAGTTATATTTTTAAATTTTGTTGAGACTAAGAAATGAGAAGAGTCACTTCACCCACCCTCAGAAATAAGTTTATCTTGGGGGGATATTTCTCTTTGAATACTGGAAGGAGAAAGATCTTTAAATGGAGATAAATTAAATAAATGTTTCGGTACTATGTAGGGATGATGGTCCCGATTGGAATTCGGCTGACACAATTTAAACATGCGATCTGATGGAAATTCAAGAGTAGCAAAACAAATACCAATATGATTTATGCCTCTTCATCTGTTTTTCTTTCATTAATTCTCATTTCTTTTTATTCGTGCGCCGTTTTCAACATCGAGTGTGCAAAACTTTGCAATAGGGACCACCTTCCTTACAGTGGGCCCAACTTTTTTTTTCCAATAAAATTCCAATTTCTTCTGTCGTTCAACTATCAAAGAAACCAAAAACTTGGTTATTTCTATAAATACCTTAAAATCCTTAAATAAGTGTAATGAATATTTCTATTGAACGGTTTTAAATGATAAATCATATTTCTATAACAATACCAATACCCCCCCCCCCCAAAAAAAACCCTGACCATTTAAAAAAAATACCTACCTCAAGTAAGTAATAAAGACATGCATTTGAAGAAAAAAATATGCATTAAGATCTTAAAATCTAATTGAACTTTTTTCCTTTCGCACGATTTTAAAAAATTAAGATCCATCCTGTGTAGTTTTTATTTGCAAAAATAGATTTAAAAAGTACCAAAAGATGGAATAAATGATATTTATTCAAAATCTTTATGTATTTTTTATTAATTTTTTTCTTTTAAATTAGAAGAGATCAAGTTTGTTGCTATTTCTTCTAAAAACTGGTTATTGTAAAAAAAAAAAAAATACCTGGAGAAAGAATAAATATCTTTGAATCAAGATTAATAAAATCTTCTCTTTGACCATTTTTCAAGAAAAGAAGATCAGGCTTGTGTTGTTAACCTTTACCAAGATAAAGCTATTTTCTAAATTTTAAATATCTTTGAATTCTACCAATTTTTTATGGAATTATTCGGGCACTATGCTAGTTCCGTGGTCTAGCTTAGAATACGGCTTCTGTGGCCTTGAGTTCAGGATCAAAGTGTAGTATCTGTTTTTGTCAACGAAATGAAAGTTAACTTCCCGTTTGCAATTTTAAACTGTATTATCATTGTATTCTAAATGTCGTCTGCTCAATTTTTACAAAACAAACAATAATTTACACTGTTCCGTTGGTGTGAGAAGAATAGATACCACGCTTTGATTTTGAACGGAAGCGCATTCCAATCTGGACCACGAAACTAGAATAGTGCCAATATGTCATACTATGATGCCACAAATCAGCTGCTTTTAGAGTCAAACTTTTTTCTTTCATGAATAAATTTTAATTAGTGATGTATAAGTATGTTTTGAAAATTTCTTTTTCGTTTCAATACTTTTTGTTTACAGTTTTGTTTTGTTTTGACTTTTGTCCTTTTCTTTTTATTGAAAACTAAGGAAACTAATGAAATATTTCATTTTCTACGATCAATTTTTCTCGGAAATTATTGAATTACCTACTTTAACTTTGATTTATTTTGTTTTGTTTTTCCGGGAAGGTTTTTGAACTACATCTTGCTTTAATAATGTGTCACAGTACAACATGTTCAAATAATGAATCATTATTCCACGTGATAATATGTCACTTGGGGTTTGTCATTTGTAAGGTTAATGTGAACTTCGTCAACTTTTATTATTATTCAGTCCAGAATAAATAATTGAATATAATAGTGCATTATTGACTCTTAAGAAAAAAATGCCTTTTATTGATTTACAGTGAATCATTTCCACAACCGCTCGAAATGTTTTTGACTTCTAGGTGTTTTTTTTAAAAACCAGAGAAAATGTTTATATCAAGTAATTCTCAGTACAAAGAAATACTGAGCAATTTAAAATGAGATTCTTATTTTTAACATTGAAAGAAAAAAAATTGTTGATCTTCCCAATTTCAATAAGGAAAAAGGATTTGAACCGAACGACTTTTGATATCTTTCAAGTAATCCTTCAACATTCCAATCGATTCAGCTTCAAGTTGCTTTCTTTCTGTCAAGCAGATGGATTTACATTTTCAAGCACTTGAAGGTAGTGCAGTCAAATTTCTTCTGAATAATCCTGATTAAAGATGAGATGATCGATTTAATTTTATGTTTACAGAAGTAATTAATTATAACAGATAAATTCCAAGTGAATCTGTTGAAATGAAATGCATTAAAACGTTTCTGATTGACCGTAATTCGTTTGTTGTTTCGTCTAATGTTTTGAAAACAAATGATTGTGATTGATATTTCATATTGTTTGGCTTACACTATATATATATATATATATATATATATATATATATATATATATATATATATATATATATATGTGTGTGTGTGTATGTATGTATGTATACACACACACACACATTAAGAAGTACGAAATGTTCTTCAGTAAACAGAAACTTTCCGAATTTTTTTGAACTGATTAATTGAAAATCGCCCTCATTTCATCATTTAGAAAAATAAGATTGAGCTTCTTGAAACTTTTTAAAGAACAATTTATTTACTTCTTGGATAGGTAAATGTATTGCCCCACATTTCTGTCCTTTCGCACATCTCCAAAAGTTCTCAATAAATTTCAATTAAATCTTAAGTAGTGTACGATTCGGGAGAATCTATGCACAGTTACTTCCCCTACATCGTATCTATGTCTCCCATCACACATTATTTTCCAAAGTTCTCAATGAATTTCAAGTCCAAAAAATATGGAAAAATCGAAGCTCATAATTACCTCCCCGGGTTCGTATCCATCTTGGATTTTCGTTCAGTTTTGAATTTGAGACAATTGAGTTGGCTGAGATATGCACTCAGAGTGCTTTTTAGTTTTCGTATGTTTCTATTAAATCACATTTCATATAACTAAGTGTCAAGTAAAAAAATTAGAATTTCACTTTGTGTTGATTGAATTGTTGAGAATTGTCAGCATTGACTTTATTTTGTGTTCATGTGGGTGATCATTGAAAATATTTATAAGAATATGAAACTACAATTTGAGAAATCTGTGTATGCACTGTGGTCACTTTACAACTGGCCATTGTATGAAATTGACATTCACCAGATTTATTAGTCAGCACACAAGGTATTGCAATCTCAAATTATCTTACTAGACTTCCACTCTTTAGAATCATCTAAATTTAATTATGAAATAGAAGAGGAGTAATCAAAATACTTACATTGCTGTAGTTTCATGATGAACAGAAAATTATTTTACATGACAATTATGGCAGGCTGATCCACATGCCTTAAAGTCCGGCCCATTCTGAACATGCACGTTTGTTCCTATAATTTTAGAAGAATTTTTTGACATCTTTTTCATAAACCAAATTGCAATATTGGGGACATAGTCCTGAAAACCATCTCATAAATAATGACAACACTGTGAATGTAACTGGTATTTTTTCTTGGTACAATTGGATTGTTGGTAATGTTTGAGTGTGGGATGTAAAAATAAAGCATTACTACTAGTTTTATAGTTAGGGACCACACTTTATTTGAGGGACTACATTACTTGACTTGTATATTTGTTTTAATTTTATACTATTTGATTTAATATTTATTCTCACTTTGATTAAATTTGTGAAAATATATTTTCTCTACTGTGTGTGTAAAAAGAAAATGAATAGGTTTGGTTAGTCACTCAAAGAAACTGTCACCTGACCAACATCTTTTGGCAGCATGCTGTGTTTAGGGTAATCAATAAAAAATATTTTTCATGATAGGCATTGATCCCCAGAAAAATCTGAATTTTCATAAAACTAGCCTGAACGGTGCTGAGCACAAACTAAGGGACCGATTTAGCATAAATGTTCATTGTACATTACCCCCACCCTACCCCTATTTTGAGAGGGAATTTTCAAAGAACAAAAAGTTTTTTCTTGACATTATGAGGAGTAAATGTTGAAATTTTCAACACTAGCTCCATTGGTGTGGCCTGTACACATGACCTTAACCAACCAGCCAGATCTTAAAAACTGAACAAACCTATGTTGTCAGTTTTGATTGACAGTTACTTAAATTTATCAATTCTTGAAATAGAAAGAATTGATGAAAATTCTTGCTTTATTCCCAGGAATTGAATTGGTTCAACTTTGCTATGGTGGTCCCCATTGGAATTCAGCCGATAGATGGAATAGTGTATAGGAAGGCCGAGTGGGTGGTAGATGCTGAGAAATGGATCTTTTGTGAAGATTTATTTAAAAAGTGGCTGGAAAATAATGCCAAAACTGAGATAACCACATTTCTCAAAATATACAATCCTTTCTAAAGGAAGGAAAATCATTCATATTGCTTGACAATATTGTCAAATTTCATAATTTGACATTTTTTTATACTGAAACATTAGCTCCTTAATTTGTAATTGTCCATTTATGAAATCAGTTTTTTTCAAATAGAATCTTTTATTGATTATCAAAATTTAATGATGCTAAATGCATACTACACAGCAAAACCAGGTATTTGTCTCTCAAGAAAGAAAAACTTCAATAAAACTCTCTATGTAAAGTTTTTTGCAAACTTTTGTCCTCATCTTGGTTCATTTTTTTGTACCCTACAGCCGTCTTCAGGTGATGAATGGATGTATTTTAAAAAATTTTTATTTATCATATTTTCTTTTCTTAGTTGATCCATGTACTGTATTTATTTTTGTATAATATAAACAATTTGATATTAAAAGATCATGGTCAAAATTGGGGGAGGGGGTAATATTATACCCAAGTAAAAAACAATAACATATCCACACACATAATAATTAGCAATGTGTCTTTCTACTCTGTCATGCTAAGAGATGCAACTGATGTAAAATAGAATTTCATGTTCTGATGATGTAACGAAACTTGCTGAACTTGGAAAATTTTTTAAAAAATGTATATGATAAGTAGTTGAAGCAAAAAAAAAAAAATATCTTAAATATCTGTTTGTGGTTGACAGAATGCTATTCTCCAATACCAATCTTAATTATCTATGTTTTTAAAATAAAATCCATATATGCCGACATTTTTGACGGCACTGGTCAACCAATATTTATAATACTGATATTTAGCTACTAAATCTTAGGTAGCATTATATTCCAGACCACATTGAACATAGCACAATTATTTATTTGAAGAAGAAATATATAATCAGTTTTTAGTTTGTGAAATATTTAAAATGGTTTTGAAGACCTGTTGACATTGAAATATTTTTCTCAAACGAAGTGAACATAACTTTTTGTTTTGATTTTGAAAAATCCAGTATCTTAGAATCAAATTTTTTGTGTTTGTTTTTTTTTTATTTTGGGGATTATTAAATTATTAATTAACGAAAAAGCCAAGTTTTTGAGAATTATGTGTAGGAAGGAATCGTTTGCTAAAGTTAGCATGTAAAACTGAGATTCTTCTTCCTTCACCAAAAAGTCTGTGGAGTTACAGAATTGAAGGGGGGGTTGGTGGGGGGGGAGGAGAAGAGAAGGTATGCATATGGCTTTTATGTAGGGAAGGAACTTATCTTTTCCTGAGTATGGTATGCCGTATTGGAATGCTATATTGCTTTCTGTACTGTGTGTATCTTAGCTAGAAAAGAGAAGACTCGCTTTTTTTTTCTTTTTTCTTTTTTTTTTTTTGCAAAGAAGAGGAAAGAAAAACCTAAAGAATTCCTAACGAGTTACATTGCAAAAAAAATTTGCAAATTCGCAAACATTTTTAGACGCAACCATTACTAAACTATAATTTAATTAATTAATAATTCCGAGTGTTCTAATCATAATCATCATCATCATCATCATCATCTTCGTCATATTATTTGATTCCTTGTTTGTGTGTGTGTGTATATATATATATATATATATATATATATATATATATATATATACGTGTGTGTAAAAATATGTTAACAGGACACCTCGCTGTAGGGCAATGGTTAACAAACTATTATTGCAGATCAGCACTGCTAAGTTTGATCCTTACTGGGTGCATCACATTTGTGGCCATATGTGAGATCAAGCTAAGCTGGGTAAATAAAGGTTCATTGCCTTCATTGGTAATGGTTAATGGGCTAGTCTTACAGACCTTTACCCTCATTAGGTGCTCCACACTTGTAGCCTTGAGTCAGACTAAGCTAAGCTTAGTAAATACCAATTAGGATGCTTCATCATGGTGCACTGGTTGGCAAGCTACCATATTTATTCTTACAATGTGATCTCAAATTTTCGTAGTTATATATGTTATCATTTGTTTTACACTGGAGTGTAATGCTACCCCCAATTTTGACCCTGATTTTCCAATATTAAATTTCTCGCATTATACTTAAGTAAATACGGTTGTCTACCAGACCATTACTACTGTGTAATGACTTTGATCTTCACTGCGTGCCCAGGCCACCAGGCCTTGTGTCAGACTAGGTTAAGCTTAATATGCATGCATATTGTTTTTCATGAAAACTGAAACACCAGTTAACACATAGAGAAATTTGAGACTCAAGAAATATTCTCGTTTTATTTGCTTGCCATTGTGATTGGAATGTCTACGAAATTCGTACCATTTCCCAACAAGCGGAAAGGTATATGCATGTATGTTGCGTAAATGTTAGAAACCATCAACCTAAACTGTCACCACAGGTTTCTTCAGTTTTCAAATTGGTCCAGATGGCTGGCTGGCTGGCTATTTATCTACCGTGCATACAAGCCGCATCAATCGAGTTATGGGGCTGAAATTTCCAACATTTACTCGTTTTTATGTCTAGAAAAAACTTTTTTACCCCCCCCCCTCAATAGGTGGGGGGGGGGTCAACATACAGTGTAAGTTTTCGCTAAATTGATCCCTCAGTTTGTTTTTGTAAAAATTCAGACTTTTTTTTCGTGAAAGCCAAACAAAAAATGAGAGAAGTAACTTATTCATTGATCACCCCTCTTTTGATTTTTAATTAATCACCCCCAACAAGGCATGCTGCCAAAAGACAGTTTCTATTGAGTGACTATCCTGACCTAGGTTTCTTTTTTTTTCTTTTATATATATATATATATATATATATATATATATATATATATATATATATATATATATTTTCATACTACAAGTGCTTTTCATTTCACACGTTTGAAAGTTCATATAATCCACCCCCACCAATAAACTGATGAAATATAAAGTTAAAATGTTGGCAGATTTTGAATACACAAGGTATTTTTTTCTCTTGTACAAGATTTTGGCTTATGTATTCCCAGTTCAGGTGACAATGGCAGTATAAAATACGTTCTCATCCTGGTTGTGTAATTTTAAAGGATTTTTTTAAATTTGATACAGGTGTATCCCTGTCATCCCATTTCCGTTACTCTTTATTGCAACTCCAAGATAATCATTCTATGTAAGTGATAAGTCTGCGGTAAGATTTGAACTCGCCTCCCCTATCCTTGGGCTGGATTAAGCTAATATGAGGCTGATTGCATATCTTATAAAAGGGCCCTAAATACACACAATTTTTTTACCTGCATAATAAATTAGTTTTTTTCAATTTGCAATACTGCCAGATAATGCGATAAATATGTCTGACATTTCAGGAATAGTATGATGTTATCAGCAGCTTGAGCAACACTATATCCTAATTTGAATGTTCACTTGAAAATTATTCAACTCTGTTACTGTTAAGTGCAAAACCCTCCAATAATAGTGAATTATATCTCTATTTACACTGAATCTTCAAAAAATGCTATTAGATTAGTTAATCATTCACTTAAGGCATTATTCTCTCTAATATATCAAAAACCACATTTAATCTGTAACATAGTTATAGAGCAAGTTAAGAATCACTGAATCAGAATTAATATCTTGGGGCATCTTACACGGGAGTTTCTTTAAAGTGCATGTGCTACTTTTAAAGGTAAAGAGTCCATCTCTGGAGAGACAACTCCCATTTGAACATAAACAGCTGTTGACAAAATCACTGTTTTCATTACATAAGTCAACTTAGTGGCCCTTGCAAGTTTTGTGTCTGGATGACACCAGGACTTTATAGTTACCTACAAGTTTTCATGATCACCCACACAGCAGGATGCAAGTCCACTGAAAGGATATCTCAACCTTAAATATAGAGCTTAGAGTGTACTCAATTAGCTGCTGAGTGCCCAGAGAAATTTGTCCTTATGAAGAATTTCGCACTCTTTGCCCATACTGGGATTCTAACCCTAGTCCTCCTGCATGTGAAGCTGACATGCTAACCGTTACACTATCCAAGCAGACTGTATACTACATTTGCTATTCATTTGATCAAGCAGTGACAGCACCCCAACTGATTAAATCATGGATCACTCCTGCTGGTTAGCCTTTGTGGTTTAATTAGTAATGCATTGTCATTGAAAAACATGCTTCCATAGAATGGTAATGTGACAGTTGCTATAAATAGCAGCAGAAATGAGATGAGAAAAATACTTGTAGACAAGAACCATAAGTTCAATGATACATCCACCATCCATGGTTGTAATCTTTGGAAAATAAAGAAGAGCAGGTAGTCTTTCTCTGAGTCTATTGATTCTCATACATGGAAATATTATCTGTCTGACTGTCATGTGACCTATAGATAGAATTTATACTCAAGAAAAAAAGTCTCCCTTTTCAAGTCCTGTGTACACAGTTGTGACATTGAAATATTCTGTGAGTATCATTTTCAATAAAAATCATGAATGGCCACTTTTTGGCTTCTTTAAATACACAAATGCATGTCAGACATTGTATTCTTACAACATAGCAGCTGGTAAAAAAATTAATGAAAATAGATGTTCTTTTGATGACATCACACCTTTTGTGAGATAATATAAGTTAGCAAATGAAACATGTAACCGCTTCTCTCCATCTTTCTATTTTTTAACGCAATCAGAACTGACTAATAAGTGACATATTAGAATGTGTTTGGAGAAATTAATAATTTTCTGCTTCCTTTTTTAATGCTTGAGTTATCTTCAAAAAGAAAACTGTTTTCTCAAGGGTCAATAAAGGTCTACCAACAATATGAGGCATGGTAAAAATGCTTATAATTATTAGTGTTGGATAGAATTAGAATTAAATATCTGATATCTCCTCCTTCTGTCTCTCTTTCTCCCTATCTCTCAATACATATTATCTCAACTGGGACGAAGAGGTTGGAGGTAGATAGAGATAGACAGAAACTTTTTTCTTTTTTAAGGAAAGACAGGTCATGTTGAATTCTGTCTGCAAAAGTGATAGCCAGCTTTGGTATGCAGCTGGAATGTTTTTTTTGTTTTTTTTTTAATTAACCAACTTTAACTTGCTTCTTGGACTCGAGAGGAAAAAAAGCATTGAATCTTTTTGAAGATATTATTAATGTTTGAAACCATTTTCCTGACATCAAAGGAATTTTTTCAACAAATTTTTGTCATATTTATCATTTTGAACCATTGGTCCCCAACCAACAGGCGGTGAAGCATGTGCTACTGGACTGCGAGGAAATTATCTAAACGATATGAGTTAGCTGCATCTTCTCTCCTTCTCTCTCACACCCTCAGGTGAATTTGATTGTACAATCTTGATGTTGAATTCATCAGATAAACCCTTTGAGAAATGAAATAGTGTATTAGCCACTTATCAATGACTTATAGATGACATTAATTACCTATATTCCAGTCATGATTAAAACTTGCCCCTGTCTGCTGGTCCACAAGAATATTGTCAATATCTAACCAGTCTGCAGTGCAGAAAAAACAGTGCAAAATTGGAAATGAAGACATGGTTTCTGATGATGGTAATATTGGATATTGCTTTGTTTAATGATGGCCATAAACGGAGGGTCTGAGTGGCTGCAATGAAAAGCAACTAAAATTAAAATGAAAGAAATACTATATAGAATTTAATAATGGTTGACAATCATTTGTCTAATAGAAAAAAAAATCAAGATGATATTATTACAACTACTTGTGTGCATAAACAATAACATCAAATGTGGTGCCAAGCAATGAAGAAATGCTTTATGTTCAATCTGTCAGATTAAATTCATTTTCTTATCTGGAGAGTAAAATGTTCCAGCACCCAATCCTCTTTCAAGTATTGATGAACCATTCTTGAGAAAGTTTTCATTTTGGACCCACTCCCTTGATTTTTTTTAGTGGGGATCCAATTTTCAATGTAAATTTATGCTTAATTGGCCTTTTTGTACCTGATAACATTCACGCTTGTTTTTTTGAAAATTTGGACTTCTTAGTGATCACAACCCTACAAAAGGCAAGAGAAGTAACTCATTCATTGATCGTCCCTTTTTCCAATTTTTTAATTGATCACTCCCAACATAAGCCTATCAACAAAAGCTGTTGGTCATATGACGGTTTCTATTAAATGAAACCAGCTCCTTTTTAAGATCAAAGATTCTATTTAAGTATGAATATGTATGCCAGACAAATTCATGAGAGAAATCCAATTATCATAAGATATCCCACAATTATTCACTAAATATCCATCTCCATGTGACAGTGTAATTCAGGAACATAGTTGTCTCCAAGCTGTGTGCATGGGAACACATTTTGCAACCAGCACAAATTGATGTATACACAAAAAATTTCAAATATTGTTAACTTCCTGTATTTTCCTGTGCGTACAAATGGCTTTCCAAGCTGGTTTTTAGTGAGTTGGTTTTTGAAAATTTCAAAGTAAAATAATAGTATAGAGTTTCTGCATTTGTGCTCACCACAATGATCTGATTTTTAATTATCTATATAATGCTGAAAATCTGATTCTGTTCATAAGTATGTAACCTTCAAGTAGCCAAAACATGTTTTGTAGCCAGGGGTATTCAATTAAGGAAGTCCTAAAATGTGTTGACTTGAAGAATTGCTTCATATACTCTGTTGTCTGTGTCACATTCACCCAGATAATAATGATATGATTTCCATCCATCTATCCATCATTAAAGTCGGATTCTGTTAATCTGTATGTGACCTCTAAGTTGCCAAAACTTGCATTTTAGTCAGAAGAATTCAATTAAGGTACCCCAAAACATTGATCTCTTATTTAGCCCTTTCACAGAAATTGGCTTTGAATCCTGTCCGGAAGGTGAATTTTCAGCTTGTGCACATGAATTTCAGGCATGATGTTAATGTCTACATAAATCTTATCATTCATGTTTTCTAATAAACACCTTACTCTGTAAATTAAAAAAAACAAGGACATTTTTCTTGTACTCTTTTCTTTCATACTAAAATAACATAGTTTATTTTTGTTATAAATTATATATTTGGCTCAAGAACTGTGCCAATCTTATTTTAGAGTTAATTGTCTGTGAGTGTTTATGCATGTGAATTCAGATCTCATTCTCATGAGTACAAATACAGTCATACTTCTTTAATCCGGCTTCATCAGGACTTGGCCATTACCATACTGTAGAAAAAGCAAGAAAACAGAACTTTTTTTCCATTTTGTACTATAAAAAACCACTACCCCAATGAAAACATGGGTTTCTTCAGTTTTCAAGTGAATCTGCCTGCCTGGCTTTGTATATATGTACATATCACACGTTCAGGCCCCAATAGTGGAAAAAGAGGGCTGAAAATTTAAACTTTTACTCCTTATTATGTCTAGAAAAACCTTTTTCTTTTCTCTTTTATACTGATTTCTCTTTTATACTGACCCCCTGCAATAAGTTACTGGGTGTCTCAATATATAAAGTAAATTTATGCTAAATTGGTTCCTTAGTTAGAACCTGGCAATGTTCATAACTGTTTTTCTAAGATTCAAACTTTTTAGTGATCCAACAAGAGGCAGGCGAAATAACTTATTCATTAATCACAAACCACCGTGCCACGCCCTCAACCAACCACCTATAGTATGCTGCCAAAAGATGCAGGTCATGTGACAGTTTCTATTAAGTGACTAACCATACCTATTACATCATAAGTAAGCGAATTTTCAAAATGGTTGGAATATACTTGTCACAGCTGGTATTTAGCCACTGATAACTTTACACTGCCTTTTCTAAAGCCAGTTTTGCTAAATGTAAAAAAAGTCAAGTTGTGAAAAACAAGACAATACGAAGACAGTATTTCACACAGTGATGCCTTGAGGAGAATTTTTAACTCCCATTTGTACTCAAGGAGTCATGGGGAAGTGGCAATTGTGATGGTCATGTTATTTTCTTTTTTGCTCTTCTCTTTGAGCAATTTATTATAATCTACAACCGGCTCGCTACACCCATCAAAGTTCCACCAGTCCTGTTAACTACATTTCAGGAACACTTTCCCTACTCGGCTTGTAGTCAGCCTTTCACAATGCTTTACTAGGGTTTGGTCTTTCTTGATTTGAATTCAGAGTTTTCTGTCTCTTTGAATGGTTGCTCACTAAGACTGCAAGAGGCCAGACTGCCCTGTTATTCACCCATCACTTGGGGGAGGATTGGTGGATTCATGTCCTTCCTAAGGACATTAGTGCAAAGTGAACACAGCCAGAGTTTGAACTTGGTTCTCTGATTCCATTTTCTGTGCTGCTTGCTGTTCGGTCACCCACTCTTCCCTTTATTCATGCGTGAATTTGTAACTTGGTTAGCCAGAGCTATGTCTATTCCAAAGGGGCCGGACTTTATGGTATGTGGAGCAGCCAGCCAATATTGTCTTGTAAAATAATTTCCTGTCCATCGTATAAAAATACAGCTTCAAAGTATTTCAGTGCTTCTCTCCAGTGTAGCCAATGTAGATATTTTATATCCAAATTCAGATGATTCTAAAGAGTGGAAGTCAAGGGAGATATTTTGTAGAAACTATGAAGAAAGATCTATGATATTTGATTTTCTATTTATTTTGATCAGATTTCCCCAAAACTCCCGATCCAAACAGGTCTAAACTCAAAACACTTGTCTGCTTCATCTGCTGACTATCAGGCAAATGTCAACTTCATACAAGGGCCAAATGCCAAGTCATTGCCATGCATATACACACACACAAACACACACACAGGTTTCTTCGATTCTAGTTACATGACTGTTTAAAAATGTAACTATAGTTCAGTTTCTTTTTTTCTCGGTCCTTTCAAAATATATGAATTATACTTGATGCTCTACTGCTGAACTAACAAACTAATTATCATCATTTATTTCTCTTTCCAGATTACGATACTCCAGTCCGTCATACCATCGTGTTTCAACGACGGAGTACAAAAACCCTTGCTTCCTACACTCCCCAGCAATCTGTAAATAGTTTTGCCTATAGTGGCCATTCCCAATTCTCGCCATCAAAGACTTCTACCCATTCCACATACCATTTCGCTGTTAACCCTGGTGGCAATAGCAGCAGCCATAACAGTGCTGGCCACTCTAATAACCAAGTGCTGCATGTCTACCAGCATGTACCCCGAATACCCTCCCCGGGGCCAGGTTCTACTTCTGTACCCCCTTCTCCATCTTCCGGATCCGGGCCAGTTATGTCTGGCCTCAACCAAGCTTTTCAGAACCTCTCGATGGCAGGCTACCGAGCTGGACACGGTCAGCCAGATATCCCCAAACAACAACAACAACAACAACAACAGCAATACCAACAGCAACAGACGATGAGCAGTCAACAGAGACTTCATCCAATTCAGGCCAATGCGATGTCTGCCCCCAGTAATTTGCCGCAATACTTGCAGCAGCAACAGCAGCAGCAACAACAACAGCAACTGATGTTGTCAAATCAAGCCGCTATGGCTGGTGGTGGGAGGATTCCGGCCAGTGCAAGTCCAGGCATCGCCAGAGCGGTGAACCAACTTGGGCCACAGCAGCGTCCACTGCCCAGTGCTCCTCCACCACCTTCTCCACAGTCGACACACCCATCCAAGGCAAAAACGGAGAATGCATTAATGTCTCTAAGGGAAGGTAAGTGACCTATCACCACTACTACTCCATTATCATCATCTACCTCTATGATATGCCGTGTGTATGTCTATATGTTTTGCCTGTAACATAACTATTATAAACAGATTATAGAGTAGTCTCCCTTATTCATTTATTTATTTTTATACAAACACTTGAAAAATTCATGTTCAATCTGGCTGGTTATAAACAAGAGAATGGAGAGCAACGTAATATTTTTTATTTTTTTTTCTAGGTTCAATACATTTGCAAAATTATTTACTAAAACAGCTGTCATTTTTTGACAGCAAGGGTAGACTAGTTAACGATAAGCATCATGGCCTTGCTTGTATGCAGGTAAAAACCAGGATTTCAAGTGCTGATTTTTTAGGCAGACAGGCCCTTTCTATTTGAAAGATAGGTGCATCACAATCTCCCTGGCCTGCTCCTTTGTTTACTAAATATAATCAAAGAAAGAATTGTTATTAAATATTGCAATTCTATGGTGTGTCATAATCTTTATTCCATGCATTATTTGAACTGATTTTCTTTTCCTTGTTAGTTTAATTGCGGTGAAATTCAATTTCTTGAATCTCATTTTACTGGCTGTTCATTTCCTCACAGCCATTTGGTGAAATCTGTATTCCCAGAAAAACGAAGGAAGGCAATTTGAGGATCTTTCTTTTATAGTACATTATTTCCCAAAACACTGGTCGATATTCCTTCTTTAAAACTAGTGTGATAGGGATATGTTTACTATTGTGAAAAAAGGCTTCTAAGTATTGTAAAATTTGCAAAAGTATTATTTATTTATGATAAAATTTAGGTAATATTTACAATGTATTTATGGGAACATGTTTTTTTTTTTTTCTCAAATTAGTGGAGATGTGTTTACAATTTATGAAAAAAAGAATCTATTGTAAAATTTGTAAATGTACTATTTATTTATGGTAGGATTTAGTTTACAAGTTTAGTTTATAGCGAATAGAATTATGCACATAATTGTGTTTGTATCTCGCTATTTCATTTGAGAGGTTTTTTTTTTTCTCTTTTCAAAAGTTTTTTTATTTGGTTTTTAGTTGTTTGTAATAACCACTTATAAGTGACTCATAGTTGACTTATCACCTATATTCTAGTTGTGATTACCTCCTCTTCCCCATTGGCTTGTCCATAATTATATTTGCAATATTGAACCTGTGGAGGACCCTTGATTTAGACTGATGCTTTTTTTTTAAAATTTTTTACCTTCATAAAGTGTCTAATTCATTTAGTACTGGGGTTCTCAAACTTTCTCTTTCAGCATGGCTGTTCGTCCTGTCTAGTAATGTTGGCATACCCCTTGTGAAGAATATAGTATGAAACATAAAGATACAATAGATGGAACACTAGACATATAGTATGTGTTAGTTATATCGTTTAGTGTAATGTTACATTTTTAATGATACGGATGAGCTTGGCACTTTCCAAAGAGTAATTCCATTCTAGGCCCAGTCTAAGAGAGACACACCCACATATCGTTCTCAATTGACTATCTTGCATAAAATTTGCGTTTTGTTTTTCACCAAATTCCAGTATTTTTACAATAGTCTCATATCTCTGTAATTTCTCTTATGTACCCCGGTTTGAGAACTCCTGATGTATTAGAATTCTTTGTTTCTTACTACAGGTGTCCCCCACCCAAAATAGCATGGTTTGTGATATAAGGTGGTTTATGTACCCTAATATTTTTATCTAAACGTATTATCGCCTACTCATCCAGATAACCATGAATAAAAACAGAATTTTTTCAAAAGACTTATTTGATTTCTTCAGTTTTCAGTCCATTAACTTGTCATGTTTTGCATATAATTTCTATGATTTTGAGGTGAAAACAACAGCTTTATTCACTTGTGACATTGTAATTGACTTTTGATTGTGCGTGGTTCAGATATAATGCTGTTATCTGTCTTGGACCTCAACACCCACGTTATAAATGCGTCTCAATAGTTCTGTGTTTGGTTGTCATAGATTCTTGCAGGAAACATAGGTGTCCTTTTTTTTTTCTTTTTTTAAAAAAAATTTCTTTTTGTATTAGAAATACTCTCATACTAGATGAATAGATGTATAACCCGAGGAAGGCTTGAGAATGCATCAGCTGAAAGGATGAGGATATTGGCCCGTACTGTCAGTGTAGTCAATTCAGCATTTTTATCTATTTTGTTGCCATTTTGGGTAGATCCATCATTTTAGCTATTAAAATAACCATAAAAAGGCTGACAGATTTTAGCGTGTTTTTGAGGATTTTTTATGCTTATTCAAGGTTGATTTAGCATGAAAGTAAATTTTGTATTGGTAACACTGATTCCTGTTGATGATAACTTTAAAGAACTCCAGCAAATGCATTCTCTTAGGTCTAAAACTTTGTCTTCTCTCTCACCTGTACGTTACTCTGCTTTTTATACGTTTACTCCTCAGGCTGCTAATTGTAATTATTGAACTGCAGAAACACTTGTAAATGCTATTTAGGAATATGTCACTTAAGGATCCACAATCTATTCAGATTGATGACTGGGTCACTCCACCAAAGATTATAATTGCTGCAGGTTTTAATCACTTTACGGTAAACCATCGATAGAATTTTGTCACCTCCAAAACAGGATTTAACACACAATAAGGAGAACAATATGGGTGTTGGCAAAATGGAGGATCAGGATGCCATGAGGGGTACACAGATAACAATGAAGTACTCTCTTTTTTTCTGTTGACTATTATGTTTTGCATACTAGTAAGGGTGCTTACTTCAGGTGTCCCCCATTTTAATGCTGGTGTTTGGGTCCCAAAAACCCAACCACATAATAACCAAGCCACTATGACTAGGGTTGACAATTTAGCTATTTTAGAGCTGTATCTATATTTTGGGGACCACCACAATGTATCGCAGGAGGCTTGTATTGAGTTATGATTGGCTAGTCATTCTCTGACGCATGACCTTGTACCAGACTATGCTGATCTTGGTAAATATCTCTATATGCAGTCAGTTAAGCTTCTACTCATTTATTTAATTATTTGATCAGTTCATGAATTCAATTCTACCAAAGAAGAGAAGGTGTTGGGCGGTCGAGCAGATAACAGCTCGGAGATTAGGCTCTGTGAGTCAACTTTAAACTCCTACTGAGACAGTTTGTCTCCACTTCACATTAATATCCTTGGGAAAGGCAAAAATTGATTCCTCCCCTGCTAAGCGTAGAATAGCACTGGTTGAAGTGAATGAGACCACTTCGGGTGCTTGTTACCTCAAAATCTATTTCATGTATCTCAAACTGTCCGAGTAAGTAGTACTGTAATATATGGAGCCCAAATAGAAATAGCTGAAGCTGTAGTCAGTGTGAGGGCACTACTTATTTAACTCTTACTACTTAGTTACTCAACTCTTAAATTCATAAACCACTTGTTATTAGATAGTGGAACTCATCTGTGAATTGAACTGAAAAAAATTTTTATTCACCAATTGTTCAAAATGCGATAATTTTGATCCAAAGTTATTTTCTTGGTATAGATTTAAGAGTTTATGAGACTGCTCAATAATTTCTCCTGAGAGGTATTTTCCTAATGCTTTTGAATTGAAAAGAGACTGTCCAATATAATTTTGTACAAAGGTTTTTACTTCTGTCTTTATTGACTCTATGACAAAATCAATCCTCCTAGAAAATCCAGGATGGCCTGCAAACTAGCCAATCAATGTTGATTATTATCTTGTTTGGTGAAAAGGTAGTTTGTTCTGGCACAAGGCCATAAGTGTTTTGGGTTCCCAGGGTGAATCATTCAATATTGTAGTAATGGTTTGTTGAATTAGCTTGTTAGCCATGACTCCATGGTGAGGTACCCTATAATACAGGTGTTCCCCTGTTATAATGCAGGTGTTGGGGGTCAAAGAAATCCAACTGTGTCACAATCAAAATTTAGCCATTTTAGAGCTAGATCTATTTTAGTGGTTGATTAATATTTTGAGGTCTACCATCCACTCAAGTTTAACTGGGGATATCTGTATTTACTAAACTTAGCTTAGTATAGTGCAAGGTCACAACAGTCAGGGTTGAACTCACTACTGGAGTTATGATTTTTTAGACTAGTTTGCTCAACCACTATTCCTTGTTAACATGTTTTAAGATATTTGCTGCATTGTGCATAGTATGGCACAAGGCCATGTTAGAGGGGCACTCAGTGAGGATTGATCTTGCTAAACTTGTGAATTGATCTGTGAGACAAGTTTGCTAACCATTGTGCTATGGTAAGCATGTCTTGTTTGATACATAGATAAAAAAAATTTGAAAAAGAAGAAAGTCAGACTTGTAATGAACAGGCTTTTCTAATCACCACTACCCACAACAGACTGCTTTAAACACTGATGCTGGGTTTAGGTTATTCATGTCTTCTGATATTCAAATGTATCTATGTATTCGGACTTCATCTAGCCATTACTGTTCTTAGTAGAAAACTTGAAATTTTTCACACCACACTCCACATTATGTGTAGGGGAAGAGCTTTTTTGTTTTTTGAAAATTCCCCCTCTAAATACGATTTTAATGGGGGTTTCAGTTTCCAATCTAAGTTTATCCTAAATTGTTCTCTCAGTTTGAGTTTGTGCCCGGCAATGACTTATTTTTTTGAAAATTCAGACCCTATAGTGTTCACTGCCCAACAAAATGCAAGAAATGTAACTTTTTCATTGATCACCCCTTTTCCATTTTTCTGATTGATCACCCCCAACACAGCATGATGCTTGAAAACATTGGTCACATGGAAGTTTCTAGCTTTGTTTTTTAAATAATGAATGTATGGTTCAAATCATTTTCATCAAGGCACCTTAGCTTAATTTGAGATGCTAGTTTTCTTTTTTTTCAAAAGTAAATTTTATTCCTAGATATGCTTCATTATATATGCAAGTCAAAAACCATTCATAGGATTTGTATTCAGCTAGTACATGTTTGTATGTGTATGAATTGTTAAACCTAAAATTTATAGCTTTATTCTAATTTTGTATTATTTATTTTTTTCCAGAAGAAGCTAAACAGCATCTTCAACATCAGGCAGTTGCTGGTGGTTACACTGCTGACTACTATAACCAGTATGATGAGAACTATCAGATACAGCAGTACCATCAAGAGATTCGTAATCACTATGCTCAACAGAATCCTTCTCCCGCAGCAGCAGTCTCTGCTAATTCAGTGACGCACCAGCAGGCGGTGGTACCATTCACTAACACAGTACCAGAACACATACACGGCAATACCACTACCACCACCATCTCCTCATCCTCATCCCCTGCTGGTTAGTAACTACCCTGACTCTCTTTTTTGAACACCAGTAATAGATACCGTATATACTTGCGTATAGGTTGCCCCTTGATTTATGGTCACCAAATCATTATTTCATTGTATGCTTTGTGTATTGTTTTTCAGAAATAATTACTGCCTGTAGGTCATATTATTTTACATTATATCATATGAGAGGCTATACAATTTTAACATAAGCTTATTCATTGGAGGCGTTGCTCATCTTTTCATTATGATTGGTATATTGAACCACCATAGCCCCTCAAAATGTCCTGACCAACCTGCCGAATGGGCTGTAGAATCTTCTTTTTGTTTGTCTGTCTTCAGATGCTCCTGGTCACTTTTTTGAAAATTTACCGAAGAAAACCACCTACTAAGCACCATCTAAAAATGTTGTTTTTTCGTTTTGTTTTTTTAAATTGTTTTTTGAGGGTCTCTGGTCATTTTGGACCAACATTATGCAAATCTTGTGCTGGTATTTTTTAGATAATTGTTCTGGTACCAGTATGGGTTATTATTTTAGTCATATTAGAATCTGTCAACCAACAAATCTTTTAGATAATATTTTAGATGATTAGTTCTGGTACATGCATGGGCTATGGCGATTCACTTCTGCGAGGTACGGATATATTTTATGTGTTCATTATTTGTTGGCAGAAAACATTAAATATCTGACATTGATCTAAGAAAGAGATACACAAATATTACAATCTGTTGATACACATTTCAGATTTATGTAGAATTAGTTTGTATTATCTATTTAATATTCTACCTACTGAAACACAATGATAATATATTTATCAAAGATAGTTTATTTTCATTTTAGAAAAGGTTTCTTCTTTTTGTCCACAATTTTTCTTGTATCTAAATTTTCGTTTTATTCTGCTACTGAAGGAAAGTAGTTTCATTCAATTTTTCTTTTTTTTCAAAGTGTCCTGCAGCATTTCATTCAGTTCATCTGGGGCCTATTTTTTTCAACTTTTTAACATTTCTTCTTGCCTTTTAGATAACATGTTATGGTCATTGTTGAAGACTTAAAATCTCCAAAAAGGAGTTTAAACTATTGTTAGTAGGTTGTTGGCCACTATTGTCAATAATTCATCATTATGAACCAGTTTTGGCCTACAAACTATGGGTATCCATTCTATCTAACCTAAATCTCTTGAACCAATACTGAACAGTTCGCACTGTTGAAGTGTTCACTCCAAATGCTTTATTGATTTTATCAGCTAGAACTAGAGCATTTTATCCTAATTTGAATTTGTACTTCAAAATCAGCCGAACATCTTGAGTAGACACCATTTGGTACTAAGGGCTCAAAAATCTCAAATATTAGAAAAAAGATTTTTTTCTTAAATATAAAAAAATACAATTAGTGAATTTCTCACTTTTGGCATTTTTTCTCAAAAATGGAAGGAAAACAACATTATGAGAACTTAATATTTCTGTCCTCTTTGTTATACACACACACACACACACACACTTATATATATCTAGTCCAGAAGCCTTACTGCTTTAAACTCTAAACACATCAAAAAACGTTTTCCATATTGTTTTTTTTCTGTGTAACTGCATTCATTTGTTTCTCAATATCTGTTAATATTATTTATGTAATTTTCTTCAGTTTTTCTTTGTATTTGATATTATGGAACGATGTAAACATTTTCTCTTGTTGAGATCATCAGTTGTTTACCATGTAATTGTTTGTGGAACTTGAAAACAAAACAGTTATATAAACATGGATTAAACATCACCTCCGTTTCAGCTATGATTTTCATGTGTAGTTTATGCCATACTACATTTAGTGTGTTATTTTATATTGGGTATTATCATGATGTATTGTATATGAATGTTATTTTATTATGTTATTTCTTTTGAGTGTTCACCCGTGTGAATATTAAATTCATTGTGTCGGTTTTACTCTTGGACTGTATGCAGACCAACTTATATCTTTAAGAATACTGATTACACAGAAAAACTTCCAGTTAATTTTCTACCAACATATTCAACTGGAGAATTTGACAGATTTTTCCACTGAACTTCAAGTCAATTCTTCTGCATTGTATACCATCTCTCTTCCATCAATTTGCTTTTTCCTTCAAAGTATCAAATAGATTAGCCTTATATACATGGTTGAAACAAAACCACCTTCAAGCCAGTAGTAAGACTTATTTCATACACACACACACACACACACACACATATATATATATATATATATATATATATATATATATCAATGTACAAATCAGTAATTAAATATCCAATGTGTGATGGCTTCATTTCATAAAGTGCTCGATATATTCAATATTAAGTTAAGTAGAACTAAAAATATGATGAAATAATGGATTTGCTATACAAACACATTTATGTTTCTGCCCTATTTGGACTTCTTCAGGTGATACTTTTACTCCTGAGTAATCATTCCCAATTATTCACTTATATATATATATATATCTGCTGTTTATGTAACTCACTGATTGGACTATGTTGAATCTTGTATCTGTCAAAATTCATTTGGTGATTGTGTAAATATATAGTGAAATATAAAATTCTAGCGTCAGAAAAACAAAACGCAATAATCAGTTATAATTCAGCACTAATTGTATTCACACCTAGTATACATGGTTGAGATTTTGACTTTCTTTGTTACTGTTCACACACTTTACTTCTACTCCATAACACTCTCACTTTCTTTTAGTCATTTTCTGTTCTAAAAATCTAATTATTTTTGGTAGTAATGAGAAAAAAATGATTATCAAGCCCTAGAGTTTTTAGTAGTTTTTGCCTAAAATTCATTTGTGTTAGTGAGTTTGGGCACTAAATCAGTATGTTATGTATTAAAAATCAGGAAGAAAGGGATTGTGTCTGGTCCAGAATTAATGCGAGTGTTGTGAGTGAGAACTCAACAATTGAAAATGAAAGATGTCTGAGTTGATTTCAGCTGTCCTATCAGCTAGACAATGATTACCAAAATAGCTTATGAATTGTTGATGATGTATTTCAGAAAGATTTATATTGTTGGTGGTTCAAATTGTTTAATTACAGTATTGATGTGCTAAATATCATTCAATTTTTAAAATGCATGATTGACAGAAATCAAATCTTGATATCATATAGAAAAAATTAGGTATTGGTGGAAGAAGCATAACTCCAATCAGTTGTCATTTCCGTTGATATTAGTATTCAAGTTTTCTTGTATGAATTTGAGAGTTAATATAAGTTATTTGTGGTAGAATCATTTAATGCTCTGTATTATGATTTCTTCCGTTTGATTTTTCAGCTTATTCGAATACTTATGTGAATCAGCAGGAAGAACTTCCTTTGCCACCGGGCTGGTCACTAGACTGGACAGTGCGAGGCCGGAAGTATTACATTGATCACAATACACAGACCACTCACTGGAGCCATCCTTTCGAGAAGGAAAGTCTTCCTATGGGCTGGGAAAGAATTGAATCTAAGGAATATGGTGTTGTCTATGTCAAGTAAGAACCTATATATATATATATATATATACATCTTTATTTTATTCATTGAAGTATACAAGATACTACCTAGAGGTTCAAGGATTTTATCAATCTTTTTGGTTGAATTTTTATGATGAGGAATTATCCTTACTGCAGGGTTTCCTGCTCCGAAGGTGCAAGATAGGAAGGTACATGGTGCAGCCTGCCATAAACTCATGTAAAATAATTTTCCATTCATCATATGAAATTATGGCTTCAAGGTATTTTGGTTACATCTCCTCGGTGTTACCATTTTAGATATTTTATAAGAAAAATTGAGGTAATTTTTTAGGTTTTATTCATTTTTATTAGAATTTTTAAAAAACAAACTTCAAAACCAACACTGCACTGCCTTGTCTACCGACTGATATGTCTGGCAAATGTCAGCTTTGTGCAATGGCCAGTTGTTGAGTAGTTGCGGTGCATACACGCACGCTAGTGGAATACTAGCCTATAGACGTGCTATTCAGAAAATTTTAATTAGAATTAAAATTTCATTTTTTAAAAAGGTTTTTTTAAAATTTAATAAATTTATATATTATTTGCCGTCACAGTCAATAAATGAACAACTGACATGTTAAAATTTGAACTCCTGTAAGAACAGAATTCTATCAGAATGAATATGGTCAGAATGAATTCTATCTGGAAAACGTCTAAAATAGGGTGAAAAACATCTAGATTCTGGAGAAACAAAAAATTAAGGTTTCAAAAAAATTGAAAAAGCTTTTTCCGACAAAAATGAAACATAAAAAGATTTCAGAAGGGGGTCTAGTGGAGTACTGACACCAATTTCAGGTCTTAGACAAAACGGTATGGCTAGGAGTGCTGGAACACGCAAACACACTCACATCTAAAAAGGGAAAGGACCTTCCATCTCCTTTAGTGGCTACTGTTCTATCATGTTTAATTTTGTTGCAATTTGAAATATAGATATTTTGAGACAATAAGTGCTCTGATTCAAAAATAAAACCCATAATTTAAAAAATAAAAAAATTATTTTTATTGATCGATGATAAAATTTTTTTTTTTTTTCCCCTCTCTGTGAACATCATCGTCATCTCCTTTTTCCCAGTTGGATAACTTAGTTCTCCCTTAATTTATCTCAATGAAATTTTATATGTAGGCTTGTAGAGATATCCTACTGGGGTGATGATGAGTTATAACTAATCTGATTGGTTGTCTTAAAAGAAAAAAAATTGGGTATCTTGGAGTTTACGGTCTTAATAAACAATCAATTGCCACTCTCTTTATTTCAACCATTTTCTGCCGTTCACCTTTTATACTTTCAAGATTTCAATGAACTAATTATGACTTTTGAATTTCAGTTACATTCTGAAATTGTCCCAGTACAATCATCCGTGTACTCCGGTCATACCACAGCAACAAAATTATGTTTTGGCTCCTCAAGAACTGATGATGCCTAAGCAAATTGAATACAGACAGTCCAACCTGTTGGTACCAGCAAATCCTTATCTCCATGAAGGTAAGACTTTTTCTTCTTTATGTGCAATGTCCCTTCAGGACATGGGCAATCATAGCTCACCACAGCTTCCTTACTCTGAAACAGTGTTTGCTGTGGGAGTCTCTTATCACCCCTATTGATGAAGAGTCAAAAACAAGACTTTTTTGTTTCCCCACTCAACTCTTTTGTAGCAGACTTTTGTCAAACTGATACTTTTCTATATTTTTACATAGAAGGTTGAATTCTTTAATTTACCCACTAAGAATTGAACTCAGTGAGGGTTCTTTCCTGTCATGGATTTTAATAAATTATCCGGGAGTTACTGAGATTTCAAAATTGTTCAAAATATTACGGAATTTGGTATATTATCAGAGGAAAATCAATCATTCCCTACCGTCAAACTTGAAGAAAACCTTGAAATTGAATGGGGAATAGCAAGGCCAAGTACAGCTACTTTGTAGGTGGGGAGGCATATTTTTTTCCTTTTTTTTTTTTTTTTTGACTTTTAAAAATGCAAGTCTTTCAAAAAAGCATATTGTAGCTCTGTTTTTCTATTAGAGCATATTTTGCAGGGTCACAGGTTGGTGACGTTTTTTATAGGATTTTTTTTTTCTTGATATATTTGAATGAATAGGTGGCTAAGGATAACTGAATGGGAGGTAGGCGGTCATCAATTACTCCTATGTTGACTAATGTCAAGAAAAATTGAAAAAAAAATGTCAGATTTTAGAACGGGCAAGTTAGTTGCTTTCATTTTGTGAAAAAAAATTTTTTTTTTTCTCCTTTAGATCAATTTACAAAGCAGAGTACTTCAAGCTGATTATCAAGTGAACATGTACCTTGAGAGCACTGTCCTCAGTTCTTTATTGATCCTTCTCTTCTAACTTTTATATCTTTTTCTTTCTCTCCTCATTGTCAGCCATGTAGACCTCCCTCCCTTTTTTGCATTTAAAATCAGTTTATTTGCACAGCTATACAACAGGCTCAGTTGAAAGTCTAGAAGAAGGAAACTCCAACAGAAAACCTACAAACTCAGGACCTCATTCCCATTATCTCACCTCAGTGGCTGCACTTCACCTCAAAACTTGGCTGTCAGAATATTCCATGGAATGACACTTCTGGATACAATTAAGTTATAATAATACAATAGCTTTGGTTTTTCTATGAACTATTAAGCTATCTTCCTCCAATTATTCTTCATATGATTAATAATTGCTTTCAGTAATTTTTCTATTTAATATTTTTTTTCTTTTATTCCACTAGAAATTCCTGAATGGTTGTATGTTTATTGCAAAGCAAACCAGGACCATGATCACAAGCTGAAGGTAAAATTATAGTTTGATTTTCCTGATCAACAAGTATTCTAAGAGTTGTTTGAACTATTGAATTAGTTCTTCGATGTTATCACAATGTTTCAACTGATCCATTTTGTAGTCTCTTAGGAAAGAGAGTTTTTCTTTTCTTTAGAAAATGGTAGCAGACAGAAAAGAAATAAGACTCATTCTAAAATACAAAATACAATGAAAAGTAAAGCAAAGATATCATTTACTACCTGTAAAAATTGACCTAAATGAATAACCATAACCATCAACGCTATCCTCTATAAAAGCTTTTCTAAATTACATTATCTTTGTTTCTTTCAATCATGATGAACAAAGGGAAGCAACTAAGAGTGAAACAAAGATATCACTTATTACCAGTAACAATTGCTATAATGCAGTAGTTTTGAAACTGGGGTCTGCAAATCACTTGAGGTCTGTCAAATAAGGCCCAGTAGTCCACAGCAGTGTTCTCTCTGAACCAGACATTGCAAATCTTGTGTCAGAGAAACATCATCCATAACACAGCTGTCAAAAAACAATTATCATACAGACTTGTACCATTTGATACAATTTGAATAAATGTAATCCATTCTAGATCAATATTTTTTTTAGAGCTCATTTTTATTGTTGTTCATAAATTGATTTAAGAACTGAATGCTAAAAATAGGGGTCCGCCAGAATATTTCCTTTTTAAAAGAGGTTCTTGAGTTTTCAAATATTCACAGACTATTGCTCTAATCAATCAATAACCTCAACTCTACTCCTTACCCTAAATCATTTAATAATCCTCCACACCTGTATAAAAGCTTTATAAATTATATTTTCTACGTTTTTTATTACTTTGTGTTTTTCATGAGGATCAAAAAATAGTGACTAATACACAATGAGTTCAGTTGTCCAATCAACTCTCATTTGTAAACACCATCATCTTTTCTGCTATTCAAGAGACAGTAAGATCCTCTAATATTTTCATGAAACTATTAAATCAAATTTTGCATGCACTTTACGTATATCAGATCACAATACAAAGTGCTACCTAAAAGTTTGTGGAATTTGAACAGAATTATATATCTGTTCATCTGTCAATTTACCCCACATTTCCTATGTTTTGCCTGACTTTTCACACATCACTTGAAATCACTCCACCAGGAAGAAATATTTTTAATTCCAATCAATTTTTTTTTTCAACACGTTCAGCACTGAAAAACATTTACAAACATTTTTTATAGTCTATCTGTCTACCTTCAAAAAAGTTGGTGCTGTAGGTGTCAATGAAGGTATTTGATACTTTGAGTTCTCTTCTTGGTAACACCCTGTATACTAGTTAGATTAAATTACTATTATTACAAGTTAATATTTATTTAAGATTCACTGTGACTGGGTATACTAAACAATAGTATTGGTTAAACTGTACTTAGCAGCTAATATAAATAATAATGAATGTACTTTCACCTATGTCATTGTATGGGCTTCAAGAATAGCACTTGGTCTGAAATATCAAGCATACATTTTGAAGGAAATTCTCTTTATATTTGCTTTTTCTAGACATGTGGGTAATAATATATGTAAAAATGTTGGGGGTTCACCACCCAAGTGCCTTATGTCATGAACCATGCTATAATGAACTGTGTTTTGTCAGGGGACAATTGTATAAGGTTCCTCTCTTGACAGCCTAAACCAACTCTCAATAATACATTGGGAAAATATAGTTACAATGTTTGTCGTCTTTTTTTCTCTCAGTGGCCTCTCTTTCGCCTGGGAGAACTGGAGTATTTTGATGCCCTCCTTACTCGTTTATACAAGCAAGAAGTGCAGAAGATTGTTATGATCTATGAATACCAGCGGATGCAGATCTTAAGGGAGATGGACAGGCGGCAAAAACTAGAACAGAAGGAACGTGCATTGCAGAAGATGGAGACCAAAATCTGAAGAATCTGTCCAAAGAGATACAAGAAAAGGTTTTGTTTTTTGTTCTGGCTTTTTTTTCTTTTAGTATCCTATTTCAATAAAACTTCAAATTTCCATTCCAAGAAAAGAAATATCTCCCTTTTATTTTTTTTATTTATAAATTATATTGCATTTCTGACGCTAATGCAATATAATTTATTTCAATTTTATTATAAAAACTAGTTGATCCTCGTTAGAACGTGCAAAACGAATTTCGCTCTTTAAAAAAGAAATTGGACTTAATAGGACATAATTTGTATTTAAAAAAAAAAAAAAATGTAATTAAAAAAACCTTGGACTCAGCCCCTTCGATTTGAAAAGTCTTGCATCAGAAATGAAACGAAAAATAGCATCCATTATGCAATAAAATCAATTAGGAAAGAATATAAGGGAGGTAATTCCGTGTTTGGAATGCTAAATTTGTTTAGGATGCTAAACTTGAAGGAAGCTTCTTTTTTTTTTTTAAATTCTTCAGTTAATCTTACATTGTAAAAATTTTTTTGTTTTCAATTTCTGATTACATTTTTCAAATTTTCCACATCATAAAAGATGGATATCAAATAACCTTTTTAATTTAACTTTTAAAATTCAATCTCTAGTGTTTCACAACTTGTTTGTAACGTCAGTAAGCTCTATGTTCAATTTTATAACCATTTCCTATTGCAGAAATTTGTATACAAATCATTATTATTTTAAATTTTTACAACCACTTCTTACTTTCATTTTAATTTATTATTTGCTTTTAAATGCAACTTTCACTCAGGCCAATTTCCCTCCTGCAGTGAGTAAATAGCATTTGATTTGAAAATAAAGAATAAGCCTTGGATGGGATTCAAACCCTCATCCTTTATGGGAAGCACTGTTCATGCTGACCTGCTCTTCCAATTGAGCTACCAAGATTTCACCGGAAGACAGAAGTTCTAAAATCACTCTTAAACCCATCCTTCATTCCAGTCAGCAGCCATGTTTGTTTACATTCTGATGGTTTTAATACATTCTTTTATTTTATTTAAATGGAGTATTATAAATCAATACTATCTTAAATTTTTATGATTATGTTTTACGTTCATCTTGATTTGTTAGCTACCAATGAATTAGGATGAAGTAAGAAGTGGTCTTAAAAATTAAAGATAACAATGATTTATGATACTTCATCTGATAAAAACAAAAAAAATGTATTCAAATTCAAAGTTGGAAATATCAGAGCTGGTCATCATGTCCCTACCAATCAATACATAAATTATTTTACAACTTTGAAAATCTGTAAGAAATATAAATATTATCATAAATGTTGCATAAAGAATAGAATGAGGACAAAGATATAAAGTTTTATTTACAAACATTAGTACACTTCTGTATGGGTACTATTAGTCGCACGTAGTACATCTCATTTCCAGTCAGCAAATTTCTCAATGAAATGTCCTTTAAAAGGTGGATTGGGAGAGATAGTCTATTTCCTTGGCTGCTTGGGTCACCTGAGGCAACTCCTATGGAATTCTCACATTGAATTATGTTGAGTCTGATTATCTAATGTCTCCCTGACAGAAATACCATTGTACCTGCCCGCAGTTTTTAAAAAAATGACCAAACAATAACTTGGTTCTCTATTCTTATCAAGATAAAAAATTATTAATGATGTTTAGAACTGCATAATCCATTTGAGTGTCAGTGTGCCAGAAAATTCTCTTCTTACATCTTTTACAATGTTGAAAATTTAAAAAAAAATTATATCAGAAATATTTGTAGAAACCCTTTTGCAATATGACATAAACTAGAAGATAACCACTTAGGAAAAGGAAAAAAAAAAATTTGTTCATGATTCTACTTCATGGACTGACATAATATTCAACGGTTTTATTTATTGAGTACATTAATCCCTTTATTTTTAGGGTATTGATGTAGTGTTCTTTTTTTTTTTTCTTCTTTTTTTTCTTTTTTCTCCCCCCCCCCCCCACTCTGGTGACAAGAAACGAGGAGAAAAATTTGTGTGAATTTTTTTTCTTTGTAAATTCTGTCACCAATAATTGATCAAAAGAAAAAAATATATACAAAAAAATATGTATGGAAGATTGAAATATGAACAATTTCTTTTACTTATACATTTTTGCTCACTTTTTTTTTTAATTGTTTGTTGATATTAGACAATGTTTAAACATAAGTGATTGTGTCCATGAATGATTTATGTTATTTGTATCCACCTTACATACACCCTAAGTACAAGCAATAAAAAAATGACTTTTAAGCATCCAGAGCAAACAGATTTTAACCCTTTGTACCCAGCAGGATTGCTATATTTGGCCAGAAGGAGAGATAATCTAGCTTTATCTCAGAGACTTGCACAACACAGGTATCAAACATAGCATCGAATTTAGAAATCGAGTGAGTCTGGAGGCAGAGGTTCAAAACCAGCCTCTTGAGATTTGGGTGAGTCTCTGAGATAAAGCTTGGATTATCTCCCCTTCTGTACAAATCTAGCAACCCCATTGTACCCAATAGGTGAATAGGAGAGGGGACAGAAGGCTTTATTTGCCCAAAATTTTACTCTCATTATAACACAAGTACTGATTTCCCATAAATTTCCACTGTTTTGCCCGAATTTGGGAGGGCAGTTACCCTCCCTATCCCACTGGTTCTTATGCCCATGGGTGAAAATGTCTAGGAGAAATTTGTTTTCTCAGTTCTCAGAAGACCTAATTGAAATAATTAGGGTCCAACCATGGTTAATGAATTTTGGCTATTTTAATTTTATATTAGACTGCTCAATTTTCGGTTACCATAATTGATGGCATATCAGACCTCCCTCCCCCATTATTTCAGCTTGAAATTTTAAGGAAGTAGTGTACCCATATCATCAAAAATGAGTTTTTCTGGGTTTTTTTTTTCCATTCTTGCTGTGTAGGCTGTTAGTTGCTTTGATGTGTTGTCCTTTTTCCACAATTTATACAATCTGGCTGACATACTTAATACTTGAAATTTCAACTCTGTGTCATTAGTGCAACTTTTAGCCGATTGGTAAGTTATCAGGCTGCTATGGTCCACATTAGAGTTCTAATCGTAGCAGTTCCACTTAATTTCATGTATCAGTTCCCTTCAGCATGACATAAAACAAACAAATAAAAACACATTGGTAATTATTACATTGTGATAAACTCATTTCTCTGAATTCCTATCCCTTATCACCCAGTTATTCAACTCCCCCTCAAGTTCTGGCCAATGTGGGAGTAAACAAAGTTTTTATTCTCTTTTGGGCCATGTTTTAGGTAGGATTTCTTAGATGCCGTCATATACAGTCAATTTTTCCTGGGTACAAGAGGTTAAAGAGCAAAATGTTGAAAAAAAATTTTTTTTTTTTTTTTTCTATTTTACAATGTTTAAAAGAGAATTTTTGCAGAATATGATTTATATAAACTTTTTGAAAATGTTTTTATTTTTATTTCTATTTTCATTTTGAGTTTATATTCGATACAAAGTGTCCCAATAACATAACTTCAAATAAAAATTGACATCTAATCAGCCGTTTATGGAGAGAATGTACCAATAATATCCTGCAACGTAATTTGTGTCCCTGGTTAGTGAGTTTTATTTTCTGATTGCTTATATGTAAAAAGAGTTGAATCGTCAATTATTCCTTTCAAACTTTGCTTTTGTGATCAGCTCATGGATAATTTTAAACCTATTTTCAATAGGACAACAGGCAGACTTGCACATTTTTTTAATCACATAAAGTAAGAACAACTACTTATGAATATCACTGTCCTGGCTACAAAAGCAGGGTTTGTTGGAAATAATAGCCATTTCTTATACTTTTTATACATAAGCAATTAAAAAAAGACTTACTTCTCAGGAACCCAAATCATGTTGCTCAGTGTAACCTTAAGTGCAGTGGAAATATACTTCATAAATAGTAACCTCTATTATACTGCAATACAAGTCCCTCCCCCAATATCCGAAAGTAGAACATTCCTTTGAGAAACTTCCCTAAGCTGAAATAGCATAAAGCAAAGAAGCAATTACCTTAAATCTATTTTTGAGCTTTCCCAGACCCCAAAGATTGCAATGATGGTATGTTGTGCTGGAGACTGGGATGTAGTTTAGAGAGAAAGAGAGAGGATGTGTTGTGCTCCTATTACAGCCTACTGCAAAACAAATGCTAAATGATATTTTCACTTTTTGACTTCTTTTGTAAAGGCAAAAAAGTGACTTCAGGCAAACTTTCAAAAAGCGGGATATATCAGTAATCATCATAGGGTTTTTTTATTTTTTTTTATTTTACAAAATGATATTAGCTCCTTTTTTTTTTTTTTTGATTAAAAAAAAAGCAATCACATTGAACAAAAGAATATCATTTTTCCATTTTAAAATCAAAATCACTTTGTAGCACATGTAGGAATATTTTTTTTGTAAAACCATAACTCTTAGTGCTCAAAAGGAAAACTCCTCCTTTCCCCAATCTTAAATATGTATAGATGATATTTCCAATCAGGCATCTCAGAACTTTTAAAATCTTAACTGCCTTCCTTATTAACAGTGCCTTACTCATTTTTAGAGAGCGGCACGGCCTCCCCACCCCTTAAGGAGGCTGACCACATTATAACTGAGTTGCAATAACTTCAGCAGGGAATATGTATGGGTTATATTCAAGGGTGTACAATAATGAGTGAAAAACTGAACATCTTGTATCGTACAAAAACTGATATTTGAACAACTAAACTAAGGCGTTCTTAAAGGTTGTTTTTTTTTTTTTTTCTTTAAATTAAATAAAACCACTAAACTAACTACAATACATTACGAACTATACCAAACTTCAGTATTTATTAACAAAATATTTCCATAAATGACTTGATTCTACCAACCCTGTTGTACCTTGAGATATGCTCTATTTGAACTCTTGAATGGAAAGAGGTGAAAAAGAATTGTTTTTCTTTGGAGATTCACTCTTAGGCAACTGAATTTTTTTAATCTTATTCCTTTCATTTCATTCTTACAGTTGGTTAGCCAGCATAAGTCAAATATATTTCTTAGTTTTGGTAGAATGGAAGTTGTCACTTCTGTCTTTAAATCAGCTTAGGGTGTAGTAAAATAGCACACGGCACAAAATATGGGGTTTATAGATTTAAAGAGAAATTTTGTTTTTATTTGCATTTCTTAGTACAGGTTGGCTATAATATGTATTCAAATGTTGGGATCCACCAATTAACGGTGATATATTCCAAAAGCTAATGGATCTCGAAAATGTTTGTTTTATTTTAGTCTTTTATAAACCTGATTGCTTTTCAAGCTAATAAACAAAACAGTAATCCTTTCAAGAGTCCTGAGAGATATACCTCCAAAGGTCTCTATGACGGTTGGATTATGTATATGCCATAGATCCACTTTTACCATTTAAAAAGGAAGATTTCAATGTGAAAAAAGTTTTCAATACAATAAACAGTACTTTATAATACTAAATTGTTATAAATATTTATTCATCTTTTTGACAGGGTGGGACGGATGTTTTTTTGGGGTGACCCAAAATCTTATCTAAAATATCTTGAGAAAATCTATGTTCTCATAAATACAATCAATTTTAGGCATAATTAAAAATATTGGTTGAAAGGAAGATTGAAGGTAATTTTCAGTATTGTATTAATAACCAATACACAGAAATAAAATGAATTATTCGTGAGAAGTCTGTTAAATCTGATGTCCATTATATCAGGGTATATTGAATAGAGGGCTTGATGTATCTCAATATTCCTACATGAAAAATGCTTAAAAAAATCAGATGATAAATGAATTCTTATAATTAATGAAGATAATAATAACCTTGGTATTTTTTGTTGCAGTTGGTACTGTCTTTTGTAATCATTATGGCTGTTTCTGTTTCAATCATTATAGTAGTTTCACTGTTATGACTACTATTACTGTTGTTAATATTTAGTATTGTTATTACTGCTACGGGTCAAATTTCCCAAACTCTGCCAGGTCAAGACCAACGCTAAACTAGCTTTTGGAATTTGCCGACTTTTAGAATGTATAAAAACATAACCTTTACTTATTATTTTACTCCGGATATGTACAAAACACCACACGCAAAAAGTTTATTCCAGAACAAAACATTGCAAGCACCTCAAAAACACATTGGCTGCTATATGAACTAAGCCAATATAAACATGGTCTGCCGAGTATCGGGAGTTTTGCCCATTATCAGTAATCACTCGACACCTGCCAGGTTTTGGAAGTTACCGTGTTTCAGTTTGCCAAGTTTGGGAAATTCAACTTGTTCCATATTATTATTTGTAACATAATTTTATCAAGCTTAGCTTAGTCTGGCACAAGGTCACAAGGCTTCCTGTGAGGATTGGACACGCTGCAGTATTAATTTTCTACTGCTACTAGTTTGCTAACCATTGCTCTGTGGTAAGATGCCAACATGCAAGTGAATTATTTTAACTTAGTGTGGCAAACTGTCAAATATGTTGCAAACCTCTGCCTTTATAGCAATTGATAATTCATCTCCAATAAAAGGTTTGGGCCTCCCTTGAAGTTCATTATTGGTATCCATATTTCCAGACCTAAATCTACTGGACGAATGCTGAACACTGTCGTTCATACTGTAGTAGTGTTTATTCCAAATGCTTTGTTGAAGTTATTTGCAGCTTGAGCAACCTGATGTTCCACTTTGAAATCGTATTTGAGATTTGGTTTGATTACTTGGGTAGACACCATTTATGTTTAAGGATCCCCAAACCAGCCATAATTATGAATTCTACCTATTTACATTGAATCAGCCAAAAAATACAATTGCACTCATAAATCTCACACTTGTAACATCATTCTCTTTGATGAAACAAAAAGGCAAATTTTAACAACCTGATAATTGTTTCATGTCTACTGTGAATTCTTAAGCTTGTACGATTTATTAGAAGCAAAACTGTCAACATAAATTTCTTCAGTTTTTAAGTGGTTCTGCCTTGCTATCTATGTATGTATTATGTGTACAAGCCGCAACTATGGAGCTAGAGAGCTGAAAATTCAAACATTTACTTTGTATTTTCTTTTTTAAATCCCCCCCATAATAAGTTTCTAGTGGGGGATTCAATTTGCAATGTAAGTTTTTGCTAAATGATTACCTTAATTTGTGTCTGACACTGATGACACTTGTTTTTGGAAAATTTGAACCTTTGTAGTAGTCACCCTTTTTTCCCATTTTTTAAATGATCACCCCTAACACGGCGTGCTGCCAAAAGACATTGGTCTCATGATGGTTTCTGCTGAGTGCCTAACCAGACCTGTTTATTTATTTTTTTTTTCAATTTTTCATTTTCACTTGATAATTCTTAAAAAAAAAATCTTCAGGAACATCTTATTTGTTGAAATCTTTTGTAGAAAAATTCCTTGCCAAATTGACTCTATAGTCTTACCTCCAAGTACCACGATATTCATCAACCAAATTTGGTTCAAATCATTTTAATCTTTTTGAGATCATCTGGATCAGGGCTACCACAGAATTTTTACTGAATGTACCAAAAGATTGGGCAAAATGTACCAAATCATCAATAAAAGTACCAAACTAAAAACGTCAACTGCTAATAGATAAAAACACATTAATCAAACTCCACTCAAATAAATCCATATCTTGCATAAATGAATCACCGTAGCCCATGTGTGTACCAGAACTAATTATCAAAAAAATACCTGCACAAGATATAAGGACATCATTGGTCTCGAAATGACCATAGTGACCCCAAAAAGCGCTTTTTAAAAAAAGAAAGAAAAAAAAAGCATTTGTAGATGGTGCTTAGTGGTGCACTCATACAAAATTTCAAGGTTGTATCTCCCTAAATGTGACCAGGAGCGCCAGGGGAGACACACACAAAAGAATCTGTTGCCCACTTGGCTAGTTGGTTGGTTGGTTGGGCTATTTGTAGGGTTACACTGATTCTATACTAAATAAAACTTTTATTTTTATCTGCCATTTTTCCTATGTCTACTCCATGCTAATCTGTGTTGCTTTACTTCTAAATATTAATAAAATCAAGTGCTTTTCAAGAAGTGAATCAAAATACATTTTAATATTTCACTCAACAATTATATAAAATTTGAATATGAACGGAAATTGCCAAAATGTACTAAATTTTCCAAACCTGGTACTAAATGTGCCCGGGGGGGGGGGGGATTCTGGTTTGGTACCAACGTACCAAGAGTGGCAGCCATAATCTGGATATACAGATAGCTAAATAATATACATTCACATTTTCAAGGAATTTGATTTACATTATTTTGCATCATGGAAGACAAACCTTGAATTTAGCATGAAATATGTTGGGGAAAAGAAATTGAGAGAATTTTTTCTTAAGCCTGTCCCAAGCCTCAGTGTGTGTGTGTGTGTGTGGGGGGATTCCATAGATCCCAAGCTTGACTGTAACTATGTTGGACAAAAAACCGACTTAATGGAAAATGAAATTAACTCCTTCTAAATTGCATTCATCCTTAATGTCATAAACCACTTGACACTACTCCTTATTGACAGCAGAGCTCTTCTGTAGAGGAAACAAAGTTTGTCAGATGGAATAAAAAAAAAATAAAAAGAAGAATTTACCCTAACTTGGAAGTTTGGGGGAAGTAATTTTGATCTTAGTTATTCCCCTTGGTATTGACATCTACATTTTTGTTCTGATTGGAAATCTTTCCCGTTTTTCAAGCATCAATTTCTTAGTAATTGTTTTATTCGTCATCGTCTTGTTTTGCCACAATGGATTTAGAAACTTATTTTATATTTTTCAAATACATTTTTAAACTCTCCAAGTTTTACATTTTTGGGGCCTTCAAGATATAGATTCACTGTTAAGCCTTATATCACCATATATCCTAGCAGAAGAGACTCAATTTCTCTTTCTGAAATATGCCCTCCAAATTCACCATGTGTCTTGGTGCTTGAAGTTGTAGGGAGGAGTTTGCCAGCCCTCACGAACCCCCGTCATGAAATACAAGCCGTCACAAATATTTCTCAAAAGATACCATGTTAATTAATGGGTGTCTGACCACTTGTAGCATCTTATTATTCGGGAAATACAGTATATAAAATCCAATATAGTTCCTTCTAACTTTGTTTCATAACACCTTCAGTACCATCGTTTTTGTTTGTTTGTTTGTTTGTTTGTTTGTTTATTTTTTGTGCTGAAACCTATTGACCAAGACTAGAGCCTTGCAGATTCTCAAATAACTAAATGTTCCACAGGAAAGCTGGTGTAAGTTGGTTATAGTGGTGTGTGGGGGACAAAACGGAGACATGTCACAAATTTCAAAATGGGAGACTAACTCTCAATGCCATAAAATGCTTGATACTACTCCAGAGCTCTTCTGTGGGGGGGGGGGGGGGCAAAATTTGTTGAATTTATTATATGTGATGGGATAAAGAATGAACAAAAATAATTACTTTATGCTTAAAGGGGGTAAAATTGATCATTCGTTATTCCCCTTATCAACATCTTAATTTTTTTATATGAAATTAATAGTTAATTTACATTGTTTGGCACTTAACAGGTAAAGTAGCTAAAACATAAATTAACCTTGTTCGGCACTGATTGTGTTATTGAAATGAGAGCTTGTATAAATCTTTTTCGTTTTTTTTTTTTTCTTTCCAATTGTTATTTATTGTCTTTGTGCCTTAATTCTGGCCCCTATTTTTGAAAAAAATTATCTGTGATCAAATTAATGTATATACTTAGATAAAATTGGGTTCCCCACCACAGGGAAATGGTTAAGCAGGCTAGCCATGCAGATCATTACCCCTGTGTAAATAGTTTCATCCTCACTGGGTGCCTCCATACTTGTAGCCCTGTTCCCAAACTAAGTTACACTTAGTAAATAACTCCCTATACCTAGATTAAATTTCAAATTAATTTTTCAAAAGTTAAATAATGTCTAACACATGTTTTTGTTTTTTGCTAAGGACAAAATACTTATTCAGAAAACTAATGATAGTCATTTTCTGATTTTTTTTTTTTACTTAAAATACTAATATTTACATACGAGCACACACACACACACACACACACAGAGAAAATGATTAATTATGAAACAATATTAGTCCCTTCAATTTATTTATTTACTTTGCAGTCATTTTGAACAAGTTGGTATATAAATGTGTAGATATAATGTTTGAGCATTATCATCTACAGATTTTTCCCACTGTGAAAGAAGAGGGTTTGTTTGAAAACCTTTTATAAGCTGAAATGGTGTTGAGTGAAGAAGCAATTACCATTGATTTATATGGAAAAAACCTGAGCATTTTTGGACTACAAAACATCATTTTTTGCTTTCAGATTTTTTTTCATAAAAGTGAAATGATGATGGGAACAATCTTTTAAAAAGTGGGTGATACTTGTACTATGGTTATGTACTAAACTTTGAGGCCTCTAGTATAGTAGAAACCATAATTATTTATGCCTTAACGTTGCAATTATTTCATAGTTCCTTATAACTTTTGAATGCTTTGGTTCTGTTCAAAAGTATTGTTTCATCCTTTAAAAAAATTCATTTTCAAAAAAAAATTGAAATTCAATTTTATTTTTCAGTTGTGCTTCAGGTAACTATTTAAGTTGTAAGCATTTCTTTTTTAAAAAAGCAAAATGACATTTTATGTCCATATAGAAAGAAAATGTCTTTGATTTCATCATGCCAGATAAATTTTGAGTTTTTTTTTCCTTTTTTTTTTGTAAACCTTTCAGCTTTTAAACAATTAATGAAACCCTGTAAAATTCCAACAATATTGAAATTAAATGAAGTGTTGCTGCTCCTATCAAATTGTAAATAACTTCTTTTTTTTTCTACCTTTTTGGACTATATTTCTTTTTCTTTTTTTCTCTTCTTTGTTTCTCTTCTTATCAGTTTCTCTCTCCTTTCTTCCTTCCTTTCTTTTTCTTCCTTCCTTTTTCTTCCTTCCTTTCTTTTTCTTCCTTTCTTTTTCTTCCTTTCTTTTTCTTCCTTTCTTTTTCTTCCTTCCTTTCTTTTTCTTCCTTCCTTTCTTTTTCTTCCTTCCTTTCTTTTTCTTCCTTCCCTTCTTTTTCTTCCTTCCTTTCTTTTTCTTCCTTCCTTTCTTTTTCTTCCTTCCTTTCTTTTTCTTTCTTCCTTTCTTTTTCTTTCTTCCTTTCTTTTTCTTTCTTCCTTTCTTTTTCTTTCTTCCTTTCTTTTTCTTTCTTCCTTTCTTTTTCTTTCTTCCTTTCTTTTTCTTTCTTCCTTTCTTTTTCTTTCTTCCTTTCTTTTTCTTTCTTCCTTTCTTTTTCTTTCTTCCTTTCTTTTTCTTTCTTCCTTTCTTTTTCTTTCTTCCTTTCTTTTTCTTTCTTCCTTTCTTTTTCTTTCTTCCTTTCTTTTTCTTTCTTCCTTTCTTTTTCTTTCTTCCTTTCTTTTTCTTTCTTCCTTTCTTTTTCTTCCTTCCTTTCTTTTTCTTCCTTTCTTTTTCTTTCTTTCTTTCTTTCTTTTTCTTTCTTTCTTTTTCTTTCTTTTTCTTTTCTTTCTTTTTCTTTCTTCCTTTCTTTTTCTTTTCTTTCTTTTTCTTTCTTTCTTTTTCTTTCTTCCTTTCTTTTTCTTTCTTCTTCCTTTTTCACATTTTGGTATTGCTTGTTCTTGTTTACTGAAGTGTCTGACATAATGTAATCTTGTACTTGAACGTTGAAATGATTCAAAATTTTATAACCCTGTAATTCTGTTATTGTTAATTGTTACCAGAATGTTGGTGCCTGTCTCTTTTGATTTTGGACTTTTCTCTTTGTTTTTCTGATTCTTTCTTGGTGACAGCAAGAATCGAGATCGTCTACTCAATGAAACAAAACAATAATTGGACAAAAAAAATCAAATCAATGTTAATGAAAGTTTATTAAAATTGGTGATTTACAGGGAATCTATGAAGTCCTGCACCAGTTGTAAATTTCAACTCAAAATATACAAATGATGGAATTTTCATATATTATTTGAAGGTTTATTAGTTTTGCTCTCGGTGCAGTATTCGTTTATCTCATTTCAACTTGTCCGCCATCATTGTTGATACATTTTTAATCCTATTGTAAAGGGAGATAACTTACGACGTTTTCAGGCAGATGCCAACACCTTGAAATCATCCAAGTTTTAATTACTCATTTATATACATTGATGAAATTATTATTTCAAAAAACTTCAACAATTGAACTTTCAAATAACATATACTGAACAATTCTATCATTTGAGTTTGTAATTTTAAAATCGGTGCCGAACTTGATGGGCTCCCTGTATAAAGGTGAAAATTGAGTTCCCAAGTGCCTTCAATTATTACTACCTGACATCTTGTTACGTCTTTTCTGTTTGAAGTTATAACTTCCTCCAAAAAAAATGCCCTAATTTCATATTGATGATGAGATAATTCCTTTTAAACACATTTTTGAGAATGATGTCACCGTATTTGCCAGTGTATAAGATGCACATTTGAATTTTTCAAAAAAAATGATGCCAATATTACTACATCCAATGCGCTGGTATTATGACTTGAGAAGTGTCTACCAAAGCTCGGATAATGGACAACAAGGTAGTTTTGTGAACCCAGCATTTTATAGACTGTCAGATATGGTAATTATTCACAACACTGGGTGATTTTTTTTTTTTTTTTTTTTTTTTTTAAATTTTTTTATATATCAGTATTTCTGTTTGAAGGAACATATTTGATGGTCTATAAGAGATTCATTTTACAAAGAGAAAATGATTAAAGACCATCAACCAAAACTGTTGACATGAGTTTTTTTTCAGTTTTCTAGTGATTCTGCTTGCCTAGCTATCTATTTTGCATACAGGCCTTACCAATGGCTGGAGAGCTGAAAATTAAACATTTACTTTTATCTAGAAAAAAAAAAGGTTTTGTTTTGTTTTTGTTTTTTTTAACTCCCCACAATAAATTCATAATAAATTGATCCTTTTTATATGTGTCCAAAATTATTCATACTTCCCTCTTTTTTTTTTCTTTTTTTTTGATCATCCCCAACATGGCTTGTTGCTAGAAGACTTTTGTCTTGTGATAGTTTCCATCAACTAACTATCCAGACCTCTCTTATATTTATTGTCCAGGTTGAGCCTTCAGTGCTCAACCCCAACCTTTCTCAATACCAACACATTGGACTTGGGATAATAATTGGGTGCTTAAGTTTTCTTATTGGGAAAAAGAAATGCATTTAACAAGTCAACAAATCCAATAATTTCTATTCTAGTCATCATAAAAGTCATTATAGCTACTTTTCTCATTCTATACCTTGACCTTAAAAATATACTAGTGATTACCAACCAAAACTAAATTGACTAAGTGGACAAAGTATAGGCTTACACATTTCTTTTGAAAAAAAAACTTTCTGCAATCTCAAGTTTTATGAGCAAAGACAGTTTAACCATGGTCAATTTCAACTACGGATGCACATAAGGGCAAAATGAAAGGTACGTAATGTAAGGCAAGCCATTCAATTGTCGAATAGTTGTCCTTAACCTTTTCCTGTGTCAGTTGAATTTCTGGAATTACATTTACAATTGCATTTGCAAAGTTGCTGACCTAATGACAATTATTAGTAAATGAAATTTTCTTAAAAGCTATGCAATGTAGGAAGTTTTCACTTAAAATGCTTTTCTTTTTTTTTTTTTTTTTTTTTTTTTAAATATATTATTCATTTGCCTGGACTGCACATGTATTTTGATGGAATCTAAATATTAAAATATTTTCCCAACATTTTGCCCTTATATGCATAGTCAAAATCAACAATGTTTAAAACGTCTTCATTCACGAAACTGAGGAAAGCCAAAACCTCCTTATATTTTTTACTCTTTTTTTTTTTTCTGTTTTTTAATTTTTTTTTAATTAAAAAAATTTTTTTTCCAAATTTTTTTTATATGTATATTTTAACACTTTTCAAAATATTGATCATCCTCTCCACATTTTTCCCCCCTTTGTAAAAACATGCCACAGTCACTGTATAAAACTTTAATTAATACATACTACAGTCACTGTATAAAACTTGAAATAATACATACCACAGTCACTGTATAAAACTTGAAATGATACATACCACAGTCACTGTATAAAACTTGAAATGATACATACCACAGTCACTGTATAAAACTTGAAATGATACATACCACAGTCACTGTATAAAACTTGAAATGATACATACCACAGTCACTGTATAAAACTTGAAATGATACATACCACAGTCACTGTATAAAACTTGAAATAATACTCGAGCAATCCCATGCCAAATAAACACGAAAGGTTCTTTGAAAAAAAAAAAAATGTTTTATTTTGAATAGTTATTGGATCAAATGTAAAATCCAGAATCCAAAATTGATAAAAGCCAAAAGCCTAAATCTCCAGGTTACACTGTAATCAAAACTTTATTCGATTTCAAGGATGAAATGTAGAATTCAGATCCCTTGAATTTCATAAAAGAATATTGTGAAGAAATACTATAACAAAATTCAAAAGACCTATTAACTGAATTGGATTTTGATTACTGTGTGATCTGAAAATTTGCTCTTTTGACTAGAATCAATTTTGGGGTCAGGATTTTATTTGATCCTAGTTATTTGTTGCCACAGTGTGAGTGTGTATGCGTGCCTTGCTCCTGGGCAAACAATTATCACTGTTGTATTTAGTGGTTCAATTCTGATCGAACTAACTCGATTTTTACTGACCTTATCAATTTTGTACTACCACTACTACTGCTGCTACTGCTGTGTAATATCTTCCTATTTTGATATTAGTACATAAGGAAGTGATTGTAACCGACTTCCAAAAACTTATTTCTATTTTATTGCCATGTCAAACTTTTTTCTTTTTTTTTGACAGTACATTGTAAATATATAAATATATGTAATTTTTTTTTTCCTTTCATGTATTGATGCCTTCTCTTTATGCAAAAGAAGACATTGGATTTAAATAAAAAAGAAAGTTTGAGTAATACGTATTGCTTCTGTTGTTTCATTCTTTTTTACTTTCAAATTCATACGAAGAATATAGTATGTCAGTTTCAAGTGAAATAATCACCCTTTGATGAATATTCTTAATAAATGCTCAATTCAATTCACAGAATAGTTTTACTATTTTTCATGCTTTTCATTGAAGAGTTCCATCATCAGATACGAACGGTTTATGAATTTAAGAGTTGATGTATCTATACATGTCACAAATTTACTTTTTCAGACATGGAATAGCTGTACAGGCTGCTCTGGTTTTACGCTGAGGAGATGCCCTTAGTGCGACTCTTATAGTTTTAGCTTTGCACTAATTCATGGAAATTGCACAAGTAGTACCAACTGTGATGACAAATTAAACTACAGCTATCTTCAGGAAAATTTTTAATTTTTTGGAGAAAAGAATTGGAGCAAATTTCAAACCAGCATAAAATCTGAACCGGCTATATTTGATGAGTAATTGTTGAAAATTTGAATGTAATTTTTGTAGCATCTTTACATTTATAGGAATATTTTTAATAGTATGGCTTTGATTTGTGCAGATTTAGATTTTTTACACTTGAGGTATTGTTGTTCAGATTAATGTGACTGACTATAAAACATTGAAAAGTGCAGTTTTGAATCGTTTGCAAAGTATCTGAACGAATAAACTAATCAAGGTATGCTTGTATTTACTTATTTTTATATTTGTTAACTAAAAAAAGATTATGCATTTTTCTGACTGACCTGGAAGGAATCAAAGAGAATACAAAAAAAATAGTTTCACATTTTCTGATTATGTCTGAAAAGTATAGAAAATGTCAGTTATTCCTTTCAAACTTTGCTCTTGCAACCAGGACAGTAATTTCACATTTCTTCCAATCACATCAGGTAGCAAAAATTACTTATGAGTATTGCTGTCTTGGCCAGAAAAGCAATCAGAAAATAACACTATCTAAGAACAAAAATTGAGTGTGATTGATTCAGGGGGGAAAAAAATTCTTTTTAAATAGCATTTGAGTAAAGTGATTGATGTCACTTCGGGTTACTTCTGAGCTAGATTCCCTCTAAGCTGTGCAGGCAAACATTTTGCAACCAGAACAGATTTCAAATTCTGTAGATAGCTTGAAGTTTTATTGAAAAAACATTATGTTGAATCCAAAAGTGCACACTTACTTTTGTTACAGGAAAACAATTTGTCCAACAAAATCTTTGTACCCACCGGAGAGAATTAGAGGGAACATTGCCTCTAGGTCTATTTCACAAATTGCAAATGAGATGAGTAAGTAGTAACTTTGTGTGGAACCTAAGCAGGAGTGGCTGAAACTGTAACCCACTTTAGTACACTACTCATCTTTATTGAATATTTGTTCAGTTGCCCTACAGAATTATTTTCTTCTTTTTACCGGTTTATTTTCCTTTTTTTTTTCTTTTTTTTTTTTCCCCCTAGTGTTTAAATTTTACCAATAGGAGTACCTCACCTTTGAGCAATGGTTAACAACTTTATTTTGCGGAACATTTCTTCTGTAGTGTGGATCTAACTCACTGAGTGCCCCATATTTGTGGCTTAAGTTAGTAGATACTTAGAAAAAAGGAAAAACTGCGGAATATTTAGTACAAGGGAGATAACTCCATTGACACTATTCGTTTTGAGAAGAAAAAACGATGTTTGAGAATAAGTTTGATTTACATTTTAAGGCCTCTTGTCAGACTAAGTCAATGTTTGGTAATATGTATTTAGAATGCCCTCTGTGGAGCAGAACTTGATGGGTTTGTATTGCAAGCCATTACCGTTTTGATTTACTCGAGTATACTTTTCAAAATATCGTATTGAGTTTCCTCCCTTGAGTGTGTATATTTCAAAAATTATTTTGGAGGCTATTTCTTGTTTTATTTATACTGCAATATTTTTTTTTCTTTTCCCGTACGTTTTAATTAGTTGTTTTGATATAATTCATGATTTGTGACCAAGGAAATCTCATTTTTTAAACAAAAATAATTCAAGAAAAAGATTCCGATTCGAACAGTTTTGCGTCAGAAATATGAATAAGAATAACGTCCGAAATTCAGTATAATTCATACCATGTGTATCATAATAACTACATAGTTAATCCCCGTTGAAACGTCCTAAACCAAAATAAATCATATGCATCAGGAGGAATAAAAAGCTTCTGGAATACAACATAATTTAATGAGAAAATATATGTAAGGGAGGTAACTCTATGCGAAATTTTGAAAACTAAATCCGAAATAACTTGCAAAACTAACCGCCCAAGTACTGCTCTTTGGTGGTTACACTGATGGGTGCAGCCGTAATTGGGTACCCCCACCCCCACCCCTTGCCCTCTCTAGTGGCTTTGTGCCAGGCTAAGCTTAGTAAATAACTGAGTGTCTAGTTTTTTTTGATTTGTGCAAAAGTTTAAGCTAGTCTCACTAGACATTGCTTATACGTAAAGTGCACAGATCGGAAATAATGCATAAGCTCTCGGCATGACTTGAACTCACGTCCCCTTTTGCCTCAAGAAAGTCTGGTCAAACATACCAGCCACTCTTACACCTAAGCTACAGCTGGTAAAAGGTCAAATCTGACCATTTAAAATTACCCTTCATTCTCCCCATTGCCCAGCCACCTTTTTTCTGATGTGACTTTTTTTTCTTTCTACTCACTACCATAGACTGATGGCCAAGGTATTTGTGAAGTAAAGCAACTAGAATTAAGATGAAAGAAAGATAAGTCTAAGCCTGGCTGCTACTAGGTCAAACTCTACTCCAACTAATATTCCAAGTGAAGATGATTACTTTTGTAGTGTATATATGACAAATAGAAAATTGATTGAAAAATATATTTTTTTAGGATAGATGTATCCATTTATTAGAATGAAATAAGCTCTTGCGTGTTCGTAACAAATTTTCTTAGATATGCAGTTTGGCTCAGTCAGTGAGAGAGCTGCTTACCAGTGACTTTGTCATGATTCTAATCCACAGTAGGGAAATGTTAATTTTATATATCAATTTAGTTTAATGTGACCGGACAGCCATTGTGAACAGTTTACTCCCCTGAATTAGGGGATGGTTGTTGTTAATATTGTTATGGTAGAAAAACAATGTCAACTCCAGTCTCCAACTCAAAAAAAATCAATAATGGTTGACGATGCTCCATTTAATAAAATTTCAAGGTAATGTTATTATTGCCAGAGGCTTATTCTTTATTTTTGATCTGTGCTGCTTGCTTACATTGAATGATAATCTTGGAGTTGAAATAAAAAGCAACAGCAATTGAGAAATATTCTAGTCCAAAATATAACTATTATAATACACAATGCGTTTTAGTTGCTTAGTTGGTCTGTCTGTCTATCAAGGGGGAAAAGGGAGTGTGGCATTTTCATAGTCTTGAATTTCCCCACATCCTCCAGACAATCACTGCTGCACACAAAACCTTCCACCAGCGCAGCAACCCTCAACCTACCAAATGTAAAAGGTGGAAACGGGGAAGGCAAGACTTCTTAGAAGAGATTATTTTGTTTATTAAGAAATAAAACTATTTATGATAGATCCTCTATCATGAATAAAAACTTTCTTCATTTTTAATGACGGGGATTCTCTTAGTATATCTCTGAATTTTTGAGATGAGGTATTATTATTATTTCTATTATTATTCGGACTATCCTCATCTTGGTTGTTTTTCATACAACGTTTCGGCCGTTGTACTCTACGGCCTTCATCATGTATTCTGTAACCATTATGCTATGTGTCTATGTGGACACATAGCGTAGTGGTTACAGAATCAGACAAAATTACTGTAATCTAATGGTTCTAGGTTCAATCCCAGTGTGAGACAATAATAATACTACTAATGCTAAGATGGGGAGTGTGGTCAAAATTTAATAAAGGGTGTGGTTTGTTACTTCCCCACACCTACCAGATGATACCTGATGAAGGCCGTAGAGTACAACGGCCGAAACATTGTATGAAAAACAACCAAGATGGGGATTCTCTTGTTGATAAAAATTGACAATGTTCCATCTCAGATGTTCAAACACTTATGTCTTTATCCATGACACTATTTTCCCCTTCAGAAAAAATAGTGAGCATTACAAAACAAAGGACATTGACAACATATAAAGTTTTCTGTGAATATTTACTTTGTTTAGTGTGGAACGAGGCTGAACAGGAGGTTCGGAAGATTGTGTTCATCTAACCTCTGTAGTGGTAAAGGTCTGCTTGCCTGCCTTGAAGATCAGCATACAAAGTCCTTGCTTATACCTTGGTTCATACACCAACCATTAGCAATAGAAGGAAATATGCAACTATCTACCCCATAAAGTTAGCCATAGAGTGATTTAATAAGCTTAAGTTTGGTCTTCTACTCGTGGCAAAAATTATGGATTTAGTGCACTGAGATGATTTTCACCTGGCCTTTCTATTTCATAGCAAATAAACAGATCACAGATATGACACAAAACAATTTGTGATTAAAAGCTTGGTATTCTGGCGTATGAAATCAACTCAAACAAATCAAATTAAAATATCTAAATTATTGGCATATTTTCTCCCAGATCAAGGAGAGGAAAAAATTATGGAATCTCTTTGTAATTTACATTTCTAAAACAAATACCAACACGTCTGAATATGCAATTTAGTATCTTGTTAAAAGAGAGTACTTATAGACGTTAACAAACTGTTGGACTTATTGTTGAACTGGGTTGATTGAAAGGAAACATGGCTTCAATAAGAGAGCTCTCACTTGACCTAATGAAAAGGATTATAAAACTCCTTCAAGACAGAAATCCAACTCAAAGTGTGGATACCATATTGGTTGTCCCCAGTCAGTTGTGTCTAAAATTTGGTGCAATTATAAACAAAATGGGAAGGTTATGAAGGAAAACCTACACAGGTAGACCCCAGAAGATACCAAGGCGTTAGGAGAGAAAACTCAAAGCAATGTGCATTAAAAGTAAGAATTGCACAACAAAACAAATGGATAGAAACAGCAGTCAGTGTTTGTGACAGAACTGTTAGAAATTGGCTGAATGGAATGGAATTTACACAGAGGAAATCAAAAAAAAAAAAACAAGCACTAACACTTAAACAGGAGAAAGCAAAGTTACAGTGGACTAAAGAGAAGCAATCATGGAGTGTGGATGATTGGATGAAAGTGATATTCAGTGATGTGTCTTGAAACTTCATTGGCAAAGGAAATGGTGATGCTATCTGGTGTCATTCCAATGAAACATATAAAGATGACTGCCTTGAGAAAACAAGCATATTTCCCCGCTCATTTATAATAATAGATTGCATGTCAGTAAAGAACCTGGGGAGATCTCGACCATTCTCCCAACAGTCAATGCAGTGGTGCACATTGAAATTTTGGACACTTTTCCAATTCCATCCATAAAAGATAGGTTTGGTGATGATGAAGTCATTTTTCAGGATGATGATACATTTTGCCACAGAGCAAATGTCTTGTTGCTTTTCTTCAGAAAAGGTGCATCAACTCAATGAAATGGCCAGCAAAAATTCTAGATCTCAATCTGATTGAAAATCTGTGGCATAATTTTCCAAAAAAATTGGTCATAACAAGGCTCCATCCTACAAAGATGATCTGTCGACTGCTATTTGGAAAAGTTGGAACCAGGCTGATGAAAAATACTGTTTTCATTAGTGAAGTCCATGCCTCAAACAATTTAGCTCTCCATTAAAGTCCAAGGAGGAACAAAAAAGAACAAATCATGATTTTTTTTTGTTGATGATTTCATTATTTTTCTTCTACTTGATCCGGAAAAAAAAATATGCCAATATTTTAAATATTTTGACTTGATTCGTTTGAGTTATATTTTTCTTAAAAACACAATGAATAATATGATGAGACCTTGAACAGAGTAGAAAATGTTAGGATAAATTAACTGCACTAATTGAGGTATTCCTGTAATCACCACCAATTAAAATTTCATACAATTGCAAATGATATTATAGTGAGTCCCACTGAAACTGCCACAAAAATTTAATTACTGGTTCAAAAATACTAAGTTCATTCTTCCCATGAAGGTATATACCTATCGAAAAAATTTAAAATTTAGGAGAAATGTTTTTATGTCTTGCATGCTAAAGTGAATAAAAAATGGACAGAGATCATTCAAGATTGTTTTTTAGAAACTGTCAACCAAAACTGTCAAGATAGGTTGCTTCAGTTTTTTGGCTGGCTGGCTGAAAAAGAAGGAAAGTTGGCCACCAGAATCCCAGTCAGTTGTCAGTCTCTTCCGTCTTATGAAACCCTAAAGAGAAGCTGGAGCACGGCTTCTCATCGCCGTCGCTGTCACCATTGTTGGCCAAGACAGACGGGCACATGCCGCAGCTGGCTGGCAGGCTGGCTGGCTGGCTGGCTGGCTGGCTGGCTGGCTGGCTATGAATGTGCTGCAAGTACAGGCCACACCAATGTAGAGTAGACAGCAGAAAATTCAAACGTCTAGCATTTATTTCGACAAGAAAAAAATAGTATTTGATTTTTTTTCAATTCGTCCCCCAAATGGGTTTTCAGAGAGATTCAATTTGCTATGCAAGTTTATGCTTAATTGGTCCCTTAGTTTGTATCTGGCAGCATGTACGCTTGTTTTTTGACAATTTAGACTTTTTTGTGGTCATTACTCAAGAAAAGACAAGAGAAGTGACTTATTCATTGATCAGCCCCTTTTCCAATTTTTTAATTGATCAACCCTAACATGGCATGCTGCCAAAAGACTTTAGTTACATGTCTGCTTCTATAGAATGTCCAATTTTTTAGTTTTAAATTACTTTAAAGTTTTTTTTATCATAGGTGTATATACTTACATGAACTTCCATGTACAACCAATCAATCTGAACTAAGAAATTTTGCTTCGGGTGGTGGACTAAATATTGCTTAATTGTGGTTCAAATTCCATTTATATGAATAAAACAGCACAAAAAAGCTGCAAAAGATTGATTCATTTAAAGCCACTGCAAGAAAGAGACTTTTGCTCTCTTTTTCAATACTGGATTTAATTGATCACTAAACAAAGACTGATGAGGAATAGAAGATTTTTTCTACAGAATGTCACATATTGAATAATGTTGGCAGGCCAGATGGAATTAAGCTGCAAGCCAGATTTGGCCCACAGGCCATAGTTTGCTGACCCCTCGTATATTACAATCATTCTCTCTACCCAGTTTTCTTATCTTTGTTACTCCTATCACACAGGTATCCAGGATAATGAGATCAATAAAAAAGCCCTCCTTAATTTTTAAGCATTCCAGCATTCTCAGGTCCAAGTTCTATATCACTTTAATAAGAGCTGATATTTTCTGTATCTCATTAGGGATAGTAACCTATAATTCTTCCTAGCTTGCTGGGTCATTTCTGTTGACCTTACTCTTCACATATCTCCACAGAGAGTGGAGAGAAGGGTCTGGACAACTTGCAGTCGATTCAACATCTCCAAATCTTGAGATCAACTTGGCTAGAAATGTTGGTTGTAAAAATGCCATACATTTTGTTTAAAAGAAGTTATTCTTAAAAGAATAAGTACTTGATCAAAACTTGCAACTATCCTCTTTCGAATGGTAAATGGGTTTTTCATAAAGGGAATTAAACTTGAAGTGTTAAATGGCTTTTCTGTCTGGCCTATTATCCAGCATCACCCTACATAAGAAAGAATTGACTGCTACGAGTTCTAGAAGTTGAGACCATTTTAAAATACCGAACAGAAGATAAGATGGTTGGGAAGTGGATGGTGGAGGCTGACTACATGGAAATAAGTGATACTGTATTTATTTTATCTTTGTTTCTTCAAAGGCTGAAGTCAAATCCAACCTGTCATCATATTGTGTCTCTATGTTAAAGGTTGGCTTTCAACCTGATTACATTGTTTCACTTCACATAAAATATACATGACATTTTCTTTGATCATCATGTTTTTTCATGAGCTACTGTTTAGGTTTTCACACCTTTCCTTGTTAATACAAACAGTGAACTGTCTTGTAATTCCACCCCAAGGCTCAGCTACTGACAACTGTATGCTTGAAAGGTTATAGATACAGAATTTTTTTGTACTCTGCCATGAAGTGACGGCACCAGGACCCCAGGGGCAGTAGGGGCACCGGGACCCCAGGGGCAGCTGTATGCCCTCTATGAAAAAGGAAAAGGTAAGACATACTGAACCAAATACTTATTTCTAATCCCCAACTGGATTGTAATTTTCTTATAACTGCAAAAACATTTTCACCATGAAATAAAATCTTCTCTGAATAATATTGAGTGACTAATGCCTGCTCATTTTGCTTAAGCATCTTCAAGTTCTCCAGTATGAGTAGTTTTTGCATTCATTGCTTTAAACATAAATACATCTTGATTAATGAATGAGAGATTTTAGTGGTTGTCTCAGTGTTGCAAAGTATGGTTTGTTATCTATAGCCACAACAGTTCTCAATACTTTATTGGTAGAAAAATTAGATAAAAAACCTTCATTGCTTAAATCTGTAGAGTTGCAAACATCTGTGTCTCATCAAATTCATTTCCTCTTATGGAACAAACAAGATATCACCAACTTTGTCATTTGATCTTCGACTAAAAATCACAAACTGGATGAGGAGTTGGTGAGCCATAGAATACAACAAAATATTCATGCATTAACACAATCAAAAAGCCATGTGTTCTATTGTAAACAACCCAGTGTTGTCAGATCATCAATTTTTTCGGCTGTTTTTTTTATGGTTTTAACACTGTTGCTATGTTTAGGTTATTCATGTGTTCGGACACCTATATGAATCTATTTATCGATACATTTATGTATCTGGACTTTGCCCAGCCCCACCTGTTCATAGTAGAAACTTGAAATTGTGTGCACACACTCCTTTCAATGTGTAGGGAAAACAATTTTTTTGTTTTTTTCTACCCATCCCACCCTCAATAGGTTGGGGGGGGGGAATTTGCAATGCCTAAATTGTTACCTTAGTTTGTGCCTAGCAGTATTCAAACTTATTTTTTGAAAAGTCAGGCTTTTTCTGATGATCATTGTCCAACAAAATGCGAGGGAAGTAACATTTTCTAATTTTTTGATTGTTCACTCCCAATACAGCATGCCGCCAAAGGGAATTGTTTAATTCACCAGTGGCTAACATGACCTGTTTTTTTTTTAATTATAAATTTATGGTTCAAACCATACTGATAGCATTTTCATCAAAGTAACTTAATTTTACTGCCACCACGGCTTAATTTGTGAGGTAAAAAAAAGTATGTATTCGTAATTTTTTCTTGGATGCTATTTGTGAGTTGGATTCTCAGTAAGTTACCCACAATTCTGACTTATGAGGAAATCGACACCTGACTAAGAAAAAAAGTCAAACTCATATGAAATTTGATTTCATCTTCAAAAGAAAAATTGGAGAAAAATCTGATATAAATATTATTTTTGTACACCTTATAACTCCAGAGATATTTTGAAAAATTGATTGTGTAGAAAGTTGTTATAGAGTGAATAAAAAAATAAACGTAATAATTTTCAATAAAAAATTTGCCAAAACTTTTCTGTGGAAACCACCTAGAATTTAAGATTCAATGAAAAATCAAGTAATTATGGATTTTGATAAAATCTTCAGTAGTCATAGAATAATTTTAGAGAAAAGTTTAACCACTGTGGTGGAAACCATTCAGCTTATTTTTTTTTTAAATGTTCAGCTTATTTTTTAAAAATATTTTCAGCTAATTTAAAAAAAATAATCAGCTTATATTTTTATAATTTGTAGGTGCAATATCTGGCGAGTAAAGTGAGTAAGTGAAACGTTCCTCTTAGTCAAGCAGGAACGATTTTTGTCACCAAACAAACGTGTGGTCTAGTATTATTGTAATGAGATCTTATGCCAAATAATTTTGGATGCTTTTCATTGATTGATACTTTCAATAGATCTTATTAAAAGTAATACAGGGTGGTGCATTTAAGCTTACCATTTTCTTTAAAAAAAGCTGAACATTTAAAAAAATAAGCTTAACAATCTGTGCAGCTTATTTTTTGCCTTCTTGCAGCAGATCAGCCTTGATCTAACCTTGAACAGATCTTCAACAACACCTCAATAGTAACATGATATGATGTGTGTCTATTTCTAATTCTGATCAGCTAAAATTTGTTGTATGTTCAAAAGAATTTACTTTGATAGAAGGTGTAGCTAGGGATCTGAGAAAATCTGGGTGTCCTGGGGGCCTGGCTCTTTGAGGGCCCCCTCCAACATAGTGAGGTTTGTCAGTAAAAATGCTGTAGGTGAACTACCATTTATAAACCTGGTAATTGAACATTTTCAAATAACCCTTCTGTCCCTCCATCAACTGTGTCTCTGACCCTGGTGATGGTGATATATTGTATAGGGGCCTTCTGTGGTGACTAAGGCAGTTGTGTATTTTTGAATGGTGTCAGGGATCTTTGTTCAAGCCCAGACAAAAGCAAAAATTATGGATATTGATTTCCAAGCTGGCAGGTTGAGACAACCTTTGAAAGATTTGAAAGATTGACATAATACAATTTACCCCTCATTCTATCTCTATTTGGCCGTGGGCTTTACTAAGTCAAGCTAGGTAAACACCTGTATATGTATAGAGTGTACAGTTTGTTATAGAAATTTCCTTCTAAACCAAACAACAGAATTTTATCATTTTTAGAGGAACAATACATTACGTATATTATCAGGTATTATTTATGACCAAACTCTACAAAAAAATTATGAATATATTGCCATCCAAAAATGAGTACACCCCTATGAAATATATTTGGGGTTACAGAGTATTAATGATGTAGTGACCTGATGATATCCTTTTACGTTGCGTAATGTTCCTCTAGAAATTATAAAATCATGCTACGTTTGGTTTAGAAGAAAATTGATTTTCTATAATAAAGTTGTTGGAGTGTATTCATTTAGGAGTGACTCATCATTATTCTCCAGTTATACCTTCATCGAGAATGTTACCGGGTTAGATACACACGAGCATTCGTTAGTAAGACAAACTTTTGGCTTGCCAGGTCTGTCAAAGCTTTGTTCTGCTTATGGCAGTCAGTATAATCCAATGGTCACCCATGTAAGTACTGATGAAACTCGATATTGCTCAACTTCAATGATCCAACAAGAACCAGTATATCCCATGTGATTTGAATGTAACCCCTTAGGCATTTGGGAGGGGTTCCTCAATTCTAGTCTTTCTGCAGAATGCTTTGTAGAGAAGCATTGAATACCATTTTTAAAGTCTTTGATATGATTGAATGGTGAATTGAACCTCTGCCCAATGAACTGGAGATTAGTACTCTACCACTGAGCCACGGTGATCTGTGTGTCTTTGCAAAACATTGGTAAAATTATAAAAATATTTTTATCAATAGTTCAGGTGTACTCGTGGAGTAGATTCATTTACCTCTGCCTACAAATTAGTTGTATATATATTCCGTTGTATTCGTCTTTCCATCTGTCTGTCCACAAGATCCTCAAAAGTACTCAATGAACTTCATTTTACAAAGAGTTTTGTGTTCATTCACTAACAATAATGCGCAGTCTGCGGAATATTTTTGGCTTTATTGATTCTCAGCTGCACTAGAAAAAAATATGAACTTGTCTGTCCGACCTAACTCACCTGGGCTGACTTCCTGTTCTTGGCTATTATTCTCACCTGTGTTTACTTCTCTTCTTTTGGCACACCATATCTTGTTTCCCTATTTGATATCTACAAAGTCTGTCCAGAAAATTTTCAGTTATTCAATATTAACAAAAAAAAAAAAAAAAAGAAAATAGCCTACCTAGGGTTATGTCACCTTAGGTCTCTTCAAAGTACTCACCGCTCCCAACTTACCTTCAATTTTTCAAAACCGTCAGCAAAATCATTTTCTGGGATTGTTATCAGCTTTCTCTTCACATTCTCCTTAATTTTATCCGCATCTGAAATCTCTTTGGGGAAAGCATGGGAGTCAAATCTAGATTGTAGGGTTGATAGACATGAGCAAGGCGATATTTTACCAGTTTGATCATTGTGAGTGGTATAGTCACACAGTGCACAAGCTGACTCAATGGAATAACACTGTTGACTGAGTAACTCAAAGTGAGAGTGTCTATTTGCACTTGTGCAGTATGGTCCCTTCTGGCTGTTTGCACAACCAGTTCTCAAGATATTCCAAATGGCTGGATACTTTTTGATCAAAACTCATATCTATTTAACTGTATCTATAACTGTTCAATAAGGTACTACCCAAAAGTTCCAGGAATTTGAACATTGCAAGAAAATAACTTACCTTAATTCCTAGTTCACACTGTCATCTTCAAAGTCATTCCTTTGGGCAGGTACACAGCATCCAAGTGTTACTTTCAAGGTCCCGTGCATCCGTGGAAGGTTTCATGCATAATGGTCTTGCGCACATCCTGTGATTCTTTTCAAATCTCCTCAATTGAGTCAAAATGACACCTTTTCAGTTAGGGACAGGGAAAAGTCTTAGAGGTTGAAGTCAGGAAATAGGGTAGGTATTGGGGATGACTGCCGTGTTATTGGAAATTAGAAACTGCCTGATAACGTGATTGATCTTGATATATATCACAAACATCATATATAGTTCAGCTAGATCAGCAAGGATAGCTTGGTGCGTGTTTCCTATGTTTACTCGTGTTGTGCTCGTTGACAGTCATCGAGAATGGTCATTGTCCTCGATGAATATTCCAAAGAATGTTTGCACAGGAAAAATCTTGGGACATGGCATCATCACCAAAGGCTTCCTGAAGCAAACAGTTACTGCAGCCGTCATGTTGATCTTGGAACAGAAATTGCTCCGTGAAATCCTCTATTGCAAAAACCGCCAAATAACCTAAACATCAAGTCACAAAAATAAGCATAACTCAGCAACATATCCTCTCACACAAATGATTGTATGCACCCTGATACACAAGGGGTGCTGTTGGCTCCACCTAGCAGCAGAAGGTTGAACTGCGCATAATTTGCTCCCTCTATTCAAATTACTGGAACTTTTTGGTAGCACCTTGTACTTTTTCTACTTTTGGTGGAAGGAAAAGAAGATTTTTCAATGCACACAAAAAATTACTGAAACAACAAAGAACAGGTTTCTAGCTTTTATCAACCATTACTAATTTTTGACAAGTATTTCTTTCATCGTAATTTTGTTGTTTTTCATCGCAACTACTCAGGAAGTCTGGTTATCTGTACCAACTGCTCTACAAAAAGGATATGAGTTTGAGTTTCACCAATAGCTTAACTTTTATTTCCGATCTGCACTGTTTACTGATGGCTGGAGCAGTTGTGATGAAAAGTAACAAATTAAGATGAAAGAAATACTAGTCAAGAATTATTAATGCTTTATCGAATAAAAAATAAAATAAAGATGAAATTACAACTTCCAGCTTTTATTAGAATCAGTGAGCCAAAACTGTCAGAATAGGTTTCTTCAGTTTTCAAATTGGTGGGGTTGACTATGAATGTATCACACGTACAGGCCGTACCAATAGAGGTAGAGGGCTGAAACTCCATGTTATGTCTACAAAGTCTTTTTTAAATTCCCATCCTAAATAGGTTTTTAGTGGTGGGTTCAGTTTGTAATGTAAGTTTATACTAAATTGGTCCCTTATTTGTACCTGCTTGTTTCTTTAATTCAGAAATATTAGTGATTTCTGACCAATAAAAGGCAAGAGAAGTTACTTATTCATTAATCACCCCTTTTTCTAAAATTTTAATTGATCACCCCTAAAGGGCTACAAAAGACATTGATCAGGTGACAATGTCTATTGAGTGATTAACCAGAGCTTTTTAGTTGTTTATTTTGGGAAGACTCAGATCGAGAAACGGGGAAACAGTTATTCATCGATTTTTTTTGTCTAACTCCTACTATTGAGCTTCGACTTTATTTCCAAATTTAAAAATGGATGACAATGACCAGACAAAAACCAGTGACATCTTGAAATTTACAGGAACTATTAAAAAAAGAGTTGAAATGAGACGCATAATTTTGGAATAATATTGTATGGAGAAACAAATTCTGTTTTGTGTACTTTTTAGATTTAATGAAGCAAGAGAGTTTGATCCTAGCACAGCCAAATTTGTTAATATTTTTCTCCATTTTCTAAAGATAATTTTTCCTTGCATACTGAAAAATTTTGAAACAAAATGGCATGCTACTATAGTGTGCGGTCTATGGGGCCAAATTTGGTAATCCACAGTTTCTTGGTTTTTTGGCTTAGAGCGAAGGAAAAAAAATTTATATTCATACCAATTAACATGGATTTAAAAAAAAAAGGCTCCCATGTGATAGAGTCTCACTTTTTTAGATTTTCATTTCATTTCCCACCTGTTTTGTGATGTGTTGTAGGGGACGTGGAGATGGCAATCGATGGCTTGGTGGGTTGCCTTGGTGATGGACAGACCCTTTGACGAGCATTTCTACTTTGCCCTCAATTTTCTCCCACTCATTCTACTTCAACAGTTCTCCATATCCGTTTCCGACTTGCTAGGCCATTCAAAGCTTCACTAGCTGATTGGTTATTGATTAGTTCATTGGTTACATTACTATTTTTTTTTTTTTCGCTTGGAGTCTCATTTTGCTGCTTCAAAATCAGGTAATTTTGATAATGATTGCACTCATCCACACTGCATCTGGACCTGGAGGGCAAACCTCCCTATCACCAGTCTGAAGTTCAAACCCTTATGCCAATTACATCAAGTAAGTCTTGACTTGAAATCAATGTAGAGGAAGCCACTTATTGTGATCATTCGACGGAGACTTTCAGATAATAATAACTGACTGATGATATTAGGCAAAAAATAAATTGGAACTGTCAAATCACTGTTGGCCCACCTGACCAACCAGCTAAGTCGGCTACAGGCTCTTTGTTTGTTTGTCTGAGTCTCTCCTGGCACTCCTGGTTGCATTTTGGGGGCTACAACCTTGAAAATTGGCATGCAAATACCACTAGGGATCATCTGGAAAATTTGTTCAAAATAGTGGTTTTTTGGTCTCTATGGTGATTTTAGACCTACAAAGCCCAAATAAATTCATTGTTATGTTAATAAATTCATTAGTATAAATAACTTTACATTGCTAAAAATGAATGCAAAGTTTATTTTTATATTTTCTAATTTTTTAAATCATTTTATATAAAGTGTTCAGGAATCACTGATTTTGATAACAATAACCGTTTGTTCCAAGTATGCATCTTATGTTGTCTTAGCTACTAATTATTGTCCCTACCATAAAACAAAAAAAAAGAACTATCCAGATATTTATCAATATATAATTTTGGAAGCCTACTTGTTGAGTAACATAGCTGTGCACTTACAACTAATACTGGTTTTTGTGTTCAAGCCAAGGCAAAAATATGAATTTTGAATGCTGATTTTCATGGCAGCCGTACCCTCCAGCACTTAGAGGATTAAACCATCCATTTTTATAACCTAATCTCCTGACCAGCATTATTTCTCTGCAGCATTAAGCCAACTTTAATTATCAAATAAATAAACTACTTGAAACCACTTGTAATTAGCTTAGCTTGGCTTACTGATATTTTCTGGAACAGGTTTTATGTTAAATCTATTTCTTCAGACTCCTGTAGTAATTTTAGATATTCACGTGACTACTAAATATTTATTGTGGATTTGTAGTGGTATAAAATCTCGTGTTCATCAAATTATTAATGAAGTCTATTCTTGTAAGAATTCACAATTTTTGAACAGACTCTCATTAGGTAGACTATTCCATATCTGTTCTATGCAGACATTGAAACTATATTTTCATAAATTCATTCTGGCTCTTTGTTGGTACATTGTTTGGTTGTTTCATCTGATTCCTGTTCTTTGTGTATTTTCTCCTCTCTTCTTGAGGAAGCGACCGATCTTTTTTTGATTATTTCCGTTCATGATCTTATATACTTCCATCATGTCTCCTCTTATTCTTCTAGAGCTTAGAATTGGCAGCTTCAGTTTACGGAGGCGTCTTTCATAAGTAGAGATTTAATTGATAGTGGAACTCTTCAATGAATAGCATGGAAAAATGTAGAACTCTTCTGTGAACTGAATAAAAAAGACATTCACCAAATGGTCAATGGGAGACATGTTCAATCAGGAGTTATTTCCCTTGAAAACAACACCCTCTTGTATGAATTAAAGAGTTGAATATTCATAACTTAGAAATTGTCAAAATTCTGATATCAGTGAGTTGAATTCTGGGTAATAAGAAATAAAGATACTTTTTTTATATTCTCAACATCCAGTTCATGTTCAACCTATCACAGACCCCAGCAATGTCGTAGTCTGGATAGTTTTTAAAGTTATGTTAGTTTCAAAGGCATTTTATGAATTGAACTAATAGGTCCAAGAAATGAAAAAAGTTAAACAACCAAGTTATGCACATCTTACTTGAAATGCTCTCTCGTGAGCTTAGGGGTAAAATAGATAAAGAGAGAGAGAACTGCTCATCTTTTTACTTGTACAGGAATACCTTGAATAATTCTGTTTTGATTGGTGTGTGTTTTGAGATATTGCTGTACAAATTATTGTAACAAAGAATAAGTTGAAACGAAAGAAATGATAGGACCTTGAATAGTGTGGTTTTGGACAGTATGGGAATTTTTTAAACAAATTAATTTTATTAAGCAATGTATATCTGTATTTATAAGATTTATCAAAACCTCCCCATCTAGGGAAAAACAAGGACCTGTAGATCAGAAAAAAATTATTGAAGGTAGATGCTAATTTTATTAATATATTAATGTAAGAATTAAGATCAACACTGTTGGCTTTGAAATAAGTTATATAAAGATTATCATCGTTATCATCATCGGTCTTTTATTGTCTGTTGTTGGACAGACTTTCCCTAGGATTCATCAGATTTCTCTATCATGGTTGTTGCGGAGCCATTACTTTCTGATCTTGTCTGATTTGTCTTGCCGTCTTATATTCTACCGGCCCCGATTTCACTTGTGATCTTTGGGGATCCATGTTGTGAGTTGTGATTTCCATCAGTTCTCTACCATTCTTGCAACATGACCAGTCCATTTGCGATTTGAGTTTTCTGACGGATTCTATGGTGTTGCAGACGCCTATTTTCTCCCAATATATTGTGCTGTCTTGTAATCTCTCCATGTGACGTTGAGCACGATTCTCTCATGTGCACGTTTCATGATTCTCAGTTTGAGAGACAGTCACTTGGTTAGGCTCCATGTTTCAACATCATAGGTGACTATCAGGAGGATACATTGGTTGTACGCTCTTCTTTTCAGGGCTAATGGGATTTTTTTGTTCTTGAAGGTTGAGCTTGTTCTACCAAAGGCTTGCCATCCTAGAGTGATTCTTTGCTTGCAACTGGCAGCCATTAGTTTTTTTCAAATTTCTGATCCTCACTACACAAGCTGTAGTACCCATGCCGCACAACAATTTGTGGCCTTTTCTTTGGGATCAAAGTGTAGTATCTGTTCCACGGCAGAGCTTGAGGCGCAGTTACTGACACTTGCCCGTCAAATGGGCCGGAGATTGGCGTGTGGGTGGTATCAAAGGGCGGGTGCGCTGGTGCAAGCGTTAGCCAATGAGGTTTGACTGAGGCTACCACTGCTAAGCACATTGGGGAACCTTTGGACTCGTACTTCGGCTCTCCCATTATTACTCGGCCCAGCTGAGGGGGTCAGTTTCCCCGGGGCAGCACTGCTCCATTGCACTTAAAGGAGCAGGTCCCCTGGTAGACGCTTTCGTGGCGGACGTTGTCCAGCCATTACGATGAGCTTTTCAGTTTTTGGACGGATGGTTTCCTATTCTTCCCACGTTAAGCTCGACCTTGTGTCACATTTTGCTGCTGTGGGACAGCGAATAAATACCCCCCCCCCAAGCTGTAGTAGACAGTGAATTGTCCCTGGGGGAACAGTAAATCAACCTAAGAATAAAGAGTGAAACCAGTTACACACTTAATGAAAGTATTGTAGGCAGAAGTTTGGCACACCAAAGGAAACATTTAACACAAAATCACAGGCACTCAATGCATGTCATAATTTATTCTGTTTACAAATTCATTTGCTCTTTCTTATTTTTTTTACACTTGATTTACAACGAGACAAGATCGTTATTTAATGATAGTAAGTTCACTCCTTTGTTGGTTAATTAAAATCATTGATTAATGACAAGTCTGGTAATTCATTCAGTGGAAACCATCATGTGACTGACATCATTTAGTAGCATGCTGTGCTGGAGTGATCAATTCAAAAAAAAATAAAAATGGATCGATCAATGAATAAGTTACTTCTCTCATCTTTTGTTGCTTCTGCTGGCCGGAAGCTAAGGAACCATTTTAGCATAAATTTGCATTGTAAATTCACCTCCATGCATTTTTGGAGGAATTCTGAAAAGACATAATAATGATAGACATAATGAAGAGTATGTATTTTAATTTTCAGTTCTCTTGCTCTATTGATATGGCTTATATAGAAAGATAGGTAGATCGATAGATAGTCAGTGGTGACAGTCTGGGTTGATTGTTTCTAATTTTTCATTTGGAGTATTTCTATAATTATTCGGACCATCCTCATCTTGGTTGTTTTTCATACAACGTTTCAGCCCTTGTACTCTACGGCCTTCATCAGGTATCATCTGGTAGATGTGGGGAAGTAACGAACCGAACCCTTTATTTAACCAATGGGGAGAATATTGACCGCACTCCCCTCTTAGCATTAGTAGTATTATTATTGTCTCACACTGGGATTGAACCTAGAACTTGCAGAAATTTTGTCTGATTCTGTAACCACTCCGCTATGTGTCCATAGATGATACCTGATGAAGGCCGTAGAGTACAATGGCTGAAATGTTGTATGAAAAACAACAAAGATGAGGATGGTCCGAATATTAATAGAAATAATAATAATACCTCATCTCAAAAATTCAGAGATATTCATAAGGTTTGTTTAATTTTTCTTGGAAAAAATTATTGTTAACGGTAAGGAATTCAGATAATACATGAGAAGCAGTTCTGGTTAGTCACTCAATAGAAACCGTCACATGACCAATGTCATTTGGCAGCATACCGTGTTGGGAGGGATCAATCTAGTTACTTCTCCTACATTTCGTTGTGATTAAAAAAAAGTTATTAAACAGTTTGAATTTTCAAAAAACAAATGAGAATGCTCCCCAAAAAAACTAAGGGATCAATATGACATAAGCTTTCAGCAAAAATTGCACCCCCACCCTGCCAAAAATTCTTTTAGAGGGGTGGGAGTATTTTAAAACATAATAAGGAGTAAATGTTTAAATTTTTCGACCCTCCAGCTCCGTTCGAATAGCCTGTATGCATGATACATACATAGCCAGTCAGCTAGACTGACAGTCAGAATAAATTATTAGGATAGTAATTAATTTTATTTAATATAATTTGAATAATTAATATGATTATAATAATCAATACTGATCACCATGGCCCAGTGGTAGAGTGCTTACCTCAAGGTCAGTAGGCTATGGTTCAATCCAGTGCCGAATCATATCAAAGACTTATAAAATAGTATTCAAAGCCTCTCCATTAAGCAGTCGGTACAAAGACTAGGATTGAGGAATCTCTTACCGAGGATAATGAATTATGGCCGAATTTTGTTGGATTCACTCTTTCTTATAAGATCACCAAAGTTGAACAATACCAAGCCTAGTCAGTTCCTAGGTAGGTGATTATGGGGGGATACCTGTTGTTGAAGCAGAACAAAGCGTCAACAAGCTAGGCAAGCTGGAAGTAGGTCTTATTAACAATTGCCCATGTGTATCTCACCCCATGATACCCACGATGAGGGTACAAGTAAAGAATGATGATACATATATATATACATGTATTTATATATATATAAACATATATACATATATATATATATATATATATATATACATATATATATATATATATAAATATATATGGATATAGATATAGATATAGATATTTATATATATGTATATATATATATATACATATATATATATGTATATATATATATATACATATATATATATGTATATATATATATATACATATATATATATGTATATATATATATATACATATATATATATATATATATATATATATATATATATATATATATATATATATATATATATATATATAAAAAACAATTATTTCTCTTGTATATGATTATGAACAGAACTCTGGGTTCCCATGCAGTCAGTATTGAAATGCTCAGAATTGAAAAATTGAAAACTGAAGATGAATAGAATTGTTAGTAAATGTAGGCTTATGCCATCATTTTGATTTATATGAGAGAATCATGATGAATAATATATAATTTATTAGTACAAAAAGATCACCAAAATTCTAGATATCCAGGGAAGAGAGCAAGTTATGGAAAGAAGGGGGTGGGGTTGACATCATGAATTATCACTCCAGGTGACTAAACATACGCTGTCCACTGCCTTGGACATAATCAGATCTGAACGTCCAAAAAAGTTATTTATTATGATCAGGTATAAAAGTATTTAAGCTTGAAGATGTTCTTTATTTGGCCTAGACTCACCTGCCACACGTGAATATTTAAAAGACAATTGATTTTCTGAAAGATTTGTGATTTGATATCCTCTGTGTCAGTTTACAATGACTTGAAAGAAGGCAGTGCAATGTCAAGTTGGAAATCTTCCGGATCAGCTGTTCTCAAAAAAATCTTTAAAAAATAAATAAAGAATCAAAGATTGTAGATCTTTTATTAGAAATCATTGACGTAAATATGCATGTATCTTTAGATTTGACAGTTTATGTACGATAAAATGTGATAATTGCAGAGACAGTTCATTTACAAACATATTTTGTTTGGCACCGGAGTGAACCCTGTAGCAGATCAAATATCCAACCACGTAAATGGATAAAGAAAATGAACTTTGTACTGGACTTGCACCAGCGACCACCAGGAAGCAGTCTTAAAGCAACTATGCTCTACCAACTGAGCTAACAGCACCTTTGGCAAGCAAGAGTTTGAAATAGCATGATTATTCCACTCATCTCACTACTCTGCAGTCATAGGCATAAATAATTACATAAAAAAATATATATATATATATATATGTGTTCCCATTTAGCCGACAGTATGCATATATCATTACACAGTTTACGTCTGACAGAATATGATAATAGTAGAGACAATTTACTCAAAAACATATTCACTGTTGATAGAAGAGGAACACGCACACATATGTATACATATATATCTGTAATAAGTCCCGCACGGTGCTCATTTTCTCTATTCATTCATATGGTCAGCTGTTTGGTTTGCTACTCGGTTAACTCGGGTGCCGAACAAAATATGTTTCCAAATAAATTGTTCCCACAATTATCCCAGATCTAAATATAGATATAAATATTTAGAATGGGAACACTGAAGAGAAATAACCGAAATACTTCAAAGTCATAGTTTCATACGACAGATGGAAAATTATTTCACATGACAATTCTGCTCAACACACCATAAAGTCCAGCCCTCTCTAAACATTTACCTTTGGCACTGCCCTAGTAACTAAAAGCAAACTTTCTAGAGCATATATATATATATATATATATATATATATATATAAAAATAAAAAGTTGCTGAAATAAAATGAGAGATGGCGTGTGGGGTAATGTAAGTGTAGCCAAGATGAAGAGATGTGAATATCAAGGAGGATGTGCACTGGTGTGAGTATGTATGTATTAGGAGTGACAGGATCAATATGATTACAGGTCTGGTTAGTTACTCAATAGAAACCATCATGTGACCAATATCTTTTGGCAGCATAACGTGCTGGGCAATCAAAAAATTAGGAAAAAAGGGGTGATCAATGAATAAATTACTTCTCTTGCCTTTTGATGAATAACTAAAAACAGGGAACCAATTTAGCAGAAACGTATACTGAAGATTGACACCCCCTACCACTAAAAACCTTTTGGGGAGGGAATTTGGAAAAAATAAAAGAACCATTTCTCCTAGACATAATACAGAGTAAATGATGAAAATTTCAGCCCTCTAGCTCCACTGATACAGCCTGTACATGTGATACATATATAAATATATAGCCAGCCAGCCAGGCCAACTTGAAGACTGAAGAAACCTGTGTTTACAGTTTCTAATAAGACTGATAGATAGAATATATTATAAAGATAGTAATTAATTCTTTGATTTGATTTCAATTAATAGGATTATGATAATTAATACTGATCACCATAGCCCAGTGGTAGAGTCAGTAGGTTATGGTTAAATCCGCATTCATAGCCAGCCAGCCAGCCAGCCAGGCGGGCCAACCTGGAGACTGAAGAAACCTATGTCGACAGTTTTGGTGACAGTATGGGTTTACGGTTTCTAATAATTCCTGAGCAAAACATAGAAACATCACCACGTGCCAGCCTGCCTGCCACCCTCTCCGCTCCGTTCTCCCACCCACACCCTCCTTACATCCTTAGGGGAAGGGATAGATAAACGAGAACAAGAAAAGGAAAGAAAATGGAAGACGAGGAGAGAAATGGTGCAAAGCGGAAAAAAGACGGAGAGAGAAAAGATAAACACTCAGGATTGCAGTAAAATGCTGCAGTTTCTCTGTTGCGGTGCAGTTGTCGACATCCCCTCCCCCGTCCCATCTCTGCCTCCCTCCGACAACTCCGCCTTCTTGAGTAGCAATAACAATTATGACGGTGAGTGAAGTGTTAGAGGCACTTGGGGGTATGAGGTGGTGGTGCTTCCTTTATTGCAATATAGTATGAACGAGTCCTTTCTACTTTTTTTTTTTTTTGCGTCATTCATCCCCCTCTACACACTGCTGGAACCCCCAACCCCCTCATTTGCATTTCTGTTACGTTTACACGTTTGTAATTCTTTTTCACTTTCTTTCTTTTGTACATAATTCTCTTTAACAGATCACCCTGGCTCAAGGTTGGAGTGTTTGACTCCAGTTCGGTTGGCCTTGGTTCAATCTACTGCCATCATACGAAAGACTTTAAAAATGGTACTCAATGTCTCTCTTTGCTGGATACCAACAATCAGAAAAAGTGATTTTTGATTGTAAGAAATTCCAGCAGTAAGTAAGAAATAAAACTGATAGCTATTTTATGGATAGTAATTAATCCCTTTTGATATGATTTTAATAGTCAAAACCAATCATCGTGATCCAGAGGTAGATCACTCACCTTTGGTTCAGAAGGCGATGGTTCAATCCACTGTTGAGTCATACAAAAGACTTTTTGAAAAATGGTACATAATGCCTCCCCATTAACCACTCAGCTCAAGTCTTAGGATTGAGGAACCTTTCCCAAAGACTAAGGGGTTGGGACAAAATCATGTCGGGTACACAGGTTCTCATAAGATAATTGAGCCTGGCCAGAACCTAGGTGGGTGACTGTTGGGGAATACCAGGTGCCGTAAGTAGAATGTATCTTTAACAGGCCTTGAAAGCAGGAACTGGGTCTTGACTATCAACAGCCAATTTGTACCTAATCCCGCAACACTCTTGATGAGGATATAAGCGGAGAACGATAATATGTTCATGGTTTTCTTTTCTCTCTTTTTCTCTTCCTTTCGCTCAACTTAATCTGGCATAAGGTCATATTAGTAGAGTCTTCGATGAGAATTTAACGCACTATACAAGCAATGAGTAGATTGTTAATTATCATGCTACAGTAGACACCCAAATCATAATATATCATAGAAAATTTCAAAACATTCACAGTAATTGTCAACAAATATAAGTTTCTTCAGTTTTTAAATTGGACCAGCTGGTGAGCTATCGATATATCTCTTAATTTATAAAACTCTTGAAAACCCATTCCCTATCAATGTCCCTGAAATATGTAAATACCAGTAGTTCTGAGACTAACAGAACACAAAAACAAAACTGGTTAGCAATCAGAGAAAGGTAGGAACTGGTTGATATTTTGACCTCTGCTGTGAGAGTCCTGGTGGCTCAATTACTTCACACAGATCTACACTATATAGATAAGAGTGTGAGTTTGAATCCCACCTGGGGCTCATTTCTTTTTTTTTTCTGATCATTGCCATTGTTTTGCTCTCTACCATAAATAATGTGGTCCAAGCAAGATTTAGTTCCTAAACTTTATTCACATAGATACTTTGATATATACAATGTCAGAAAACATGAATAACTTGAAACCCAGCAACAGTGTTTAAACTGGTCTGTTGTGGGTAGCAGTGATATTATGAAATGCTTGCGATCTTCTGTCTAGTGATTATAAGTAGCAGAAAATATGATACTCTTGTATTTGATACTTCCTGCTTGATACATTTGGATTTACGATAGAAAGAGAAAGAGATGATGTTTTCTGGTTAGTCACTCAATAGAAACCATCGCATGAACAATGTCTTTTGGCAGGTTAGTTTGTTGGGGGTGATCAATTGAAAAATTGTGAAAAGGTTTATCTATGGATAAGTTACTTCACTCACCTTTTATTGGGCGATAATCATTACATAAGTCTGAATTTTCAAAGAAGATGATGAATACTGCCAGACACAAACTAAGGGACCAATTCAGCATAAAGTTACATTGCGAATCAACCCCTCCCCTGAAAACCTATTTAGGGAAGGGGGATTTTGAAGAGAAGAAAAAAAAGGATTTTTCATACATAATAAGGAATTATTGTTCGAATTTTCAGTCCTCTAGCTCCATTGATGAAACCTGTACTTATGATACATTGCCAACCAGCCAGACCAACTTGAAAACTGAAGAAACCTATGTTGACAGTTTTGATGGCAGTTTTGGTTGATGATTTCTTATATGTGTCAATCTTTTGAACATTTAAACACAGGAAAATGCTTCTTAGAGCAAAGCTAAGTTGCTTCCTGTGCTACAAAACATAAAACAATGGTCTTGTCTCTATTTCTTCTGCAGTCCATAAAGTCCCAATCATTGTAGTGTAAAACATTGTGGGTTTTTACAGGATTGGGGTGTAAGACAAAGGGCTCTAACTGCCCTGCTATTTCCCAGAGCTGGAGGGAGAAGTGGATTCATGCTTTTCCTAAGAGCATTAGTACAAAGTGATGGAAACTGTCCCAGGTTTGCTGTTTTCATTATCCATGCCATCAACCGGAGGGCCATTGACAGGTCCTCTCCAAATCTAATAAATATTGTGGCTTGTATCATGAGAACATCCAAAATGGAGAAAGTGACAAATTTACTGATTAGACAAAGCTGATCAACATTACACTTAGGTGCAAAAGTTATGAAAGGGTTTAAAACAATCATAACTTTTTCTATTTTGATACTTCTTGGTTTTTCTCTTCTCAAATATATATAGGAACCCTTAGGAATTTATCATGGAAGTACACAACTGAGCAACAAACTAAAATAATGAAATTTCCCTTTGAATGCCTTCAATATTTACCTAAGGAGCATATTCTCATTATTTGAACATGTGGATACTGCCATTTGAGCCCATGACTCTTCATATATTTGTGTGTTTTCAAGAATTGGGCTCTGTTTGTGATCATCGACAAACAGGGGGACTAACAAGTTATATACGTGTGCAATGTTCAGCAGAATTTTATTGAAAAAGCAAGAATTAGTGAAGTTGAAAATGGAAAGAACAATTTTCCATATACAGGTTAATTTGATTCCTCTAATCTATGTTTTCCATTTATCAGAAATAATTTTGAAAAATCAGTGAAACTAAAAAGATATGAATGTTTTGAACCATTTCAAAACTTTTGCACCACTCTATAGATTAAGGATCAGCGAACCTTTAGAGTGGTGGTCCACATTAGCAATGTTTTTATATCTTGCATCCTAGGTGAATGAAAAATGAAGCAATGATCATACAATACTTTGAAACAGTTTGTTTTCTTGATACATCCACATATCTCTATTTCAAGCTTTTTAGTTGGTCAGCTGATCATCGGTCAGTCAGTTGGTTCCATTTATGTAAACAACAGAAAGAGGAGAGGAAAATGTGTGATGTCATTAAAAGAACATCTATTCTGATCAATAGGTAACTTATCAAGTGTTCGTTTTTTGCAGTGTTATTTAGTATTGTTTGTTATCAATAGCTAAAACTGTCTTTTAGAATGGCTAAAATTTGCTAAATTTTCCAATTTCCTGCTAATTTTATAGCCAAAACTGTTGTAAGTTCTCATTTGAAACTGATTTATCAAAAAAATAACTATACAGAATAAATCATTGATAAAAATTGTACACTTAATTCAATTTAAACTAATTGTTTGTTTTGATAACCAGTTTTTCGGATGAACCATCATCACTTTCCTCATCTTGCTACTATCACCTGTTTAGAATCAGAAATCACAAATATGGACATAAGGATGGTGGATGCATCATTGAACTTATTGTTATTGTTCAATTGTTTTGATATTTTTCATAATAAGGGTATAACACATTTGATATATTTCATCTTGGAAAAGTTTTTTTACATATACAAGTTGTGTAAAATACTGAATTGTTTGCTATCCAAAGATAGATAAGAAAATCAAATAGTTTTTTTGTGATGTCATATATTCAATTAAGTTGATGGGATGGATAAAATGGGTCCGTAGTTTGCCAGTCTCTGCTATTGATTATAGTATAACTTAGGTACATCAGCTTAGTCCGTAGCCTAATGATTAAAAAACATAATCCCTTACTTGTCAATGCACTTAATCCAACACATCATCAATCATATATATTTAACAATTCACAATGTAGATTTCATATCAAAATTCAGCTAATATCTATTTCAAGCTACAGACTTACTGATGAACCCTCTTACACACACGCATACAGTCACACATCCTTGTATACATCTATATTATTAAACCATCTTGTGTGTATATATATATATATATATATGTATATATATATGTATATATGTATATATGTATATATATATATATATATATATACATATATATATACACAAGATGGATTAATAATATAGATGTATACAGGGATGTGTGACTGTGTATGCGTGTGTAAGATGGTTCCTCAATAAGTCTGTAGCTTGAAATAGATATACACACAAGATGGATTAATAATATAGATGTATATATATATATATATATATATATATATATATATATATATATATATATATATATATATATATACATATATATATATATATATATATATATATATATGTATATATATAAAACTATATATATATAAAAATATATATATATATAAATCTTTTGCTAATAATTTACATGGCTCGCATACAATTGTTGGTCTCTATTTGTCTTTGAAGACAATGGATCGTGCACCAGGGATTATCTTATTATTGAGCTGCAGTACCTGTCATGACTGAGCTGTCCGATTCACGAATGACAAATTTTGTTTTTCAGGTATAATCCACGCTCAGCTATGTGGGCGCTGTCTGTGCTCTCTTCACTCTTCCCACCATTCTTCCTCTTCTCACTCACCTGGATACCTGCCTTGATTGCAAGTTTTTTGCAACTTTTTACAAACTGGTCACTAAGAAAACAGAAAAATTTTCATCCATTTATCCTAAATCAAATAACATGAGAGGTGATATGTGTTCCAGATAACACACTCACAAAGATCTCATTGAAGACTGACAAGTGTTTTGTTGGTTCTGTGAGAATTAAAGTACTATACATCACCCAGCTGGTGTGAAAGGCAGGTTAACTAACTGCTGTGTCAGCTGTGAGTCCAACTGTGCCCATCTAAAAATTTGTGAAAGATCATTTTTTCAGATTTTTTCGGATTATTTTTTAGGCTCGTTTAAATTATTTTCTAGATTTTTAAAGATTATTTTCTAGATTTTTAAAGATTAATTTTTAGACTTTTAAAGGTAATTTTTTAGATTCTTGAAGACTATTTTCTAGATTTTCTAGATTATTTTTTAGATTTTTCAGGATTCCTCAGATATATTGCACTTCCAGAGCTCCAGCGCCTCCTGCAATTGCATGATCTCCACACCCCAGGTGATGTGGATGCTAATTGTAAATTACTTTTGTGAATCCAGTTGTCATTGTATTTTCTGATGCATTTTTCTATCTGAAAAATACCCTCACAGATCATCCTGCATCTTAGTAACCGAAGGTCAAGTTGCCAACCCTCACAAACTCTAAAACGAAAGCTATTTAATCTGGAAATATTTTTTCTGAAAATACCGAGACTAATTACAGGGGGTATCCTACCACTTGTAGCGTCTTATCAGCTAGGAAATATGGTATTTACTAAACATAGCTTAGTTTTGGCACAAGACCGCAAGTATATAGTAGTCTGAGAGATTTAAACTCACTATTCAGTGGTAATGATTTGCAAGACTAGCTTGTTAACCATTACACCATGATCAGGAGCTCGCCTTCATGAATCCAGTCCCAAGTAAAAGCAAGCAGGGTATAATGATTTGTGTATGAAGTGAAAATATTTCAACAGAATGCAATGGTTGTACAGGGTCCGACTGCGCCTACCAAGACATTTTTTTAAAGATTAATTTATATCATTCTTCAGATTTTCAGGGTTCCCCGGATATATCATATCCCCAGAGCTCTCCGCACCACTACCCACATTTGTAGGGTCTGCAGGTTCCATGTGCCACCTCAGCAGAATGGTAATTTGAAGATTTTTCAATAGGATCAAGCTCAGTGGGTTCTAACCTTTTCTGTTCCATGCTCCTGCTTGACAACTCAAAAAAGTTTATCACCCCATCAGGACTGATTTACCTCAAGGGCAGTTACCTGAGGGCTCCACTATTTTAAGAGCCCCGAAATTCAACTTGAAAAATTAAAATTAGGGTCCTTGTTATTAGATAGCAGACATAGAGAGTCTTTAGTAAGCCTATGTTTACATTCCTATCTAAATCAATTCTTGACTCTTTATTGAATCAATGTATTAAATCAGGATCAGCACTATTGCCTGAGGGCCAAATCCAATACATTGCTTTATCTAGGGGGCCTCAAATATTCTCAAGACTGTGGTCTTTGTGCGAAATTTAGCACCAAAATTTACCCTATCACTTTTACATCTCATAAAGTTAATCAGTTAAGCATTAGTAACTTTGGATTAAAAATAGTAATTACTAGTATTGTGTAATTAGTAATTTATCTATATTGTATAATTAGGAATGAATTGATTAACATGGCTCTGTTTTGAGCCACATCAACACTTTTCACTCTTCACATCCAAATAACAAATCCCCCCCTAATATATTTGAATTGGGCCCCCTGTGGGAAATATGCTCCATGTCCTACATTAAATATATGCATGTTACTAGGGGAGTGTCTGTCCCTAATTTGCATGTTTCAAGTGGCCAGACTTTATGGTGTATGGAGTAGCCAGCCATAATTGTCATGTAAAACAATTATCTGTCCGTCATACAAAACTACGGCTTCAAATCATTTCGGTTACTTCTCTTAGTGTCGCCAATTTAGGTGTTGATTTAGATATATTTCCAATTTAGATATTTTCTATCTGTATCTAGATCTATAGTTTTAGATAAAAGATCTATAATCTGTAGTTTTTCATTCATTTTTGTTAGATTTCTCCAAAACCACTGATCCAAACAACTTCAAACTGGACAGTGCACTGCTTTGCATACTGACTAATATATCTAGCAAATATCAACATCGTACAATGACCAGTTGTCAAGTAATTGCAGTGTATTAGATTTCTCAAGAACCGCTGATCCAAACAACTCAATACCGCACTGTTTTATGATTGTACGGAGAATGTCAACTTCGTACAATGGACAGTTGTTGAGTTGTCTCTGTGCATACACACAACCACGTGGGTTTCTCCAATTGTAGTTAGATAACTTTGCCTGGTGGTTAAGATGGTTGTATATTTCCCAATGGTGCCAGAACTCGGTTTTCAAGCCCTGGTAAAAAAGTGGATTCTTCCTAGTTTAAAGATTGGCACAACACAATCTTCTTTGCTACATCCCTGTTAGGCCTTGTGCCTGACAGTGATGCTCAGTAAATATCCACTGGCTCTGTTGGTCAGTGTGTAAGCCTAGATAAAAGTAAGATTTTAAATGCTGATTTTCAAGGCAGGTAGGTCCTCCTCACTAGAAAGATAATTCTTTATGATGTTATCAGGGATTTTACATGTTTTTGTACAAAAACTGCCATGGTTTAAAATCAAGTTTTTCCTTTTCCTGTAAGAGAATGATGTCACCCATGTGGAACTTAAAGTGGAAGTTGTAACTTCTCCAAACTTAGTCCTGACCATTAGAAATGAGCTAAATCTGCAAATGAAAAGCTTGGTTCCAAATTGTCATAAATACCATTTGAATAAAAATGTTTAATAAAAATTCAAAATTGAATTCTAGATTTTAACTTTTTATCTTATTAGAAATTCATAGACATTCATACAAAAAGGCTGTTATAAGATAAAGAAAATTGAAATCCAAAATTTGATTTTAAATTTGATTAAACACATTTCAACCCAAACTGTCAGCATAGATTTCTTTGGTTTTTAAGCTGGTTCAGCTGGCTGGCTATGTATTTATGTATCAAATGAATAGACTGCACAAATAAAGCTAAGAAGGCTGAAAATTTGAACTTTCACTCCTTATTATGTCTAGATAAAACGTATTTGTTTTTTAAAACTTCCCACCAGGTATAGGTTTTTAGTGGGGTATTCAGTTTGCAATGGAAATTCATGCTAAATTTATTCCTTAGTTTATGTCAGCTTGTTTTTTAAAAATTCACTTAATAATAATCGCGGTTCAACAAAAGATCAGAGAAGTAACTCATACATTGATCACCTTTTTTTCCAATTTGTCTTATTGTTCACCCCCAGCAAGGCATACTGCCAAAAGACGGTTTCTGTTGGGTGACTAACCAGATCTGTTGCATTTCAGAACCAAACTCTTCAAATGTACTATGTAGAAATAGCAGTTGGCAGACTGACTATGAAATGGAAAGGATTATGTTTACCTTGATTTGAAATCTGATTTTTCTACTCCGATATAAATTTGATTAAGATTACCAACCAGGCAATTCATGAACATTAGGGATTTTAGAAATATGAGATATACTGGATGTTTCATGAAGAATGCAACCCTTTGGATAAGAGGATAGAGTTTACTCTGAGGCAGCAAATGAATGCATCATGTGCTAGTCTCATTCGAGCAACCATTCCTTTGTATTGTGCTATTTTTCCATGTAATGAAACAGGTATGAACCTGCATCTAGGTAATGGGAAATAACTTCCAACATCTATTGCAACTTCGAAATGTACGTATAATTAGAATCATTTGTATCCTTTTTGTAATGTGTGTCTTTAAAAAATAGTTATTAGATTTAATATTGTTTAAAAGCAAGTTGTCAGAAAGACAATTGTAACCCTTTTGAAGCACTATTTACTGCTGAGGTTGGGTGTATGTATTTTGACTATTCTTTGCCCATTGAAGTTGCAAACTTTTTTTTCTAGATTAATTGTAAAAGTGTTCCTATAGGTTCCAGACTAATAACTTCTGCATAGAAAAAAGAAAATTCTGTGGGATAGGAAGCAAAAATCCTCTTAAAATTTTTGCTTTCTATTCCACAGAATTTTCTTCAAATTTTCCATCAAAAATAACCTTTGAAACTCTTCAAGTTGGTAAAAAAAAACCCCAAAACATTGAAATTACCCTGAAAATCCCATTGAAATAAATTTTCATTGACGTGACTAATAATCTTAATGGAAAACACATTTCATGAACAAATTATTGCTGGCCATACTAAACTATTTGACTAAAATCAACACATACCTGATGGATTTTCATTCAGGGTCAGGTAGAGTGAGGTGTCAGTCCAGGCAACACGGGAAATTTAGGCCCCTGTTGATTACGTTCTTATAATCAATGTTAAATACATTTTACGTTTTAAGTTTTGGAATACGCGTCTACATGATGTACTTATGAGAAGCAGGACAGAATAAAAGGTGATCTTGTTACAAGTCTGGAGCGGGGTCATCCTAAGAATATTTTGAGGCTCCCTTGAAAAAGCAATGTATTGGGGCCCCTGACCTACCTCACATCAAAATTATGTTTTTATTTTCTGGATTGGATTTCGGAGCCTCCAAGACAGCAGGGCCCCCTGTCAACTGCCTGACATGCCTATTCTGTAAGACGGCCCTGCACTGGAGTAGACCCCCTCAAAAACGTAGGCCCGTGCCAACTGGCCCAACCTCTGCCCAGGCATGTCAAGACTAAGTAACCTACAGCTAACTCAATTTTTTTCATGAAACCATTAATCCAACACCATTTAATGAGAGATTTTTAATTGTTCTTGGGTCAGGCAGAGCTGGTAATAGGCCAAGGCCAGATGGGATACATAGGCTCCATTTCAAACTGCTCATTAAGTAATTTTGCTGTTAGTGCTAGATACATATTATATGGGTATGGGTACATGCATGTAAGCTTCTGGCGAAAGCTCACCTCAGAAACGTAGAACTGTGCCAAATAGCCTGACTGACCCTCAGCTTTGCTCGGGTCTGCTTGTTCTTTTGATTCTGCTCTGTTTTTTTTACCTATACAAAGAAACGTCCTTTATTAAATAAGGCATTTCTGCAGTTCAAAGAGAAATTTATGGACAAGTCACAAAAGATAGATATAGATTGATAGATATGAACTGAGATAGATAGAAAGATAGAGAAATATGACTCGGATGAACTGAGAATGTAAGTGCAGTGCTACATTGAAGTGGCTACCCTATCAGTGATAGGTTCAATTCCTGCAGCACCCCCATTCTTTTTAATTGTTTATTCTACTTATCTTGTCTAAATTGAATGATATATTAACCATGAGGCGACGGGAGATTGTTCCAAATAGGTATCTATGTAATATAATGCAGTTCGTAATTAATTCTGTCAGACCAGATATGTCCATTTCTTGAACACATGAATAGATACGAAAAGAGATATGAATAGAAATGGATACATAGATATAAAGTGACAGGGATAGATAGATATGAAAAGAAATGGGTTGATACTTATGAGAAGAGATAGATAAATGGATAGATTTGAAAAAAGGTAGGTAAATAGATATGAACTGACTGAGGTAGATAAAAAGATAGATTGATAAATTTGGAATGACTGGAATAGATAGATTGATATAAAAAGAGAGATTGGTATAAGGAGAGATAAATAAATAAATAGATAGATATGAAATGAGATAAATAGATATGAAAAGAAGATAGATAGATATGAGCAGAGATAGATAGTTGGATATGAAAAGACAGAGATAGTTTGATCGATCGATAGATAGATAGATAGATAGAGAGAGAGATAGAAAGATAGATATAATTACAGAGATAGATAGATGGATATGAACACACACACACACACATATCTATCTATCTATCTATCTATCTATATATATATATATATATATATGTATATATATATATATATATATATATATATATGAAAACATATATATATGTTTATATAGAGAGAGAGTTAGATAGATAGATAGATAGATAGAGAGAGAGAGGGATAGAGAGATAGATATAATAACAAAGATAGATAGATGGATATGAACACACACACACACACATATCTATCTATCTATCTATATATATATATATATATATATATATATATATATGTATATATATATATATATATATATATATATATATATATATATATATATATGAAAACATATATATATGTTTATATATAGAGAGAGTTAGATAGATAGATAGATAGAGAGAGAGGGATAGAGAGATAGATATAATAACAAAGATAGATAGATGGATATGAACACACACACACACTCACTCACACATATGTATATATATATACATATATATGAAGACAGATAGATAGATAGATAGATAGATAGATAGATAGATAGATAGATAGATAGATAGATAGGAAAAAAGATAGATAGATAGAGACTTGGACAAACTAAGATAAACAGATAGATGAATAGATGGTGAAATATGTAAAGTCAAAGGGATAGAGAAAGTAAGATATATTTGTAGATGAAAAAAAAGGAAAATTTACAAAAATAAAAGATAGAAACATCAGTGTTGTGAGGGGAGGGCAAAATAATCGAAAGGAAAGAAGAAAGAAATAGAAGAGAGGAGGAATTTCGTAGTAGCAGTGAGTAAAACAATTCTTCAATCACAGTGAACTCCTACCGTCACTCTTACTTAGCGACGTATACTAGTGTAATTGTGTACACGCATAATGACTTTTCTTCCCTTCCCCACCCAGCGAAAAAGTACAAATAGTAAATACAGATAATAATAGTAATAATACAATCACAGCTAATAATACCAATACCAATACCAATAACACGTCCTATGCAGAATTATTAGAGGCCTCCACGCGCATTACGGTGTTGCCGATTTAGATGTTTTTCATCTAGATCTAGATGTTTTTAGTTACGTCTAGCTGTCAGAAATCGCTATAGTAATACATTTTTTATTTAATTGATAATGAAATAAGTAATATTTTTCGATTGAACAAGTAATATTTTAATGAAATAAATGTTGAAGATTAAATTCACATTTATTGATAATATGTTATATATTTCCTAGATTTTGAATATATACAACTGGAGAATCTAGATGTTTCAAGGTGTTTTTAGATGTTTTTTTGACTCGATTTTAGATGTAAACTGGGAATAAATCTGGCCACACTGCGCGCATATGTGCTAGCGTTCAACGCACCACATTATTCGAGGTGACAGCAAGGCCGTTGTTGGAGGGATATGGTTCATAAGGATCTCTCACCAGATTGCAAATTAATCCTTCTTTCTCGTACGCAGCTACTAATTTTGTGGTCTTTATTGTTGCATTCGACATCAACAACATTACACACTGCAACTACACGAGGATGATGGAATTGGAGGTGAATGTAAATACCAGTGATGATCAGAAGGAATTAGAGTCGTCGGGTTCCCAGGTGGTTGTTGTTGTTGATAATAATAGTACAACAACTGATGATAGTGATGTGAAACAATCGCATCTTTCCACCCAAAAGAAGGACCTTCACGAACCACAGGAAAACGGGGATACCTACAACAATAAACCCGTGAATGATACCCGGGGTGTTAAGATTAAAAATCAAAGTGCCAAATTAAAAAAATCAGCCGGTTTTAACGGCGTGGCTATGCAGAGGTGGCAAATTTTGGCCAAGGTAAGTTTTCTTTCGTTTTTTTACCTTTACAGACCATTAAATCTGTTTCCAGGTGCATAGCTGAGGGGGGGGGGGGATTTTGAATAGAGACCCCCCCCCCCTAAAAAAAAAAGCTTTATGAATAGTAGTCCACACTTCACCAACTGCATTTCTACTAACATTTAATCTCACTAAATGTTGGAGGGGGCCCCTCAAGGAGTCAAGTGCCCCCCGGGTCCCCAAAACCCCAGGTACGCTCCCCACAGTTTCCTCCAATAACATTAACACTTTTAAATAATGATTTCAACGAAGACATTGGTCATACTAGATTTAAACATAAATTCTAACCTTGGATAAAAGAGCGGCATTTATGATGTAAATATCGCCAATAACTGTGTAAAATCAATCTATTTCCAGATCCCTGTCAAAAGATTGGTTGAGGGTTATTTGGGAAAGAGAAGCAAGGTTAGAATGTATTAAAAAGGTGAAAACATTAAAGAAAAATAATAATTAACATTCTGAACTTGACAAAAATAGATAAATCAGAGAGGTTTTTTATTATTTTTCATATATTTATATAATTTTCCTTGACTATTTGACTCCAGTAACCCAATGGTTCAATATTTTTGTTCTCCCAAAGTCAATGTCTCGTTTTTAATTTTAAAAGAGGTTCACAAAACCGTTTTTGTTTTCACTGATCATGTCAAAGAAAGAAGAGTCTCTTTATTTAATAATTTATTTTTTTACTTGTGCCTTACCATTATTTTGTTTTTATTCAATTGTTAACGAAGCTAATGAGTTAAGAGGGAAATATATCAAATAATATCTATGTATTCTTCCACCCAAAGCATTTTACTACTGACCGGATCAAACTCAAAATACTCTATAGAGAGAGGAACGATCGAGTATTAAAGGAATTAAGAGTGTATGAATTCAATTATATTGATTTTAAAATTAGAAATTTTATCGTTTCATAATCCTCATAGATATTATTGTTAATAAACCAAAAAACATAGAATTAACAACTGAACAGTGAAACAATAATACTAATAAAATTTATCCTTTCTTTTGAGGTGTTATGGAGGAGTAAGTGATCTTGTAAGAAGAAATAATTATTATTTTCACTTAAGCACTGGATACTATTTATCATGTATACCCAGCACAGATTACTTACTAATATATGCATTATCATTTTCAATTATTTTTTTTTTCCAAGGGGTTTGCTGATAAGGTTTGAGGTTGTAAACGTTTGCCTCGTGTAAACCATTGCCTTCTCTCAACATCAAGGCATTTTATTTATAAAATAAAGGATTTTTTACAAACTTGAACTCATTTTCAGATTCTTAAAGTTGAAGAAAAAAGAGTTGAATTGCTTTAGTCATTTAATTTGAAGTAAGGGTGATAGAATTAAAGAAAGGAAAACAAATGAAGAAAGAAAGAAGCCGGGTAGTTAACCACCCGGGGTAAAAAAAAGACAAACAAAACAAAACAAGGCATGGTTCGTTCATTCATCATTGTCAAGGCAGATGTTAACTAGAATGCACTCGAGAGAGCACCTACCTCTGCCAACCCCATTGTCACTAAGAAAAAACAAAAACAAAAAACGTGTGTAAATATGAGTTCGTTAATAGTTACGATGCAGGGGGTTAACTGAACTGTAACAACCCCTGGATCTGCCCCCAAAATTTAACCGATTCTTCCCTGCCCCATGGCCCACCCTTCCATAATTTTCATTAGAATTCAATGAACATTTCTGGAGATATTGTGTGGACATATAGCTACGATGAGTGGGAGGTAACTGTAAAAATATTCATTGATCCGTCTCCAAGGTTAATTATTTCTTTTATGACCGACATTGTCCACCCTTCCACAAAAATTCATTGAGAACTTATGGAGATATCGTGTGGGGAAACATAGAAACGGCAGACTGAGAGAATAGCGTGAATACCTCTCCGTTGACAGAGGTAAACTATTGTTCCGTGTCACTTGTTAGTTTGAATTTCGTCTGAGAAAAATGATTCAACCGTAAATAAATCAGTAAAATTTGTTTTATTTCAAATACAGCATTCATAGACCTCTGAAATGGTGAAGATAGGATGTAAGGCTGAGTCATCGGAGGTAGTTGGAGGTACAGGTAAATCGGGCTGAGAAGTAAGATCGGAAGAGGGTGTGCGCTGCCTCTATAATGGCTCGCTTCAAAACCATAACAACACTACTTTCGCTTTTCGTCTTCCTTTGTAGAAGCGAAAAATAGCGTAAAGCGAATTCTCGAAAAACAGGGACTACCTGTATTTGAATAAGATGATTTTTTTTTTGTGTTGAAAGCTCGTTTCATTGGAAGAGTCCATTGTTTAAAATAGTGAGTAAGATATATCCTTATCAGCAAACTTGTTACTTTTAAGTGGAAGAGTTCATAGCTGCAGACAGGGAATCAAGAATATCACACTGTTTGGTGGGTTTGTTCAAAAGTTTATTGCGAAAGGTATTTCATTCATTCAACTGACTTTTCTTAGTTTAGACGCAGTGAAGTGGTTCGAATCCAGGCATTGTCGTATCTGTTTCTGTTTTTTTTTCTTGTTAGTTTGTATATCGACCTATATTTCTGTCCCTATTTTTCTGTATTTATCATGTCACGATGTCTGGTCCCAAGTCAGGTTCACACATGAATAAATTGTTTTTTTTTTTCTTCCTTTGCTATGAAATTCACTGAAGCGAAATCTCACTCAATTAAAGGAATTCAAATTCACCAAGGACGAATTCAGAATTTTCAGTAAAGATTTAAAAAATTATTTCATCCGTCTGATTTGATAATGGATATAATAGATTTTTGTGTTTAAGGTTAATTTATGATAACTTGGGGGTATTGGGTTTTCTATACATGAATTTCTTTCAAATTTATTAGAAGAAATTGTACCTTGTCCTCTGGATCCGCGCCTATCCACTTGTCTAGATCTAACAAGTCACCCGCATAACACTGACATGACTGTTTTAGAGCTTTAGAATTAAATTTTTTTTCTTTTCCGACCAGGCTCTCATTTTTTTAAATTTTTTTAAGGAAATTCCCCTCCTAAGAATATGTAAACCTTGGCAGTAGCAGGTCTGCATATTGTTAAATTAAATTTTTTCAAAATGCCACAAACCCCTGCATCAGTAACGGATTTTTAAAAAAGTTTTTATTTTTTCCAAATATATCCAACATTCTTTCTTCTGTTTACTGTTCTATTTATTTATTTATTTTCAACAAATTGTAGTCCCCGCCCGAAACTCGACACATCTGTTGTACTTATAAATTATACACTCACTTTGCCAAGTTCATAGCTTCTTGGTCTCTAGTTTGTTTCAAGGATTATGATTTCAAAATAATCATTATAATTAATTTTTGTTCAGTTAATGCTAAGAAAGTCTCAAGATATTAATAAAATTGAGGCATTTAATAGTCAAAAAAAAAAAAAAAGAAAGAAAGAACATAAGATGTTTGTTACACAAAAGTCAAACAAAATTAAATTGTCTTTATATTCAATTTCACTGTTTCAAATGTTAGTACTTGAACTTGGTATATTCAATGAAGATAGCTTCTTGCTCTCAAATGTAATAAAGTGCTCACACTGAAAGTGAAATAATGATAATTTTATAAATCAAGTGTGAGAGATATTTCAAAATATTTTATGGGTTACAACTTTTTTCCAAATGAGTTGGACTGTGCTGTTAATTTTCAAGGCTCAAAACTTTGGTTAGCAGTTAAAACAGCCAACGTTATAAACAGATGAGCCATTGTCCCTTCCCGACATTGAGAAACGTGTCGTCATTCCTTCACAGCTGGCTTGGCAAATAAATCGTCACCGCAGAGAAGGTGGTTCCGATCGTAAAGTTTCACACCCTCGCACATAAAAAAGAAAATGAAAATAAGAGCATCCGTGGAAGACACGAAAGAAAAACAGAAGTAAATACATAAATTATATTATTATATTTGCTTTGAATAAATTAAATTGTGGAATTGCTTTTTTCGTGTGTCATTTTTAACATCGAGTGTACGAGGGTGTGAAACTTTACAATCGGGATCACCTTCCCTAGATTGTATCAATAGTTCTTCAAATTATAAACTTAAAAAAAAATATCACTTTGCCAGATTTGTAGTATTTATTCTGAACTGGTCCATGACCCGTCGCTTCCATGACTGTTATCATATGTGTACATTGTACAACCAAGGGCACGACTGATGACTGCGGCCACTGATACTATAAGTGTGACCCTCAGAGTATGAAGGGAAAGAGAGAGAAAGAAAGTTTGTTTAATAAGAGTATGAAGGGAGAGGGGAGAAAAGAGTTTGGTAGTTGAATAAGAGGGTAGGAAGGTAGAAAAGAAGTTTGATAGGTAGTTTAATAAACTACCTAACTTTCTAAAAAGGGGAATGTAGTTTTAATATGAGGGTAGGAAAGGAGTGGGGGTGATGGCTGCTATTAATATTATAAGTGTGACCGCTTATATGTATACTTGTGTGTGTATGTGTTGATATAGCTTGAAATCACACTATTTCTTTTTTCCTATTTTTTTCTTTTGTAAAATTCTATTTTTCCTCAAAAATCAAAAAAAAAATTATCATGGGAGGAATTTCGAGTGAGTGATGTTGAAAAAGACTTATTGGTTGCTTTCGTATTGTCGCTTTGTGTCATCATGGCAAAATTTTATGGAGGAGACCAGTTCCATTACAATCACTGAAGTTGAGCAACATTGACCAACTGGGTATATCAGGTGCTGTAAGCATCGTGTTGACAGTCTCCCATGGAGGAGATTGAACTCCACACCATGCTCAATAATGCAAGTCTGCATAGTAGTAAACTTGAAATTTTTCTCCCTTTCATTTCTTTATCAACACACATATACAATATATATATATATATATATATATATATATATATATATATATATATATATATATTTGAATGAGCTGTCACACTTGTATACCTTGATTAGTGCATATGATATATTCCAAAATTTTCAGTACTGTTCAAAACTGCACTGTATAAAATCTCATTATAATTTGATGTTTGTTTTGTTCTGTTTTTTTCACCTTGTACTCAGTCAAATTGATTAGTATAGAAATACTTTAACCACACTGCATCAAAACCTCACTAATCAAGATATTCCTGTATTTTTGATATAATTTATATGACAAAATTATAATAAAAAGAGTATAAATGAAAAATTATTTTTGAATGCTTATTCTTTCTAATTGATTGTATTAACCCTTTGAACACTGACCCCTCCCATGTACAACTAACTTCCTCACACTGACAGGCTAGGGCCCCAGTCAGGTAACAATCAAGATGCCACCACTATGCATTTAGAAAGTGAACTGCAAATGTTATTATATTATACAATATGTGTGTATATATATATATATATATATATATATATATGTATAAATATATATATATATATATGTATAAATATATATATATATATATATAATGATATTTAGATTTAACTGTGTCTGATCAATGTCTCCAGGTCAGATTAGGGTCAGTAGGTCATGATTCATGGGGTGTCAGAACATATCAATATTTGTAAACAAAACACATGTGTCAATGGCTGCTGGTGTTTATGGACTTTCAAATGGTGGCTGCTAAAATAACCACTCACGTTTAAAGAGTCAAGTATGGGATTTTTTTTGTTTTGGATCCGGAATAAAATTTACAAATACATATCTAATGCTAGAAGTTGTCAAGTTTGGAGTCTAGGTAAACATTGGAAATTGCCAGTAAGGCCCATGTCCAGCTTGCCTGTTGAAGTTTTGTCCTGTGTACAGCACCGTCTAGGTACTGCCTAGGCTTGATGTTGCTCAACTCCAGTGATCTTATGACACTGGGGTATCCGATATAATCTGGCTGTAACCGCTCAGCCGGGGAGAGGATCCTCAATCGTAATCCTTGTGCTGAGTTCTTAGCTGAGATGCATTGAGTATCTTTGGTATGATCTGGTGGTGCATAGAACCGTAAAGGCAAGCACTCTACCACTGGGCCACAGTGATTGGTACCTGTATTATTAGGTGAAACAATTTACAGTACGCAGTAAAATTGTGTATATGTGGAAACAGACTAAGCCAGGCTTAATCTAGTACAAGGTCACAATCAGGGTGCGTCTATTCATCAAGAGCAAGACCAGATAATTAAACACTGTTCTATGAAAAGTGCTCAGATTGATAGGGTGTTATGGATTTAAACTCTTTTCATTTATTTATACCCTGAATACACCCCTATTATGTCCTTGTCCTAACTAATTCAAGCTTAATAAATATGGTCACTAAAATGCACAAGAATACTCAGTGACATGATGGTGTTGTTAGATATGTAAATGAATTCTTGGGTGTCTACCATTGTGTAATAGTAAGTTTTTCTTGCAGACCAATTTGTTAGTGAAGCAATTTCAATCCTCACTGAATGCTCCACTACAGTAGCCTCGGTCCTGACTAAACTGTACATAGTAAGAAAAAAAAAAACACACTTTGACTGCTCCTGTAGTGCAAAGCTTAGCAAGCTCATTGATCAGACTATTATAACTGGGTAACAAGTTCAAATTTCGGTCGTGACTGTTTCTGATCACTTTGCTGTTAATGCCCTACAGCTTTGTCAGACAGTCCATTGAAAAGGTTACTCTGATAAAAAAAATCCCTACAGCTTGGCAGTTGCCATGACTGGTCCCAAGCCAGAGCAAAGGGGATGGGTTTATAATAGGGTTAGCAATTCTACCCTGTAGTAAGCTACTTGCCATTGAAACTGAAGCAGAGTGCTTGCAGCTCCATGTTCCACAAGGATAAACAAAAAAGGTCAATTTTGGAGTGCTGAGTATCAAATGTTTGGTACTGGGCAGTTCAGCCAACCTGCCTGATAAAAGCTGGAAGCAATTGATATAAAAAATCCTCTTACATATTAGACTATGTGATGGTCCATATTTTCTGTCTTTAACATTTGTAAAAGGAAATTACTCTATAATCAGCCCTCAATAGTCATCTCCCTTACTTATATATTTGTATATATATATTATATATATAATGAAGTAAAGTGTTTGCTACAGAAACATGCTTATGTTTCTGCCCTGTTTGGGCTTTTTCAGGCGAATGGAGATTGCCTGAAGAAACCCAAACAGGATGGAAACATAAACATGTTTGTGTAGCGAATCCTTTACTTCGTCATACTTTAAGCTCTACTCTAACTCAACTTGATGTTGAATGTATTGAACACTTTATGAAATAAACTCATCGCATATTGTATTATATTGTACTCCTAATTTGTACTGTGCATATATATATATATATATATATAGGGAATTTCTGTAAATGAATATATCGCTTAAATTCAGCCTTACTGACCATCCAGTTCTGTAACCCAGAGGTAGGATATCAGTCTCCGGATCTGAAGTGAAGATTTCAATCCTGTCTCGCGGTACTGTATGGGTTAATGGAAAGTCTATAGCCACACTGAAGAGATGTAATACATCGAAACAGCTGTGTGTGGATGACACTATATATATATATATATATATTCTTTTTTTTAGAAATGCATAAGAAATCCAGGTTCATCCTGGTTGAATGTAAATATAAAAATCGAGAGCAGCATAATGTTTTCGATGTTTTTTAAGAAAAGTCCAATTTGAAAATGATTAAAATGCCGCCATCATTCTCATGATGGCAAAAGTAAACTGGTGAGTAAATGATGGCTGAGTCATGAGAGTGACGTGTTACAACTCTGAGATACGGAAGAAATATATTCTTCACATTTTTACTCAATAGCCTCAATCTGTGATCAATACATGATATGAAAATCTTAGTCAGTGCAAGAGTAAGTGAATTCTGCGTCTGCTAATTAAGTTCTATTATGTTCTTAGCTGTCCAGAGATGGAAAAAGGAAATCAATCCACTATGGATTGCCAGACACAAAACTGGTTCCTCCTAAAATAAAATAAAAATAAAACAAGTCTGGTTAGTTACTTTTAGACACTGACATGTGACCAATGTCTTTCGGCAGAATGCCATGTTGGGATGAACAATTGGAAAAAGGGGTGATCAATGAATATATTACATCTTTCACCTTTTGTTAAGCAAAAAAACCCTGTGATATTTTAAAAAATAGGCCTGAATGCTGCTGGACACAAACAAAGAGCATAAACTTACATTGCTAATTGAACCCCTCCTCCTAAAAACCTATTATGGAGGAAAAAAAAAATTTCTGAACATAATAAGGAGTAAATGTTCAAATTTTCAGCCATCTAGGTCCATTGATGAGACCTGTGTGTGTGATAGAGACATAGATACATTGCAAGACCAATTTGAAAAAATGAAGAAACTCATATTGACAGTTTCTAATGAAAAATCTACCACCAATTGTACTTCCTGCTAACCCCTGGATACTTAATCAAGGGAGACAACTCCCTCTGATGAATTGTGTTTAAATAAGGTCAAGATTATTTAATTTGGATGCAGTCTATTAACAATGGTTCTTTCTGTAATGAGAGAGCAATTTTGAAGATACCACTGGTAACGTTCCTTCTAATTTGTAGTGAGTGCAAAGATCTAATGTTTTGCAAATCTTTTTCTTGTGACAAAAGTATGTGCGAACTGAATGCTCCAGGTTCTGAATCAGACGTAACTATTTCTCGCAGCTGAACACTTATGACCTCATGAGCTTTTAGTGTTGCAGTTTTTTACTATTTTCTTAAACCGTTCATCGTTCAGTGATGTTAAAATTTGGTATTTGAAAAACTTATCAGTTAACAGAAACAGTTAGTTTAGAGATTATTTCAATGAATAAAGAAGAATATATTGAATCACCATAACCACGATCACCAGCCTGACCAAACAACTAAAACATTGTGGTTGGGTATTCTTCCCTTTTCACTCCTCTGCGTGTCACTGCTCCTGGTTACATTTATCTGAATCGTCCAGTTGTCATCTTCTAAAAACAGGCTTTTTATATTTTTGAAATTTGTTTCTTTTTTTTTCCACTTCGATTCAGTCGGTTGCTTGGTTCACAATAATAAACCATTGTAGAATTGAAACATTCATTTTTGCCATGGCTATGACATAGCATTTATGATGTTTAGGCGTTTGTGGAAAAGCTTGGTTGGAATGAGTGTAAGAGAGAAAGATTGTATATGGTTTGATTTTCAGCATAAAAAAAATACATCCTTTTTTTTGTCCTACTGGTGCTGTAATGCACTCCCACATGAAACTCTCAACTCTGTATCTGCATGTCCATGTAGTGTTCTATGTAACCTCGTATCAGTTGGGGTCGGGTAGGTGTGTTAGTAAAGTTTAGGGTGACAGATATACAGTGGGGTATTATAACAAAAATGTAGGAACTTTGCTATGGTGATTCATTTTTAGGTAGAAGGGGCAATATTATCAACTAACTATATAATGAGTTTTTATGCAAATTTTTCTGTTTGTGCTTAAATGAGATGATCTTGTCAGTTGATTTACCTTCCAATTATGAATCAACAATAGAAAATTGCATCATAGAAACATTCAAGACTTCATGTCTGATCATCACGCATTAAAACAGTTTGTGATGAGTTGAGACTTTGAAAAATTTGAATTTAGGATACTTGAATTATAAAAAATGAATTACCTTCATAAAGTAGCTTTAGGCTCTGTAGTGCTGGTACATACATAAATAACTCTCTGACGGGTATATTCTTGTTAAACTTTTAAATAATAAGTATGATTATCAATTGCTACATTGGTTTAGGTAACTAACCCTTGTGCCTACATTAATTATCTTCATGTTTCCTAATGAGCAATACGTCTACAGTTTAGAGGAGATAATGACCAATGGTAATTAGCATTCAGTTTATTACATTTCATGTTTGTTACACTAGGGCAGTGCATGTTTATTGCATATTGAGCAACCTGCCATAATTGTCATGTAAAATAATTTTCTGTTTGTTGTGCTGAAACTACAGCTTTGAGTTCCAGAAATGGATGAAATGTCCAGTGAGATCCAGGAAATGCAGGGTAACTTGACAAATGAGCAGATTGATTATTCTGCTCAAATTCTCTGAACATTTGGATAGCACCTCATATGATTCCTTTTCTGTTTTTTCACCTTTTTGGAGTGATACCAAAAACACCAGAAGCCACACAGAAAAATAGTTTAATCCAAGCAGATTATTTCTATCTTTGGGATGAAAAATCTTTTATATTATACATGAGATGCTACTCATAAGTTTAGGGAATTGAGGCATGAAACGACTTTCCCAAAGGAGGAAAAAAAATGAATAGAAAATGAGATTCTTCATTTCCTAGTGGAGTTATATTGAGAGATGTATGAAATGTCTGGTGAGACACGGAAGAAATGCCAGGTAACTTGGCAAATGGACAGATTGCACAATCAGTTCAAATTTCATTAACTTTTTGGTAGCACCTACCTTGTACTCGTGTTCGTGTGTATATACACGTGATTAAGAAATGGATATATGATCCTAAAGAATTATTATGAATTGTGTTATATTATATTGAAACTTTCATTTGAAATGATATCCTGTTATTACACAGTGAATGTATCATTTGGCCTAGACAACGTGAATAGAATAGATGATTGAAGAAAATGGGGCTGCTGCAGGAATCAAACCTGTGACCGATAGGGTAGCCACTTCGACATTGCGTTGTTCTTGCCATTGGGCTTTTGCATTACCGACAGCTGTTTAGCTCAGTGGTTAGAGCAATGTTGTTTACGCCGAATGATATATTTACTGTGTAATAATAATTATTTCCAATAGTTTCAATATAATATAATGCAATTTGCGATAATTTTGTTGGATCATATATCCATTTCTTGATAACATAATTTGTTGTGTTGGAAGAAACAAATAGAGCAGATATAGACTGTGAATACACAAGAAGAGAATTTAGAGTTGAAACAGTTATTTGGACCTTTACATTACTGGCGACAAGAATATATTATCATTTATATATTAGTCTAGAAAGCTTTACAGCTTTAAACACTAAACATTAAAAACTTGAAAAAAAACAAAACTTTTTCTTTCTTTTTGTCACCTCAGTCACTCATTTCCCAATATATATTAATGTAAATTTCAATGTTTTTTCCCTTGTTTCACATATACTTTGTTACAAGTTACTCTTGTTGGGATCATCAGTTGTTTACAATGTAACAGTTTTAGGGATTTTGAAAATAAATCAATTATATTAATGTGGTACCCTAGCAGTGTTGATTAAACACCACCTCCTTTCAGCTATGATTATAATATATAGCTTATGTCATACATGTATTATTATAATGTATTGTATATGGATGTTATTTTATACTACACATCATCCAATTCTTCAAGACAGGGGTTACTTACTTGGGTTATCCCCAAAATGTATATATATATATAGTTTGCTTTCGCTAATTTACTTTTGTTTCATGTTGAGATTTTAGATTTTGACACCACCAAACCTGACAATTGGGACCATTAAATACATGTGTTGAATATTATTCCTGACTTTTTGTCGTCTTATTAATATACACACTGACTAAATTTTTTGTTAAAAAACCTGTTTACAAAAGTTATCAAGCACTCAAATTGATAACCCAACAAAGGCGTAGTAGACCCCAACCACTAATTCGGGCATCTGCAAGAAGTAGGAAACGTCTGTCAAACCTACAACCAAAAAGGCCCTGTTCCTATTCACACCACCTCCCTGGACCATAGAATGCAAATCTTTTGTGCAAAAGGTAGGGGGCGGCCCTGGGCAAATTGCACTTAATTTTAAAACTTCATTGCTCAGGGTAGAGGTTTATTCTATACCAACGTTATTTTCTTTTCCTTGTAGTTGATTGACATGTGTGTGTGATTGATCTGTGCAACAATCTTTAGTCTCTGTTTGAGAGAGAATCTTGTCACCATTTCACTCTAGTAGAGGGAAAACAAAATTAAGTGTTCACATCTTTTGAAAGAAATGAAAATAGTGTTAACATTTTAACAAAATCTACCAGAGAGAATTGTAGGTGTGATGGCAACAATAACCAAATGTACCTAAAGGCTCCTGAGAATATCTGGAGAAGATTCCAAGTGTGTGTGTCGACGGAGATAGTGAGTACGTGAAGACTCTTTGAAGACATAATATCGGGTTTTGCTTCTTACTTATAAATGCATTATATTACTTTGAAACACCATTTGAAATGATCTCCTGTTATCACACGTTGAATGTATCATTTGGCTTGGATAGCATAAGTAGAATAAACAATTGCAGAAAATGTGGCTGCTGCAAGAATTAAGCCTGTGAACGATTGGTAGCCGCTTAAACCACGTCACTCTTACCAATGAGCTAAACAGCTGCTGGTAATGCAAAGGCCCAAATAGCTACTTTAAATCTAATTTCTTTTTTTGTTCATTTATAACTCTGTTTGTTTCTTAGTGCAGACAACTTAGCCCCATTTTCTTCAATTGTTTATTCTAGGCCAAACAAAACATTCACCATGTAATAACGGGAGATCATTTCAAAGTAATATTAATAAGTATATATAAGTGTATGTGTATGTGTGTGTGTGTGTGTGTGTATATATATATATATATATATATATATATATATATATATATATCTTCTAATTATTTTGAAAGGAATTGACTATAGTTTCAAAACCTTTCATTAACTTAGCTTCTCAATTGCCAAAATGGCTCATTTTTACTTTCGTTGGTAGTGTCTGTTCCAAAGGTGTTATTGTGGGTTGACTAACCTGCCATAAAAGACGTAAGATAATTTTTTTATCAGTGTTGCCAATTTAAATATAAAACATCTAAATTCCTGATGATTTTAAAGAGTGGAAGTCAAGAGAGATTTTTAATACAAACTTTGGAGAAAGATCTATATTTTTTATTATTCTAGTTTTAGATTTCTTAAAAATCACTGATCCCAAAAACCTCAAACAACAACTAACACTGTACTACCTTGTGTGATGATTATCATATCTCGTGAAGGTCAACTTTTGACAATAGTTAGTAGTTAAGTAATCACGGTGCATAGATCTCATTAACCGCTGATCCAAAAAAGCTAAAACTCTACACTGCACTGCCTTGTGTGTTGACTAGTATATCTGAGGATTGCAAATTTTGTACAATAGCCAGTTGTTGAGTAATTTCAGTGCCACACACTGATTTAGTTGCTTTATTTAATTTCCTTCTTTGCGTGTCTTTATTTTTGTCTGAAATCACCCGTTTCCTCTTTGCCCCCACTAATACACAACACCTGTATTAATTTGTGACAATAGGTCATTTACATTAGTACCTGCCCAATCACCTGGGTTGTCAAGGCAGGTAAATGTTACTCATCACTAATGGATCTGATGAGAGTTGTGTTTGAAGGAGACGCGTGGGGTTACTGCTAATATTGGACTCAACACAATCAAGTGCAGCTTGCTGGGTTGTGATTTTGTTTGTCAACTCGGCTTCGCAAGAGAATCAATTTTTGCATTGCTTTAATGGAGACATGTATGAATTCGGGATGGCGCCAACTGCAATTCATACAAAAAATGTGTGTCTGTCTATACATTCTATATATACATATGGTGTGTATGTTAATATATGATGTATATATATATATCTGTGTATCATATATATGATGATGTATGTCTACATACAATGTACATGTGGTGTATTTGTATATATTACTGTCAGATTGTGAAACTAGTGGTTTTGTGAAATCCCTGGACATTTCAATAATTTTGTGAAATCCCTACTTTCATAATCAGTGTATTAATGTTCAACAGATTTGTTTATCTGACCATTACTACTGCAATGAGTCACATCCTCACTGGGTGCCCCACTGCTATGACCTTGTCTTAAACTTAGCTAAACTTGATAAATGTCAAGTATATTAGTTATCTGATGTTTGAAAATTTGTCCATAAGGGTAACAACTCGCTGATAAACATGGGCTTATGTGTCGCTGAGGTCATCAGAGCTCTAGAGGTCAAGTTAGGGTCAAAACAGCTATTTCTGGCCAAAATGACCTCTTTTTATTTAACATTGCATCAACCAGAACCACCTTAATTGCGGGCAATCTATGTATTGCGTGGAAACATTCATAAAAAATGTCAGAGGTGCCAGTGGCCAAGTGGTTAGCAATATGGAAAATGGAATTGGCACTCTGACTGATACAATCTGCATTCACTTCGCACTGATGGTCTTGTAGAAGGCATGAACTAGAATCAATTTGTAATTGATGTTGGAAAAAAGTACTTAATCAAAAGAATTCACATACAGCAATTATGTAAATGAGTTCATCCTTTTGAAAGAAAGGATTTTTCCCAGAAAATATTGAAAAATGAGAATAAAATATAATTTCAGGTCTTTTATTCATTTATTCATGATTATGTCATTGCGAATTTTAATAAATGTTGAATAAAACTTTTTTCATAATTGCTTGGAAGCAACAATTCTTATAGAATTAACATTCCTAGACGAGTTAAAGATAGTCAGCATCTTTTTAAAACAATTGATACAAAATATTGTGAACTGCAAAAGTGATTGTGTTCATTCCAGATCTGGGGTCCTCAACCTTTTTGGTGTCATGGGAAAATTTTTCAACCATCCAATCACCTACCTGTATAACAAATATATTCAAAAGGATACCAAAAAGTTTTTAACCCTTAGAAAAATGATAAAAATGAACAGATTTTGTTGTTTCTTTAATGAAAGTAATGTACAGTAGTAACCACAAATGTTTGGCACACAGATACGATTTTTAGATATCATCAATGCAATACCTGTGTCAGGTGAGATGTAGCTATTGCAGACAAATTGTGTTCACATCATATGCAATATCACAGTGTTGCTTGGTAAATTAAGAATGGAAAATGTTGCTCTTCACTCATCTTTATATATATTTTTTTCATTGTCAATCACATACTCAAAATCCTATACCTCCTACAAAAATTTCAAAATGCCCACCATTTTTCTGCACAGTTGCTCACCGCCCAACCAAAAGTTGAAATTGCCCACTAGTGGGTGATTAACTCAATTCTAGGCCCAGTTTCAGAGACATACATCCACATTTCACTCTAAATTGACAGTCTTCCACAAAATTGGTTTTTAGTTATACACATTGCAGAAAAACCCTTGTTCTCTACGGTAAGTAGATTGGAACGGCAAAAAGTTCTCCACCTATTTTTTAGACATGGATAGGTATGAATTTGCCATGGAACACCAGAGTTTTATTAGGGCAGACATTTTTGTTATGTCTTTCGCTGTGGAGTCATTTATCAATTTTACTAATTCATCTTGCAGATTGCCTGAAATGGGTCTGGAATAAATTCTGAAGGGATTTTGAATAAGTTGATAATCCAATTTACCAATGTTCTACTTTGAAATCCAACATTAAGAAAAAGAGTGCCTTCATTTGTCTAAATTGAACATAGGGACTGCCAAAACCCATAGACTCGAAAAACTGCATCTAAAGCTTGGAAGGAAGAAATTGCAAATCAGAGATGTTTGATTTTATGGAATGATCCAACTGTGGATCAGATTTACTTGACAGATGAGTTGTGTTTAGTTGGATGTGTTTACTTCAAAACTTCAGTGTTTTTACAAACTTTACATATCCTTTTAATCACTCTTGCATATCCCAGTTTGAGGATCTCGATTTGATCCTTGCTGGATGCTGCTCCACTATTGTAGTCTTGAGTCAAACTAAGCTAGACTTATCAAATTTCTATATGTTCAAACAAATCATGAGATTATTGCCTACGTTTTTTAGGAAATAGACTGTTCAATAATTATGATGTCATCTGAAAATGATGGGTAAATCAAATTGCTATTTTTGTCTTTTCTGTTCGTTAGCCATAAAAGATATTACCCATCATGCAACTTGGTTTCCCAAAAATGATTTTCTTTCTTCCTGCTTGGAGAGTATGAGAAAAAAAATCCATAAATAATTGATTATTGAGAAACTGCATTTCTATGGTTTGACTCTGATCTTATTCTCTTCCCTTTCTTTGATAACCTCCAAGAAGCTGACAGATTTTGAGGAATTGATTAATAAAGAGTTGAATTTCTCTTCATGTTCTTGTTTTTTGTATCTGTTCTGTCTTTCTTTTTCATTTGGATTTTATTAAATAATGGCAATGAGATGAAGCGGATTTTCATCAATTTTCATTTCTGTTTTTTTAAAAATTTGATTTTGTTTTTTTTCTTTCTCATTCCTACTTGCCATTGAAAATAAAAATCAGTGCACTGGAGTATGAATTTTTTTATTTTTTCACAAATCCAAAATTATTTGCTTTCCAGTCTGTTTTAAGTTATGAACCTTGGGAGGGGTGATTTAATTTTTTTTTTAATTCCTTCAATTTTTACCTCTGCAAATGAGGTGTGAGAGGTGCATGTATTAACCCCGTGTCTTCTCCTCCATCCTTCAGTCTGTCTATCCACACAATATCTCCAAATTGATGAATTTCAATAAAATTTTGTGTAAAGGTGGGTTAAGGAAGAAGTCATTAAGTTTTTGGGCTGATTCAGGAATTCATATCCGATTGAGATGTCTTTTCTCTTCTCTTTTTTATATGTTTATTTCCAAGATATTTCCAAGAGTTCACTTTGAATTTCAATTAAATTTTCTTGAAAGGTAGGTCATGGTCTGAAAAAGAAGTGACTGAATTTGGGGATGGACCCAGTGTTTTTTTTTCTCTGATATAGTGTAGTTTTTTGAAACTTCTTGCCAAACTAAAATTGTGTTGAAAATGGATCTGAATGCTTCTTCTTTAAGCATCTAGCATATGGAGTAAAATTAGAGAACCTCGTCTCGAGACCAAGGGGTCATGGCAAAATTATGTTGGATACACCAGTTCTCACAAGATCACTGGTTAAGCAACATTGAGTCAAGTTAGTGCCTAGATGGGTTTCCATTGGAATACCAGGTGTCATAAGCAGAATGAAGCTACAGCAGACCTGGCAAGCTAGAAGTGGGTCTTATGAAAGATTGCCTATGTGTTCCTAAGCCTGTGACATCCTCAATCTGGGTATAAGCTGAGATACTTACTGTTACTTGACTATCGTTTTGTTAGCTTGGAGAAATCAGTCCTCTCAGTTCTTTCTCTTCTCTCTACCCCAGCTGTCACACTTCTCCTTGGGCCTCTGTCATTAGGTATGTATAAAGATGATAAGAATCATCCCGTCTCATTTATTTCTCTTTATTGGGCCGTAGTCCAATGCACAATGCTCGTTCTTGCTGGTCGTCACAGCTTGTTTCTCTGTCCATAAAAAAAAGTTAAATGAAGAGAAAAAAAGATACCACCACCCAGTGCTTTCATTTGAGTTTGTAGCAAACCCCTTTCAGTACATTGAAGCACAGTATGAAATCTTTTTTTGCTTACGTTTGAGTTTTTTCGGGGTCTTTTTTTTTTCTTAAATTTCTGGCTTTTTATTTTTATTTCAGCAAAGACCACAGTGTACTTTTGCTGGGAAATGAAAATTTTCATTTAGTGAAATATAAAATGCATGTGCACATGCACTTATTTTTGTGGTGTATACAATGGACTCTCAATTAATACCTTCTCCACTGATATATTTATATATCGATATATTTTAAAATCTGTACTTACTTATATTTTATGGATACACATATGTGTGCATGTATCTTTCATTAAAAATCATTAACATGGAGCATCTTGAATTTTTTAAATTTTTTATTATCAATTTTTTCTTGTTTTTGTACAATTGAATGGATCTCTGATTTCAATGTGAAGATATCTTCCAAAAGATATAGAGTGCTATTAGCAGCACCTTCTGCCGTTTAGAAAAAAAAGTTCTCATTTTTGATGAAAGATTTATTAAAGAAAATATGCTGCCAAATCATCATCATCATCATCATCATCATCATCAGTCTTTTAGCGTGCGTCCGTTTTTGCCGGATTTGCCACACTTCCCTATCATGGGCGTCACGGAGCCAGTACTTCCTGAACTTGTCTAGCTCGTCTCTCCATCTAACATTTTGCCGGCCTCGGTTGCGCATGTGGTCTCGGGGGATCCATATCGCGAGTCGCGATGTCCATCGATTGTCTGCCATTCTTGCAACATGGCCAGCCCACTGCCATTTGAGATTTTTAATGGATTGACACCTATCTATTAGCAGACTACAAAGGAGATTATGTTGAAAAATGAATATTTGTTGTATGAAATTTTAAATTTTTTTTCATTATTAGGCTGCAGATTCATATAATCTTTATACTGGTGTGAGTGTGTGTGTGTGTGTGTGTGTGTGTGTGCATATATCAATATACTATATATATCAATTTATATTAATAAAGTAAAAAAGACTCTTCCTCTTCCATCAATTATTAATGATCTAATGCGGGGGTGTTGAACTTTTGGCACACAGGAGATGTAAAGTTTTTGCCAAAGATTTTATTATTGAATAGTCTATTTGCTAAAGAATGTATACAATAATCCCATGATTTGTTTGAATATATAGACATTTACTTAGTATTATTCAGTTTGAAACAGTTGATAAATTAAAACTATTGTAGTCTTGTCACATCAGTTATTGATTGTTGAAACAGACTTCTTTCAAAATGCTTTCAAGCAGTTTTTTTTTTGTCCCTAAAATATTTTGTAAACCACAAATATAAAAAAAAAAATGATAATCTACTGCTTGAAAATTCCCATGAGAGTATGAGGGATTTTTTAATTGATTATCACCAGTGTGTGCATGTGTTTTTTTTAAAAAAAAGTTCACCCCCCACTGATCTATTGTATCCAAATGAACTGTTTATGATAATTTTATAGTAATGGAAATTTGCCTCAAATTGTTCAAATATTTTTCTTCTCCATAAAAATTGCATTTTATCCCGAGAAATGGTTCTATGTTTTAAATATTTCACTGTGGCAAATTTTAGATATATTTCAGAAGAGTTGTTTGAATCTGGAACCGAAAAGGGATTTGGAGATCCCGCCAAAATCAAACCTGCTTGATTTTAAAGTACAGAAAAAAAAAATTAGTAGCACTAATTAGTATCAGTAGTTAAGTAACAAAAATGCACTAACATCCTGTACCCTTTCTTCTCTGAGTATCTGCTGACAGTCTGTCCTGAATGAGATCATTTTTTTTTCTTCTAATGAAGTTGAATGGAGTTGCAGTACATGAAAAAGAAAATAAGTTTCAAACAATCAAGCCAAGAAATAAATTTAGGCCTTCCGCAGGAACTAGCTAGAAAACCACTCGATAGGGTGCATTTTCAGCTAGTAATTTTTTTGCATAAATAGGAAGTAAGCATCTTCTTCAAGTGCAAAATATGAAGAGGAGCAATAAAAACAGACAATGGGCAATTTCAGCTTCCTTACTGCTTACAACAGGTGATAAAAACAAAACAAAAACTCCTTCTGAATCGTACGTTCTTATCTCATTATTACAGTGAGATTGTAAAACTGGTGATTATGTGAAATCACTTGTGATTCAATCAGTGTGATAATGGTTAACAAGCTTATGATGCTGACCATCAGTTATGTACTGTTGTGAGTTCATCTTGTAATGATTTTGATCCTTACTAGATGCTCTGCTACTGTGGCCTTGTGTCAAACTAAGCTGTATATATACTGTGAATACCAAAGCAGAATAGTCTTGTGGGGCATTTAGTGAGAATCAAACTCATTACAGTAGTAATGATCAGCATCGGATTATTGTTAACTATAATTGATGGATTGTTAAACCAGTGATTTTATAGAATTATTGAAATCCTCAAGGATTTCACAAAATATCTAGGGTTTTCATGAAATCACTACTTTCACAATCTTACTGTAATATCATCATGCAGTATTTTGTTTGTGTGTGTATGTGTTCTGATGCACTTAATCTCTGACCACATCTCATGTCAGTCTCTTCTTTGGAGGTATTTTCACAACATGTGAGTCAGCGGGAAGGAAATTTTTTTTCCTTCTAAAATGCTGATACAAAGGAATAAGCATTGTTGGTGTAAAAACAGATTAACAATAAAGAAGAGAAGAGAAAGGAGTTATGATAATAAATAAGTAATACATAATAAAGAAGAGAAGAGTAAGGAGTATTATTTGACATTGTTAGAACCATGAAAAAAAAAAAATGATTTGCGTCACTGACATTTGCAGCAATATGCTTTAAGAACCTCTCTTCACTAACCTTCATTCTTTCCTACGTCATCTTTCTGCTATCTAACATTGTTTTGTTATTCTACATAGAATCTGAGAGGGTCTCTAAAAGAGATTGCTACATAGATTTTTCAGGAATGCCTTAGCAGCAAAGAGGAAGGTTACAAAAGTCTTCCTCTCACCCTAACCTTTTCTTGATTTGAGGTACATAGGACCTGTAATGCTTTCTAGTGTACAGGTCAGAAGGGATTTCTATTCCACTTTCTCTGCTCGTTTTCTATCGCCATCCCGAACAAACTAATGAAACAAGGCAACCAGCATGTTCTGATATTCGATAAGGAATATAGTGTTTCATTATGTTGTCTGATAAAGGATCTTCTGTGTTGGTTTGATGTGTTACGAAACTCTGACATACATGGGAATCTATGGCTTGCTGTATAGTTAGGTTGATGATTTTTGGAATTTCCACCAAATCAAAAACCCTTTTGAAGTTGTCTAATGCTATGGTGAGAAATTGAGCTAAGAATCACCCTAAGTTGGAAAGCTTTTGGCTGAGCAAGCTCAACTTTCATGAACAAAAAGATACCAATAGTTTTGAACAGAAGGGTCTGCATCCTCCCGATAGTTGCCTACAGAGCTGAAACATGGAACTTAACCAAGCCGCTCAAACTAAGAACCATACAACATGCACAGGAGAGAATCATGCTAAACATCAAATGGAGAGATCATAAGAGAGCCCGTAATATTAGAGAAAATAGGGGCCAGAGATATCATTAGAATCATCAGATAACTCAAATGGAAATTGGTAGACCTTATAGCAAGAATGTCAGACAACTGCTGATTCTCAAAGTGGATCCTTTAAGATCATATGGGAAATTGTGGTCTGTAAAATATAAGATGGTATGACAATTTATTCAAGTTCAAGGAGTACTGTCACTGTGATGCTAAGTACCAAGAGATCTGGTGGATTTGAGAGAAGGTCTATGTCCAATGACAAATGATGATGATGATGATTGTGTTTCAGTTTAGTTCTGTAGGGGGCTGTGCCTTCAACATACAGTTGTACTGGTACAGCACTGATTGTCTGATCCATTTGGTTCCAAATTATCCATTTTGCTAGATCAACTGAGTTCACTTATCAATAAATCTCTGACCCAATAATTATTCACTTATCATATCTTTAGAGGCAATTAGGAGATAGTTCCATGCTCAATGCCACCTGTGGCCCCTCAGTGGACTAGTGTGAGGACTATGAGAAATTCAAGTGTCTGCTTGTAATTTTATCAAGATTAAAAGTGGTACCGGACCATCAATTGCCGGATCACCAGATATCTTGACAAAATATATTTTCACTGGCATGTCACAATGGTTTAAAATAGAAGAGTGGGTGAGTGAGCCATTAGGCAAATCACTCGGATTCCCAGATTCAAACTTGACAGAATCTAATCTTTTAAATAGATGAACTCTCCCACTCAGGCATATGCAAGTGTATATATAAACACACCATATATCCTAGGGTCTCTGATTTATTTTGGATAATATTATGAAAGACCATTCAAATTTACTGTAAATATGGATATTCAATACTTTCTCAACAAAATTGTTATTTTACTTCTATACAATCCTGGAAACTGTTTATATATGTATTGCAAGAGTTTCTGGTGGTCCCAACACTTGAACACCAATCAATATTGGTGCTAGAGAAGGTTATACTGGGTGTTTTGGGATTAGGTACATTTGGACAATTGCTTGTAAGACCCACTAGGTACTGATCAGGATTATTGCTCATCTCCTGTGATCTCAGTGTATCCAATATGATTTGGCTATATCCTCTTAGCCTCTAGTCCTTGTGCCAAGTGCTTTGCAGAGAGACATTGAATACCATTTTTTAAAGTCTTTGGTCTGACATGACTCGGGTGTGGATTGAACCACAGCCTACCAAACCAGAGACAAGCACTTTACCACTGGGCCACAGTAATCAATGTTGATTCAGAGCAGAAGCTGATTAAAGATGGCCAAATCTGCAATGGTCAACCTGTTTGTGCTTTGCGAGTGCATGGTGTTGATTTGACAGGTAAAAGCAAACAGTAATGCAATCCCTCACGGAATGAAACCCAATAGTCCTTATCAAGTATCAGAAAATGCTGAATGTTTTGTTTGCTTGCTCAAACAAATGAATCGAGATAAAAAAAAAAAAAAAGCATTGGAAGGAAACGGCAACTTACACCAAGTCAAGTGTCTAACATTTTGTAACACTTGTGTTTTTGTACAACAACGATAGTAACGACGACAATGATGAATGTATATAAAAATAAACATTAGGAAATTCTAAGAAATAGAATCTTGTTCTTTGCGGAGCAAGATTGTGCCTTGAAAATCTGTAGCCAATTTCTGATAGGGGAATCTTCTGTTGATGTCGGTGGAATACGAGAAGCGACTGAAAGCAATGTGAAGCCAAGAGAATGGAATTCGAAGAAGCAATTTTACAGCAGTTTATGGTGATTAATAAAAAGAATTTCAGGTTATTCTTAAGGTTATCCAATGATTGAATTGTTATTAGTAATAAATGTTATCTTTGGTTCATTTTTCATTGTTTCAAGTTGCTTCTCGTATTTTACTATACCACAACATTTAATTGATATAAAAATGGAAAATACTGATATTGGTGACCAACAGAAGATCATGAACTCAATTTATTCTTTTATAGTTTGGTGTTTAGAGCACTGGTCTTGTAAATTGTGGACTGAATTTTTAACTTGGATGAAAGTTGACTGTTCTTAGAATGGGGAAGATTTCACATTAAGGCCAATTTTCAAATTGGTTAACAGCATTCATTAGGAATTAAGTGACCTCATGAGAGAGTAATTAGAAAGATACTATTTAGAGAGTGGGCAATGGAAGAGAAATTTTTCCTTTTTTTTTTTATGAAATTGTTCCCCCTTTTTTTCTATACAGTGTTTATAACTAGTGTATACACTCAATATACTATGAAAAAGTTTATATATGTATGTAGATGTACTTATTAAAACTTTTTCATTTGCTTATGAATCATTGTATTTTGGACAATACTTATTTTATTTTTGATGCAATCATTATATTTGTTTTCGACATTTTGAAAGGGATTATCTTGAAAATCCAATTGGAAACAAATAGTTTTATTAGAAAAACAAATGCAGACAAATGCTGTCAAAACTTTGCCTACAATGTGGCAGTTTTTGAACTGAATCTGTTTTTATACTTATTTCTCACTTGAGACTTATATCAAATTATGAATAGTATAAGATTTTATCATTTTCCAGCTTATGAATTTTATATTTCATTGCATCAATGATATAAGAAAAAATTCAAGAGTATGATAATATTGTGGGGGGGGGGACCATTTTGCTGGTCCCAAGCCTGGGTAAAGAAGGAGAGTTGGGCATGGGGCCAGCAACTTCACCCTGTAAAACCTACTTGCTACTGAAGCCGCAGCAGAATCATTCAAGCGATTCCTTCACTGAGAGCCTAGTGAGGAAGATCCCTCTTCAGAGGGGTTCATGACGCATGCTGGTAGAAGCCTACAGAAAGCCAGTTCAGTGAAAAACCCAATGACAAAAGGCAAAAGAAAGGATATGAAGAGAAGAGTTGGGAGGCCAAATCAAGATGAAGAGAAAAATCACTCAGGAGTGAAGGAAAAGGCGGCTGGACTGACAATGGGCCCTGCTGAGGGAAGTTGTGCAGAATGGAGTCTATTGGCATGGTGTGATTAGGGTCGCATGCCATGCTAAGAATCTACAGGAATAAATGATTAGAAACCATCAACATAGATTTCTTCAGTTTTTAAGTTGGTCTATCTGGCTGGCTGGCTATGTATCTATCACTCATCCAGGCTGTACCGATGGATTTAGAGGACTGCAATTTTAGCATTTATTTGTTATTTCTAGAGAATATTTGTCGTTTGTTTTTGTTTGTTTCATTTTTTTTATTTTTAAATTTCACCCGTACATAAGATTTTAGTCTGGATTCAATTTGTAACATAGATCTAAGCTAAATCAAACCTTGTTTTTTTGACTTGTTTTTTGAGAAATCAGATTTTTTTTAGTGAAAGGTGAGTGAAGTATCTAATTCATTGATCACCCCAAAGTGACATGGTGCCAAAAGACATCAATTGTGTGATGGTTTCTATTGAGTGACTAACTAGACCAATAATTTACCTCTATCAACGAAGTGTAAAAGGGATAGTTTTTGATTGCGTTTGTTAGTCTATCCACATGTTATCTCGTACTGAATGAATTTCGATTGAGTTCTTTTAAAAGGGTGGGCAATAGGGTAAGAAAGAGGTGGTCAAATCTTGAGGTGGATCCAGGGATTTCTTTCTTTGTGATTGAAATTTTCTCCCTTTTCTTTTTTCAAATACATTCATGTATATGTTCATAAATGTCCTCTTGATATCTCATAGTCCTTCAATGAATTTCAATATTTTGTGGAAAGGTGGACAATAGGCTATGGAAAACAAGTTAAATTTTGGAGCGGATCCATGTGCAATTACTTCCCCTGACAATGGCATTGGCAGAGGTCTGCCCCCCCCCCCCGAAAATAGCTTGGCACCACCCCCTGGTGAATATGATACGAGTTAATTTTCAATCATAATTATCATATAGCATTTCCTGCATTGCCAATTTAGTGCTTTTTGTGCTATATTCAGCAACTTTATTTTTGTAACGGTGCAAAAAGATGCTGAATTAGTGTTGATGTGCTTGAATATTTTGGCCATTTTTAGTATCTTTTTGGAGTGTTTTGGCTATTTGAGGGAGAGGGGCTATTAAAAAAAAATACTGCTTTTTTGGCAATGCTGCTTCTACTTGTGCCTCCCCCCCCTCCCTAATGGCTAGCCCCCACAACTTGCAGCATCCTGACGATGGGCATGATAATAGATGTGGAAAACTGTTTGATTTGTTTTATTATAAGGACCAAAGAATTCTCAAAGATTAGACTAAACAATCCAGATTCATTGTCTGAGTTTGTTATTGAAAATCATCATCCGAAAAGATTATCCAAAACTCAATCATAGCTTGAAAATAAAACCAAGTACAGATTGTGTATTCTGCTCTGTTGGCCTATTTTTATCCGAATTGATTTTATTCATTTATTTGGACATTTCCTGCGCATAGAAATCTTGCTTCAGAGAAAGAAGAGCAGCCTTTTTATTGTTTCTTTATTGGAGCAAATGTTCTTTGTGTGAGTGAACCTGAAGATTATTTGTGTAACAATAACCTTCTTGGTTAGTTGTGTTACCTTGTTTTGTTGATAATACAAGGATAGATGGTATTTTCAGCCATTTATATTTATGGCAGTACCAAAAGCAGCCAAAAGGGTATGTGTGTGTGTGCTGGTATATATGTGTACAATGTATATATCTATGTTTGTCTATAAGTGCAGCATCTGAAGCAGCCAAAAGTGTGTGTGTGTTTATGTATTTATACATCTATCTATAGAACAATCATAGCTACCAAAGGTAGTGAAGGTTGCTATCCCTTTTTATATGTGTTCATGTTAGTATGCTCTAGCGCTCCTGGCCATACCATTTAGTCTATGGACTTGAAAACTGGAATCAGTATTGTGCAACGTCCCTTCTAAAATATTTTTTGAAATTTTTTTTAAAGAAGCTTTTTTAGGGCTTTATTGTGATGAATTTATTGTTAACAACTAGATTCTCCAGAATCAACATATTTCTAGATGTTTTTTAATACTATTTTAGATATTTTCCTGTGGAAACTGACAGTGATGTTATAGATAGAATTTATTCGGACCATATCTATTCTTCAATAGAATTTTTTACATGACTTGAATTTTGATGCTATGCTTGTTAAACTATTGACTGATGGTTAGCCTATATATATATACATATGTGTATGTATGCTTGCATGTATGTATGTATGCATCTCATGTATGATATACAGATGTGCATATGTAAAATGTGTTCCATCAAAAACTGAAATAATTACCAATATTTTCCAATATGTCCAGTTAAAGAAGTGTAACCTTTGTTGATTTAACCCTGCAAACTTTCAAATCGTTTCCCATCATGTCTTACATTTTTTGTTGATTAACTCCAGCTCTGACGCAGTCTTTCCAATAAAGACCCTCATCATCATTTATTTCCTGAAAGTCATCAATCTTGAACTCAATTCAAGGAGACACTGCCATAAGAAATACAATTCTTTGCTGAAGAATGAATAAACTAACTTATTCCTATGAAAAAAAAAAAGATTTAAACTAGAAAGCATTGTCGGGAAATCATTGTGCATGTATCTGCTCCAAAATTTAATCACTTCCCCATAGCCAATTGCCTACCCTTCCACAAAACTTAATTGAAATTCATTGAGGACTTCTTGAGATATATGAACGGACCTGAAATTTTGGCTAAATTATGCATGGATCTGATCCATCACAAAATTAAATTAATTCTTCTATTGCCCACTGTTCCATAAAATCTAAATGAAATCCTTAGAGAACTTTTGGAGATATCGTGTGGACAGACATGATCATGTAAATAGATGGAGAAAAAATGTCTTTTAATCAAAAAGATTTTCCTGAAACTGCCCCAAAATGTAATCACTTCTTCCATAGACTATAGTCCCCCCCTTCAACAGAATTTCATTGGAATTGATTGAGTACTTTTGAAGATATCATGTGGATAGTCCAACAGATAGATAAGAAGATAGAAAGACATGACTGAATATATATAACTCATCAACTTTGTTGGTAGTGGTAAATAATTATAAACCTAACTATGTCTATATGATGTGGGTGTTTAGTAGATGAATGTAATCTACTTATAAAATCTGCAGTGTGATTGTCTTGGTTCTCAGTCCATAACACTGGACTCATCCACTCAAAATAACAATTCTGCTGATAAAAATACCTTCTACTCACCATTTCAAATTGTGGACTCTTCCTGATACACAAATTCAGTCTTTCTACTGGGATTAATGAGTAGACTGTATGAAAAAAAAAAAAAAATGGATGCACCTCATGTAGCTATGTTCAACGTACTAATCTTGCTGGCCATTTTTAGTGGTTTTGATCTTCTTGTTTAAAAATTTTCTACCCTGAAAAAAAAAAAATTACTCAATATTTCAAATCTTATTTGTAAATATTTTGGTGATATTATTAGTTAATAAATCTACAAGATAAAGATCATATCATGGGCCCCTGTAAATACTAAATGAAGGGTTTCAAAATTGAAGAACAAGTCATCAGTAAGGACATAGGTTTTGCAAAATTGAATTATCCAACATTGACTTATGAAGTTCATCAAAAATGAAACCAAATTCACCAAAAATGAAAAGAATTAAAAAGAAAAAAAATATATGTTACACCTCAACAGAAGCTTACTTCATGATTATTCTAGATACATAAGTTACAATGGAACATGCGCATTATCAGTGAGAGACGACAAATGGATGTAAGATGCAAAATACACTCGCTTACCTGCTACAAACTTATATATACACATGTAAATGTGTGTGTGTATACACATGTATATGTATATGTAAGTGGCAAGTGTGAAATAGTGATATGCATATGCATGCAAGTGTGTGGTTATGTGAAAGTGATATATTCTGTATTTGCTCGTGTCTTTATACGTAGTAGGTCTAAAAGTTTTCTATGAATTTCATTGAAATTTTGTGGACAAAAAAGGTGTAAGTGAATTTTGGGGTAGATGCAGGGATTCAGTTTTTATCAAGTGATATTTTTCCGTTTTAATATTTTATACATTTCTGTATTGGCTCCTGTCTGTGTATATGATTGCTCTAAATTGAACCATCAATCTCTGAAATCTTTTGGCAAGGTGGGCCACTTTGGAAAGAAGTGATCCTATTTATGAGTGGATCCAGGGATTTTCTTTCTGATTGAGAGATATTTTGGCTTTTTTTTTTTTTTTTTTTTTTTTTTTTTTTCATAATTTCCTGATTTTGTTCTAACAACACTTAATCCCTAAAAGGTCTTAATTAATTTCAGAGCTATAATATTGATGTAAGTACCTGAATAGAACAGGTTTCCAGATGTGATTTAGAATTTTTCTTTTTTTTTTTTTTTGTTTCTTTTCAATTCATCCTTTTAAATTTGGTTTGAGTCACTCACTTCAGCACAACACAATATTTTTTTTTCAAAAAGTATATTCAAAAGGGGCCCCAATCAAGGAGAACTATACTGAGCAAACTCTTCTTTGCTCAGCATTTGATGGATTCATAGTTTATAGCAGCTTATAATGGGTTGTACTGAGCCACCTGGCATCAGCAGCATTCCTTCAAAATTTTAGATTTTATCTCAGGCTATTGCTTTTCACTTAACCTGGTCAGAATTGTCTGTGAATTCCATATCTTATATGGAAATTTGCCTTAAATGGTTACAGCAATTTTCCACTAACAAAATGATTCAATACTTTAGACATTTCACTGAGGCAGGTTTACAAACTATATTTTCAGAGTTTGTGAATCTCGAAGCCAAAAATATTATTACGGTCAATCCAAAGAATAATATTTATTATTTTAAAGTACATTAACTTAAAAGAGAAAAGGAATAATAGCAGTAAGTGCTAGTAGTAGTGTAACACAAACACTTTTCTTGGAGTATCAGCAACCAGGCTGCTGATAACCTGTCCTGAATGAGATCATTTTTTTTTTTTTTTTTTTTTTTTATGGATTTGAAAGGAGTTACAGTATGTGTATAAGAAAACAAATTTCTAACAATCAAAACAAGATACAGATGTAGGCTTTCTGCTGGAGGGCAGGTTTTCTGCTAGTTGAAACTAATATCCATTGTAATCCTTCTTGATCTTAATTAGATTTGTAATCAAGACCTAATTAGTTAGTTAGTATACAAGCAATTCAAGTTTATCTGCTGATTATCTCTGTAACACTTATTGCATCATCATAAGTATCACTATCCCAATAAGTATCACTATCCCGAAAGATTTGTGTCAAAGTTGGTGTAGGAGATTGACCAGCAATGATGTAAATTGTTACAAGATCAGTGTCTTCTCTATGGGCGTAGATTGTAATAGTTTCAGCCTTGCCCCAGTTACTCGATGGATAATCTGTCATAATTGATTTCGTTTGAATTTTAATTCATTCTCATAATCCTCTTGATAATCTTCTGCAATATACATAGATTTTTTCACACTGTTGTCCTTGTCTTGGTTATCTTTTTCACACAACATTTCAGCCATTGTACTTTATCAACTTCTTTAGTCCATTGTTTCCAACTGAGCTGGGTTTTTTTTTTTGTTTTTTTTTCCAAGTTTGAGTGACTTCCAGAATAGTAGAATTGAAAAATTATATTGAAATTGGCCATCCTTGGTGGATTTTTTTTTCTTTGTCGGCCTATTTGAATATGACATTTGAGCAGTTCAACTGACCCAGGAAAAGTACCTTTAGAAAGATATTAAAAATCATACCATATTTTGCAACACATCCACGGATTATTGATGTCATAAAAAAGTGTTGCACCACATTTGAGAAAGCTCACTGGTCATGGTGTTTAGTGATGTCTATTTTTGTAGCTGTCCTGGAGAGGGTTGGAAACAATTATTCAAACCCCAATGTATATTGATCCCTCATCACCAAAATTTAGACACAATCTACTGCAAGTTCTTGGTCTATCTATCTATTTGTAAATCTTTTAATAGTCAAGAAAATGTAGTGGGGTAAATATCTACTTATATGATATGTGTATACCTATATTATTGTCTGTAAGATTTGTCAAATGAGATAGCTATTGAATGCTGATTATAGTGTAGTTTCTCTTACTAATTTCATTTCTTTTTTTTTTTTTTGCAAGTGTGTAAAAACTCTGGGTTAATTCTGGTTGAATGTACCCAAGGAAAAGCAGAGCAGCACAAAAATATTGATATTTTTCAAGTAATGTGCAATTGCCAAATTATTTGAATATTGTTTTCATTCTTGATGGCATAGATAAACTAGTTTATGATAAAATAATAGGTCCTCCCTAGGACATGTGACAAAGCATATGGGCAAAGTCTGTCTCCATTTTGAATGATATGGTGTTCTTACATTAGAGATTTACTCATTTCTGTAGCAATTGTAGGTATTTACGCGGTTGGGGTACTAGCCTGATGCTCCACCCTCTCTACTCCTTAACATAACTTTGAAACCGCTATGGTGACTGCCATGTTGTAGGTTCTTTCTGTCAGAGTAAGCTTGTCTTAGATCAACTGTCTTACAAAGGCTAAGGGTAACAACTGTCCTGCTCTCAACCATATCTGGAGGAAGAAGTGGATTCATTTCTTTCCCAAGGACATTAGTGTGGAGTGAACATAAACAGCCTCAGCCAGAACTCAAACTACGTTGGCCTATTCTGTTTTCCATGCCGTTAGACGTTATACCACTTTGCACCTACATGTGAGAATTTAAGGAAAATTATGAAAAAAATATATTCCAAGTTAGTTTTTTTGACCGTTGAATTCATTCGTTATGTTGCTGATGCTTTTACCATGCTTTGGCCGATCCTTCTTCCGATGAATTATCCATAAGGGAAAAGAGGGCTCTCAAAAACAAAATGGCGAACAGAAGTAGTAACATCTATACAAATACTTAGTTCTTACCCTTTTTACCACTACTCCCCACTTTCATCATCAGACCTTGCCTCCAAGCCCTCACATCCTCAACCAAATGATTAGTTTGAAATGATGACAGCAAATCTGTGAAACAATAAATATTATGCAAAGCCTTGTTAAGAGGTCCACTATAAAGTTTAAAAGCCATTATTGCCTAATCATGTGACACGGAGTGGACGATTTTTATGTGTAAGAAGCACCTTATCAAAGGACTCGCTTTTCAACCAAGTTTCAAGTAAATCTTACTAAAAACAGCTGAGAAATGATATGGGGATGGACTGGCAGACAAACAGATCCTCTTGTAGAATGGTGAGGATGCCTCTAAAAGAGACCTGTATTTCCTTATAGATCGGACACCTGAAGAAGGCTGTTAACTTGATTGGCTGAAATATTGTTACTACAACATGAGCAACATAAAGGATTTCAGTTGTCCTAATCATGGAATGATAATTATGTATGTGTTATGTGTTCTATCGTTTAGTGCATATGGTATTATAATACAGGACTTTCAAAGTCACTAAGATCAATCCTCAGAAAGGACTTGAGAAACATTGATTTGTTCAACATAGAAGACAGCAGTTATATCATTAAATTTAAACTTTCCTTGCTGATGAGTCTCTTTGGCTTAATTTCGTAAGGCTTTGTCCGTATCAGACAAGTTCTTAAGGTTATTGGACGCAAGTTCAAATCTTGTCAGTAGTTACTTTTCATTTCCAACACTTGTAGCTTACTGAACAGTCCTAGAATGTAAAAACGACCTGAACTTTGTGATAAGAAGCAACAAAAATAAGATGAACGAAAAACTTGTACTGAATTTTGTTTTTATGTATATTAACTCTTTAAGTCATAAACTGCTTGATACTGCTCTAAAAAACTGGATTTTTTTGATGATGGAAATAAAATGTTTTTTTTTTGTTGTTTTTTTTTCTAATTCCCCTAAAACTGGAAAGGGAATAACTTTTTTCTGTAGCTATTACCATTGATATAATCTACTGAATTCTCTGAATATATCACTCAAAAAAAATTTCGAAAAATATTTTCAATGTTTAGTGTTTGAAGCTGTTCCATTTTCTAAACTAAAATATATATACACACACTTGTGTATGTCTAGAAAGCTTTACATATAGATATATGTATGTACTAAGAAATGGATATATATGATCTGACAAAATGAATTATAGATTGTGTTATATTATATAGAAACTTATTTGAAATGATTTCCTGCCATTACACGGTTAATGTATCACCCACCATAGACAACGCAAATAGAATAAACAATTGAATAGGAATGGGGCTGCTGCAAGAATCCAACCTGCCACCAATAAGGTAGCTGCTCCAATGTAGCAATGCTCGTATCATTGAGATAAACAGTCGCCGGAAATGCAAAGGTTTTCAATCTAAATTCTCACCTCGTTTATTCTCGGTCTATTTCCTCATTATGCGACTGTTATGTATCAAGAAATGGATGTACGTGATCCAACAGAATTAATTATAAATTGCGTTATATTATAGAGAAAGTTATAATCATTCTGTTGGATCATATGTATCCATTTTTTGATACATCGCCTTTGAAAGAAGCGAATGGGCAGAGAATAAGCAAGATAAGAATTCAGTGTCTGTGTGTATGTCCACTTATGAAATTGGATAATTACTTTTTACATTCATTGAATATATCATTTTGCACCTACCCATACATCTATCTATCAATAAAAAACATGAGTACCTGCACCATGTGTTGATATAATTGTAAAAAATTTGAAAAATACTGAACAAAAATATTCTAACATTAAATAGACAGAGAAATATAAATGCTGTGGGCCCCAAATAGCTATTTATGATGGCAGGTACCCACATGTATGTGAACATTCTAAAATAAGATTATTCAATTTTGCTACTGCATTAAAGTTTTTAATCCGATTTATGTTAAAGTATTCTTGTTCAGTATTTTTTAAAAAAGATTTACATTTTATATCAATTTGTACAGGTACTCCCAAAATGTTGTGTTGTGCCAATCTTCCAAGTGAGAGAGGGCCTTCTTGACTTGAAAATCAGCATTCCAGTTTTATTTGGATTTGAACCCTGACTTCAGGCACAAGGGGGAAATACATAACTATGTATTAAACTGCCTGCTTTGTGTTGAAAGTACCAGAGGGAAATTCTAAATTACCTTGACCCCCCCCCCATCCCCGCAAAGAACCGAGTTAAACAGATATTCATTCATTCATTTCTTGGAGATCACAGCATGGCTTTGATTTGTGCTGTTGAGTGTAGTATAGACATCGACCTTCTCCTTAAGAAGATGATCAACAGCATCTCCATAGGAGGCTCTCTTTGTGATCTTCAGCTTCTTACAGCAATTGGTATTTTCAGATGGTCAACCATCTTGGCACTGATCAGGCTCAACTTCCGCTTAATTTCGATGATTGTAAAACGACTGTTGTATCCAATGCGATTTGTCAACGACCAATAGAAGTCAGATATAAACTGACCGAGATAGATAAACACACCAATATCAATATATGTTTTTGCAGTAAGTATCCAATTTCAGTCTGATGAAACTATAATCATGTTAATGTGATGCCTGTCAATAGTTGTACAACCAATATGGAAATAAGTGTACTCCAAGGACAACATTATGAATCATCACATTGGATTGCCTAGAGTTAGTATAAAAGTCAGCAGAATATTTTATGAGGTTTCCTTTGTGAAAAATTGCATGACAATTATATCGATTTACTGTGAGTTGAAAAAATTCAGAATTGACAGAATTAGGACCAAATATTAATTGATGTTTATCACGATTTTTTTTTTTTCATTTTTTATTTTTATTTTTTTAAATTTTTTTTTCTCTTTCAAATTTTTTTTCAGTATTGATTGGATGAAGTATTGTAACATTATCATCAATTTTGACTAGTTTTTACCTTCGTCCTAACTTTCAGTTGCTTTTCATCATGACTTTGAATCTGACCATAATTCTGTGGCAACGATCAAACTGTGTAATTGGAAATAAAGAGTAAGCCCATGTTGAGAATCATACTCGAACTTAGAAGCCAGAAAGATCACTTTACACCTAGCTGCATCAACCATTAGGCCCTGGGTCTGTATAGTTGAAAAGAAGCTGATTTTTTACCTCAAGCTTAACTCCCTGCAAACAATATTCACAGTTTGTTGGGGTTTTCATTTGGTATTTAGTCTTTTAATACAAGGATTTTTTTTGATTTTTTTTTCTTTCTCAAAATTATTAAAATTTTATCTATTCTTATTTGATAAAGTACAACTTGCAAATACACGGATACATTTTAAAGTAATTATTCTCATCTAAAGTTATGATGATGTCAAAATCAACAAAATGAATACCAATGAAAAAAAAATGTATTGAAACAAAATTCAACATTGAAAATGAAAAAAAAAACAAATTTTTTTGGAATGTATTGGATACTTACTTTTTGTGTTCATAATATGTATCATTTCACACCCACTAAGAAATATATGTACCTCACATATTTCACACCCAGTAAGAAACATATGTACCTCTATTATGTGTTAATATAATTGTGGAAACTTTAAAAAGTACTGAACAAAAATATTTCAGCGTGAAATAGGCAAAAAAATTGCTATAGCACAAAATAGCTATTTATAATAGCATATAACCATGTTTAACTAAACTTTATAAGTTAAGATTGTTGAATTTTGCCATTTTCATATCAAAATATTCTTCAGTATTTTCAAGTTTTTACAATTGTATGTACGCATTTTCTTGCTGGTCCTGTTTTCTTTAATACGTATGACATCATCAACTATAGTTACTTTTGTTCTAAAAATGTTTGTAGTAAACACACTAACCAACTGTGCCATGGAGACCTGTGTACTAGAAATAGTTCATCTTTTGATATAAATCATTTGTGTCTAACTTTTGAAATCTTTTTCATTTCCAATATTAGAATGAATTAGAGAATCTTTTTCTTTTTTTTTCTTTCTTTTGAAAAAAAAGATTTGCAGGGGCAAATTAAGTGAGTATGGATAATTTTGTATTATTCACTTCAATGGTTTGGGCATTCATTGTGTTATATCAAATTTGAAGTAAAAATTCCCTAAATAGTTGTATCTAGCATTTTGAAGAGCAATGTTTTTTTGGGTCAGTGTAATAAAAAAAGTTACTCACAAAAAAGGTCTCTTCAAGATGACATAAATTTTATTCAAATCGGTTGAGTTTTACAAAAGTAATTTTGAAATTGAAGTAATCGATTTGTGTAAAAACTCAACTTATTCATATTAAGGGCAAAGCACTAAATGTGCTTGCCTGATTTGTAAGTCTTCACTTGAGTGCATATGTTGAAACTTTTACTTCTCTCTCTCTCTCTCGTACAACAGACTGGCTCCTTTTGAACATTTACTATGGTTGCAAAAGCTATTTGCTGTCACTACTGACTGAGCAGTGTTGAAGTTATAGGTTTGTGCAAGTGCAAATAACTGTTAACCATTGTGGCATGTCAGTGACTAAATATTTTATGACAAGACATAAGACCGTATACGAAAATGTGAATTCATGCCATTCCCAAGAGTATTTATGCCAAATGGACACAAGCAGCTTCAGCCAGAATTTGGACATGGTTTGCCAATTCTATTTCCCAAGTTTATAATCATTAGGCCACTTCGCACATCCTTTCACTTTCTGAATGTCTCTCTCTATATAAAATGTATTTGCTAATTCTTGTTTGGTTAGATTAGATAAGATCAGTTTCAGATCTTATCGGGGATCAGTTCTGGAGTAAAGGAAGTAAATTATCAGAATTTCCGGTTCTGAAGTGTGTTAACTGATATTAACAGTTATACGATTTAGCCAATTAAGGTGTATGATACAAGTGGAATGATACAACCTGCAGCAGAATACTACAATGCAACTGAAGACATATTTACGAACTCATACATGTATATACAACACCCTATATTGATATAATCTTTCTCTTCCATGCAAATATATACGGGCACACATTACTCAAACATAGAATCATACACACCACATAAATATCTCTATCTCTCTTTCTCCCTCAAACATATGCTCTCATAAATATGTAAGCACACACATAACACATACATATAATCTGTAGCCCTCTTCCGCGCATGCACACACATGTACACACATACACTAACATCCCTCTCTCACATGATGTATAAGATACACACATACAGACCTCATTGGACAGATTCAAAAATTCAGCTTTTTGGACTGCATGATTTTACTGTGTATAGTTTTTATGTATGTTAACAAAAGTACTATTGGATATTGCTGTTGAAGGATATAAGCAATGCATATACATACATATATTATATATAGGTTGTACCTACTTATTTTTTTGTTTAAAAGTTCGATTTCACTTTTGATTTCATGTCCTTGTTTTTATCAAATAAACTTTTGATCAAACTGAAGCTACATATTTTTTTTATTTATCTATAGTAAAAAAAAAGTTGAAACTACAAATTTACTTTGTTGATATTTTGTAAAAAAAAGTTTGATTTCACAAACTTTTGATTGTAGAAAGATAGTTTTCATATCCTTGTTTTTTCTACTTCTACAACTTATGATAATGATGGTAATAATAATAATGATAATAATAAATTACATAAATGTTACAGTAGGCTATACTTAGTTAATATCAAGTATATTCTGCTTTTTCATTTACAGTGCATATACAGCTTAGTTTGACATAAGGCTGCAGTAATGGAGCACCCAGTCAAGATCAAACTCATTTGAGTATTGATGCTCAGCATCACAAGCTTGTTAACCATTACTACATTGATGGTGAACATGAAGATTTCACAATTTCCCTAATGATTTTATGAAATCACTAGTTTTACTGTCTTACTGTTTTACTGTCTTATTGTAATAAATGAACAAGTCTGGTTTGGCACTCATTAAGAAAACTGTCACGTGATCAATGTCTTCTGGCTGCTGTCTGTGTTGGGGTAATCAATTAAAAAAATTGGAAAGTCACTTCTCTCACTTTGGGGGGGGGCAGTGATCACTAAAAGTTTAAATTTTCGAAAAACGATCCTGAATGCTGCCTGACGCAAACTAAGGGACCAATTTAGCAGAACCTTACATAGTGAATTAGACCCCCGCCTCCAAAAAAAAACCTTGTGGGGGTAACCCTCCCCCCCCTTTTTTTTTGGACATAATCTGGAGTAAATGTTCGAATTCTCACTCCTCTAGCTTAATTGGTATGGCCTCAAGAAGCCGTTTATTGTGATCACTTTGGGATAATGTCTTTAAGATAACAATGAGCAGCTGGTAACGTTAAGTGAAGGGTATCTATAGGAAGTCACTTATTGTGATCACTTTGAATAAAGCATTTGGGAATGTCTATTTATATCCATTACTCTGTGATAATGACTCATCAGTAAAAGACCAAACTTTGGATCTGGTTCAAAAGTTTCCATGTATCAGTTGGCCACTTCCTATTGGAATGCCGCACTGCAGATTTGCTTCATTTAACTTTCTTTTTTTTTTTTTTCCTTTTTTTTTTATTTACAGAGAAAATCCAATAAGAAGGGTGTTGCTAATAACCTTGTTCAGGCTTTGTTGATTTCATAAAATAATGGATCTATATTGACGAATGATTTGCAAATGTAGTATTCTGGGGAATCTAGATGTTGTTGATATAATACACTAAGGTCTCAAAAAGGACAAAAAAGCTTCTTTTTTTTTTTCTTCTAAAAATAGGGAAAAAATTTTTTTTTTTTTTTAGATGGGGTTTAGTGGAGTACTGATGCAAATTTTCAAGTTTGTAGACAAAATAGTATGGCTAAAAACATTAGAGCACACCAACACACACAGATATGAATTATAAAAACTGTAGGTATAAACAAAATTGAAATACCTAAAAATTGATACCAGAGTTTAAAAATGTAATTTAAGTTTTCAAAGATTGATATAAATATCCCATGAATCAGTGCAAGTTAAGAAATAAAGGAAAAAGGAACAGTAATTGAAGATCAAGGGAGACAACTACCCTCTCATCAAATCAGAGCACATAACTCCTCTTCAACAGAGGAAATTATGCTAACCGAAATTAGTGCTGGATTTATGATGGAACCTGATTAGTGATGGTCGACTGCACTGTTACTGGAATCTCGGAAGTATTTGTATTATCTAGCTGAAAAAATGGAAAAATTTATTTGCTTCGCAAATGAAAAATGTATGTATTTTAATATTATGTGTATTTTCCTTACTTAGGGCCCTTTTATAACACATGCTACAGGTCCTCTCCTAGATTAATCTGAATCTAGTAATGATTAGTATTTATATTATTGTTGTAGGTAGATGTTGTGGTCTACATTCTTTAACTTTGCATTTTTAATTTTGATTTTTGTGCATTTATTTCCAACATATTTGTTGAATATGACCTTTGTTTTGCTGAAGCTCTTGTGAAGACCAACTCTCTTGTCATCTACATTCAGTTCGTTTAGCATTAGTTAGAGGTCCTGGAGATTTTCTGCAAAATGGATGATGTCGTCTGCAAATCTGAGGTTACTGAGGCATTTGACTCTTATTCTGAAATGCAATTGTTCGGTATTTTCTTTTTTAGATGCTGTGAAAAAATGTTATGTATCCTAAGGGCTGGTGGCATATGATGCTTTGTCCCTTGGGTGTGCTGTGTACTATGGATGCTCAACAATGTAAAAATATTTTAGTGTCTATACAAAGCAATGGACAGTAAATCCCTTTTGGTACAATGTTGTGGAGATGGTCCTGATTATAAAGTTTCACACCCTTGCTCATTCAATGTTACAAATGACATATAAATAAAAATAAGAGAATTAATGAAAGACAAAATTTGGATCGGTCATTATAATAATGTCTAATCCGAATTCTATTTTCTGTTAATTCTCTAATTTCTCCAATTGTGACCACCTTCCCTACACTGAGGGGGAAAAAAGGCTTCAACTATCCATTGCTTTCAACAGACACTCGAATATTTTTAGGTTTTTATGTGTTTGTAGCACATAGCGCATCTAAGATACAGACCACTATATGCCACTGCAAAGAACACCGTGATTAAAAAAAAAATTGGGGGAGCCACTGGTTTAAGCCATAAAACTGCTCTTTTAATCATGAAGGACATTCTCATCTGAAAGCTCTACCATTGCATCAGTCAGTGTTTGGTCTCTATTTCCTTACTTTTGTATCTCCAACCCAACCAGGTGATCCTAATCTAGTTTTTTGGGTGGGGAATGGTTAATGTTTCTTTTTGTTACCTCTTAATGCTCTCTACTTGGGTGTGGCATATCAGCATGTGAGAAAAAAGTATTCTGTTTACATTGCTTGTTTATCTATGAGGTTATGACACAAGAAATGTTGTTTTTTCTGCATAATAAAGAGAATAACTCTAGTAGTCTAAGATTTGCTAATGTACTTGCATTTTTTTTTTTTGTAGATTCAATGTAAATAAAGATATAATTCATTATTATTGGAGGTTTCTGAGCTCTTAACAGCAATGGTGGCTAGTTAGATTAATTTACAAGTTCTTTGCTTTGTACTATTCAGATGAAGGAATTTTTGTTCTCTTCTTAAATTGAAAAGATCTATAGAATTTTGACTGGTCTTCTTCCTAATATCTCTAAGTTTTACAAATAGATACATTTCTAATTTAAAGTACACGTCTATCCATATAAATATCTATAATGCAAATTAATCAGTTTATATGTATAATTGTATGGTTGTATGTCTTGTCCAATTCCTGTTATAACCTGAAAGTTGTAATGGATTGGTCCATGTGAGATAATCAACAGAGTCAATGAAACAAATTATAGGGTTGTGATAAAATGACATAGGCTGTTGTGACATAACAATGAATAATACATCACAGAATTACTGGAGTTTGAAGTTGAAATGAAAGAAAAAAATACTGTAAATGAATGAAAGGTTTGATGTTGAGTTTGGACTTGAAAAAAAGACTTGAAATTAGAATACTTGAATTATTAAAAATAGAATAATAAAATAGCATTTTACTGTTTAGTGCCAATCCATACATGAAGAACACTGTCATTCTTGACAGGTATATGCTTGTGCATAAATAAAGTGACTTTTTTCGTTTCAAAATACATGAATCTCTTTGAGTCCCATTCCTAAATTGAAAAGACACACCTGAAATTTTCATCTGTCCTACTTGTAATATATATTTGTATTAATAATTTACAAATCTTTAAAGCATATAAGATTTAAAGTGTTTTGCATTTTGGATTGACTTGAAATCTTATTCATTCTTGACTCTTGGAAATCTTTCTAGATGCATCCATGCATCTCTATAAAACACTTTTCAGTCTGTCTGTTGGTCCATGATTTGATAAAATATCAATTTTCTCAGCTGTATCTTGTGGGGTTTATATGAAACTTGGTCTAGACCTTGAGTAAACTTACTACTACCACAAGTAGTAATGCTAAATCTTAATTTTCTTTGCTGCGTCATATCATATTGGTATGAATCCCTTTGAAATTGGAAGTAGTTTTTTTATTGTGCAACTCAATCCCGTACAGTTCCTCCTCTTCTCGTATCCCTTCTCTTTTCAAAGCCATCCTTATTTCCGCTTTTTTTTTTCTCATAGAGTGAAGAAAGATTTGCAGCTTTTTAGATTGTTTCAAGTTGGGCTGGTTTAAAATCAAAGTCAGACTTTCTCTTTGGTTGCTGAGGAAAGTTGATAGCCAAGGACATAATAATTCAATGGCTCTTTTCGCTCTCTCTCTCTTTCTGTGGCTTCCTCTTGATGCAAGTAGAAATTTTCTCAAAAAAATGAATGATGAAGCTTTTTTTCACGTTTGTTTAAAAATATCTAAGAAAATACCTACGTTTGCATTTATCGTTGCTAATTACTTTCATTTTTGTTTTTGTTTATATTTTCAAGTATAGAAAAAAAGTTGCTAATTTTCATAGTTGCTAATTATTGGGTATCATTAAGGAGTCCTTTGTTAAAATGTTTGTCACTAATTGTAGGTTGCTGGTTATTGAGGCAACAACATTGACAGATATGGATTTAAGGATGATGGATGCATCATTGAACTCATGGTTGTTGTTCAATAAAGCCTCATTTATCTGGTACCAAGGATTTGACTCTAAATCTCTGTTAACAACACTCACCTACCTAACAAGTTTAGGGACTGAACTTCAAGTCTTGTGGTCTCCAGCCAAGTGTTGTAACCACTGAGCTACTTAATAGCAATATCTTTTTTGATGGGATGAATTAAAACTATTATGTTGTCAATCATTGGATCAAGCTAACATTGGCTTAGGGCCAAGTCAAATTTTTCTTAATCTCTTGAACACACACACACCTGTACACACCTGCAGATGTAGGTTAACTTGTAAGTACACACCTGTACAGAGACAGACAGGTGAAGCTGAGGCTTAATCTAATTTGTGTAAAGCTTATAATTACAAGTCAGGTGCCATTCAAGTTTTGATGAATAGAGTGTTAAGTGCTACCTTAATTGTTCTTCCTTTCTATCTCTCTCTCTCCATATATATATATATATATATATATATATATATATATATATATATATATATAGACTTGGCTTGGCAAACTAAGATTTTGGGGAGGGTTTTCCACTGCAGATGGCAGGGCCTGTGCAAAATACCTTCCAGCCTGTGCAATGAACTTTTAAAGCTCAAGTTGGTTTGCCATGGAATGACCCAACCCTTTGACTACAGGGTTTGTATCTTATAGAGGTGGTATAAATAGGAACAGGGCTCCTGAGTAATAGATTTGATAGGAGTATCTTTCTGGCAGATGCATGAACTGGCTATGGGGGTCTGATGCCCCTCTGTGGGAATATTCCAAGAGTATGGCTGACCTTTGGCTTGACCACAATTTGTGAACATTCAGTAGTCGGTAGATAGATGGCCAAGCTAGTATATGTATATATGAATCACTGTAGTCCTACAAATGACTCACCAGATTCTTCTCTCTTTGCTTGTCTGTGCATTGGTGTGTGTCTGTGCATGTCTCCGGGATCTCCTGGTTTCATTTCCTGCATCACTACACCACTAAACATCATCAAAAAATTTGATTTTTTTTTTCTTTTTCTTTTTTCTTTTTGGTCTCTGTAGTCATTTTTGACCGACCAACAATGCCTGAATTAGAAATATTTTTTACATAATTTAGGTAAAGTAATTGCTTCATCGAAGAATTAGTGATCAAAACGACAAAGACTTCTAGTTAAATAAATAATTACTCGGAGGCATTCTTCTACACAGATGAGCTTAAGTTGAACTCACAGTTCATTAATTCAAAGTCAATTTAGGGCTTAGGTGAGGCTATTATGTAAAGAGACTGGGCTTATGTAAGTCAAACTATAGTGCACATACACAAGCCACATGGAATGCATTGACCAATGGGCAACTATGAACGGGATACAGCAATTCATTCATATATATATATATATATATATATATATATATATATATATATATATAATGTGTACTTTAGAGAGTGAGACAGACTCGGGAGTGAAGTTTTTGGTGGTAAGGTTTATTAATCCTTATATGTCAATAGTCCATACATGTTTCGGGATTTCTCCCATCATCAGTGGTGCGTGTTGTGTGAGTGTGAATTAAAATGTACCAAAGATATTACTGCTTCATTCACTAGCAGATTGCAACTCTCAGAATATAGTCTAAAGCAGCACATTATATGGTCAACTTATCTGTCCACACGGATAGTATAATAGTAAGAATGCTGCCTCACCCTCATTGAGGTCTCAGATTCGATTCCCAGTATCAGTGACGAGGTGTGGAGAACTCTTTATTAGAACAAATATCCTTGTGCACTTACCAGCTAACTGAGTACAGTATGAATTGGGTGGAAGTGTTCTTTCCTTTGGTGAAATTACATCCTAATCTAAAAATCTGGTAAGTCCTTGACCAGATTTGAAACTTGCAAGGATTACTAAGTTGATTTGAAATGGAAACTCGAATTTTGTCATCAGCCATATACTCCATCATATGTACGTTATAAAACAATCATTCTCTTAAGAGCCAATTCATTTACTTCCCCATGTCTACTACAAGTGATGTATATCAGTGAACTGAAGACACAAGTGGATTAAAACTTTGAAGAGTTGTTCATAGTTGCCCATTGGTCAATGCATTCCATGTGGTTTGTGTATGTGCACTGTGGTTCGACTTACATAAGCCCAGTCTCTTTACATAATAGCCTCACCTAAGCCTTAAATTGTCTTTGAATTAATGAACCTTGAGTTCAACTTAAGCTCATCTGTGTAGAAAACTGCTTCTGAGTAATTATTTATTTTTCTAGAAGTCTTAGTCGTTTTGATCACAAATTCTTCTATGAAGCAATCACTCTACTATTTAGAGAGAGGGTCAGCAAACAACAGCCTCCTAGCCAAAACCAGCCCATGGCCTCATTTCATCTGGCTCATCGACTTTATTGGATATGTAATGTTGCGTACAAAAACTCTTTGATTTCCTTGCCTGTCTCTGTTTAGTGAACAATAAAATTCAATATTGAAAAAAAGAGAAAAAGTCTCATTTTTTTCAGTTGCCTCAGAGGAATCAATACTTTATAGCTAAAAATATTTTAACACTAAGAAAAAAAAGAAAGAAAAAGGGGTATAAAACTAATGCATCCTCCTGATGGTCACCTATGGAGCTGAAACATGGAACCTAACCAAAAGACTAACCCTTAAACTGAGAACCGTGCTTTTTGCAAAAGAAAGAATTATGCTCACCATCACATGGAGAGATTACAAGACAGCATAATGTATTAGAGGAAAAACAGGAGTGGTCAGACAACTGCTGGACATCAGGACACACAATGTGGATCCCCTGTGGATCCATGGAGGGGTTGTCAAAATACAAGATTGCGTGACAAACTAGATTAGTTCAGAAAGTACTGGATTCATGATGCCCATGATAGAGAGATCTGGCAAATTTTGAGAAAGGTCTATGTCCAACGAAAGAACCTAAATGATGAAATCATTTCCATGGCCTTGTATAATCATGGTTTCATTTATTTATTCACCTAGGCATGCAAGATAGAAACATTTCTAATCTGAATTCTAGCAAAATAGTTAGCTGATCCCTGATTTAAGGTACTCTAATTTGATCAAGTCCATTCAGATGGTGTAATGGTTAACACTTCTGCCTCACATGCTGAAGCTCCAGAGTCCGATTCCCAATATGAGCAAAGAATGTTATAAATTCTTCATCAGAACGAATTCCTCAGTGCACTCAGCAGCTAATTGAGTACACTGTAAGCTGTGTGATTATCTCTTTGGTGGACTTACATCCTGCCAGGGGTGGGGTAAGGGTCATGAAAACTTATAGGTATAAAGTTGTAGTGTCAACCAGACAGGAGACTTTCAAGGATCACTAAGCTAATACATGCAACAGAAACCAGAACATTGTCACAAGCCGTCATCCTTTGTTTGGGGGGGGTCTCTTTACTGTTGAATTTGATCATAACAGCTTTGATGTAACTTCCAGTTTATTTTTGTTCCTATATCTTTTTAATCTGAGACTTTTTTTCATAAACATATACATATACACACCCATGGACATCCCCTAGGGAGGGAGGAGGATAAACAGCTTTTTTTCCTCCTTGGTTAGGCCTTCAAACTTAGAATTGGGATGGAGGGATGTTGAAAGTTGAAATCTCATTGTTAGTGGTGGATGATGGTCTTGTACAATTGTATTATATAACCAAAGCTTGATGTACCCATATGAAAAGATGGTATCATTCTTTTACTGGTAACAGGGTTACTGCTAAGATCTATTTGAAATATAAGCTTTTGTCTACCCCCCTCCACAATATATCCTTTTGCCATCCCACTCCCAGAAAATGGCAGCGGATGGTCATACATACCCCCACACTTCTGTCCTTACTGAATATCTGTATTGATCGAAGATTAATTATGATCTTTAGTCGTGCACCACTTGGTTTGTAGAACAAATATTTTATTTTCAATCCTTTACAAGCAGTATAGGTTTGATATAAATTATGAGGCTTGTCCAGAAAGTATCAAGTCATTTGATATTATTAAAAGAAATGTCTTACCTAGGACAATGATGCCTTTGTCCCCCTTTAAAGCTTAGATTCACCTACTCCTCTCTGGATCATTTCTACTTTTTTTGCAATCAGCAAAGTTCTATTTCAGGCTGGCCATCAGCTGCCTTGTTGCATTCTTCTTGATTTTGTTGAGTCAGAAATCTTTTTGGCAAAAACCAAATGTCACAGGGTACAAAATCTTGACTGTAGATAGGGCTGACAGACCCTGGGTGATGCAATGTTTAGCCAAAAAACTCTGCCCAAGGCATGAAGAATAGGCAGACTCTTGTGAATGCAATGATCACATGATTAACAAGCTAGCCTGATGGCATCTCATTGCTGACTGAATAATCCCATGGTAGAGTGTCTGTTCATGCTTGCGTTGTAAGTTTCCCTCTAATTGGTTATTAAGTTACAGCAAGGCTGTGCTGTCAGTTCTAGAGATACTCAAAATGGCTTCTGGATGGATCTCATATAGGAAGAACATCAACACACAGAATCAACTATTGAATATTTCCTATACTTTATTCTCTGATTCTTTTTAATGTTTACCTCTGCCAACAAAGTATTACCCTGTGTCTTTCCATCTGTCCATGATACCTCCAAAATGAATTTCAATTAAATCTTGTGAATAGGTGGACAATGAGCTAAGAAAGAAGTGGTTACCTTTTGAGACAAATCCAGGAATTCGTTTTTGGAGGTATTTTTTATCATTCCGCATGAAAAGAAATTAAAAATGAACAATAAATGAAAATGCTCGATTGAAATTTCAAGAGAACTAACTCAATATTTGTACATATATGCAATGTACAATGTGTGGCTTTCTCTCCCCAGTTTTTTTTTAGAATTCTTCACTTTCAATCATTAGTTAGTATATGACGTTGGAAGAGGTATGCAATCTCTGAGTGCTTTCTCTGTTCCATTGTGTAAACAAATTACAGAAAAAAAATGTAATTTCAAAACAAACAGGTCTGGTTAGTCCACCAATAGAAACTGACATGTGACCAACATCTTCAGGTTGTGTTGAAGCTGATCAATTATAAAATCGGAAAAAAAGATGATCAATGAATTAGTTATTTCTCTTGCCTTCTTTTAGGAAGTGATAGCTGAAAAAGTTTGAATTTTCAAAACAGGTATAAATGCTGCTGGACGCAAACTAAGGGATGAATTCAACATGAAATTCATTGCAAATTGAACCCCTCACTAAAAAATGATGGGGTGGGGTGGGGAAAAAAGTTTTGTCTTGACATAATAAAATGAATGTTTAGATTTTCAGACCTCTAGCTCTATTGGTGTAGCCTGTATGCATGATGCATTGCCATTCAGATAAACTTGAACAATTAGAAGGTTGACTGTTGTGGTTGATGGTTTCTAATAGTATTTTAAATTTGATCATTTTCTGTTTAGTAAGAGTTACAGAGATATTTTTGGCAGGATAGGATTCTACTGCTGTTGACCAATGGTTAGCACACTCATCTCACCAACCATTCCTATTATGAATTCAGTCATCACTTGGTACCCCACACTAGTGGTCTGATTCCATATTAAGTTGAGCTTAGTAAATATTGACATTAATACCTGTTGTGGGACAATAGTTTGCATAGCAGTCTTGCAAGCTGTTGTAAGTTAATTAATTTCCGACTTGCTTGTCCATAAATCTCATCTTGTTTAAGTTGTTTGACATATTAGGTTTTAACGCATGTATTATTGATTTTTGATTAATAAAATGTTGATATAAATTACAGAAAACGGTTAGTATCAAAATATGATGTACCTAAAATAATATGCATTTTCCAAAACTGGGATTCATGGACACTCTGGGGGTCCGACAAATAATGCTCATGGGTCCTCAGCCGTGTTCCCTCTAAACCAGTCATTACGAATCTCATTCATTTCATAGCTATCTAAAAGCAAAATTATTGTACACAGACCTTTATCACGTATTAGGGTTCAAATAGATGTTATTTATTTTAAATAGATACAATTTCAAAGGTCTGAAAATAAGGGTCTGCCAGAATATTCCCTTCGTAGAAGGGGTCCTTTGAGTTATCAATGTTTCAAAACCACTGCTCTAACGATATTATGCTATCATATTAAAATTCTCAAGTTTGATGATCACAGATTTAGTGTAAAGCACAAATTGTGGTTATTCTTTTATTGAATCTTTTATTATGGATATGAAGTTCAAAATGTTTGAAAAGATGTAGGATAAATGTCAGGTGTACATGGAAGATGCTGCAAGATTTCATTTCCTAATTCTTTGACCTCAAAACAAGGCAAGGTGTGGGAACTATCATGGAGCATTTCATTTATTCAATGTGGGATAGATCTTTCCATTTGTTAACCTTTCCTTTTGTCTTGGAATTGCCGTTGAAGTCCTTAATGTCTCCAGATTAAAAAACCTCAAAGAGTAACAAATTTTTGTTAGTCTTTCTGGCTTGTATTTGTGTCATGCCTGCAGAGCACCAATGGAGCTAAAAGGCTGGTAATTTCAACTTTTACTCCTTACTATGTCTATAGGTTTTTAGTTTGGGGGGGGCATCAATTTGTTGGATCAATTCATGCTAAATTAGTCCCTTAGCTTGTGTCTGGCAGCATTCATATTTTTTTTTTCTTTTTGAAATCCAGTGTTCATTACCCAACAAGAGGCGAGGGAAGTAACTTATCCATTGATTACCCCTTTTTTTCTAATTTTTTAATTGATCACCCCCAACATTGTATGCAGCCCTGAGACATTGGTCATGTAACCATTTCTATTGAGTGACTAACAGACCTGGGGCTTTTTTTAGGGGGCGGGGTTCTCTTCAAATCTGCTTTATTTCTCAATGGAAAATTACAAGAAATAGATTAGAATGCATTTGCAGTTCACTGGTAAAACTCCAACTCAAGGATGCTGAATATTAGCCACCCCCCTAATTATGGGGGAGCAATTTAGATGTATGGGGGACCGTTTGGAATTTGGGTGTAAGCAGCAAAAAGCATTCTGCTGCTTAAAACTGATTAATTCCTAATCATGCAATACTGTTCATTCCTAATTGTATGTGAAAATCGAAAAGCATTCTATGGTTTAAAACTGAGTCAAGTTAAGGCTTTACTGATTAATTCCTAATTATCCAATACAGTTAATTCCTAATACTATTCATTACTGATTTTACGAAAGATTATATTTATTGGTGCATTTTTAGATTATATCGTTAATTCAAAAGATTCAACTAGGTTAAAAAAAAAATATTGTTGTTTTTTTAAATCATTTCCCTTTGATTTAAAACTGTAAATTTTGAAAAATTTCTGAATTTGACTAATCGAATCACCATAGTCTCACAAATAGCCTATCTGATTAACTGTCTGAGTCAGCTTCAGATTATTCTCTCTCTGCTTGTATTTGTATCTGTGTGTCTGTCTCTCAGGGTTACACCCGGTCACATTTTGGGGGCTACAACCATGGAAGTTTGCAAGAGTACCCTTGAAAAGTTTTTTGTTTTTTGTTTTTCAAGAAAGTGCTTTTTGGGGTCTCTATGGTCACCTTGGACCAACAAAGCATAAATCTTGTGCTAGTATTTTTTTAAGATAATTTTAGATAAAAGATCCATATTTTTTAGATAATTCAAGATAATTTTCTAGATAATTAGTTCTGCTACATGTGCAGGCTATTATATCTTTCCAACACCAAACTTGTTCTATCATAGTAAGAGAGACATCAAATTTTTAATCTGTCAAGTTGGGGCATGGAGCAAAACTGTTTGTTCTTCGATCGATTTAACCTGCTTTTCTCTTTATATCTTTTCACTGGATTTCATAACTAGCTATTTTCTGAAGCTAATCAGGCAACAGCCAATTTCAACCAGATATTGTTTCTGTCTGACCACAAACCACCTTGAAAGGTTTATTGCTTGAATAGATTTTAATCCCTTATCTCCATCTTGTCACACGCAGCCAGGCCAGTTAGAGGGTTTGGGGAGGGGGCCTTTTACGTTATTGAGCATATTGTAGTGATCGGTCCTTTTCTATAGGATGATTGATATGATCGCCATGAGAGGCTCTCTACATGATCACGAGCTGCTTATGGCAGCTGGTATTTTCAAATGGTCACCTATCTAGGTACTGACAAACCTCGACTAAAAACCTAATATGTCAAACAACTTCAGTGTGTCCAATGTAATTTCATCATCATCAGTCTTTTATTGCCCATCGTTGGACGTAAACCTTCCCTAGGATTCGCCACACTTTTCTATTGTGGGCGTCATGGAGCCAATATATTTTTTACCTATCCAGTTAGTCTCGCAATCTTATATTTTACCAGCTTCGGTTCTATGTTTGATCTGTGGGGATCCATTTTGTGAGTTGTGATGTCCATCGGTTGTCTGCCATTCTTGCAACATGACCAGCCCATTGCCATCTGAGTTTCCTAATGGTTTCTATGATGTCTTGGACTTCTGTTTTTTCCCAATTGAAGAGAAATCATTTCAAATACAAGAATATTTTTTGATCAATTGCTAAAAAAATTATTAAATATGACATGCTATTCATTTTGAATTTACAATCTATAGTCTAACCAGTAGTAACTATCTTGCAAAGTTGTTGTCTCTGACATCAATGGAAGGTTTGACCACGTTGCTTATTCTAGTATGCATGGTATGACTCCATATGGGTATTTGGCTCCAAAAAGACTTCTAAATTTTTGATCCCTGGAATACTGATGTCAATTTATTTATTTTCTTCTTTAAATTCTTTCTCATATCAATACAATTTTTTTCACTGATTTTGGGAAAACTATGAATGAAATGCAACAAAAAAATTTGAGAGAATAATCTACATCTATGCCTTACATAGATGGATTACCGTAGCCCACATGTGTACCAGGACTAATTTTAAACTAAGATTTGAGCATTGTTTGTCCAAAATAACCCTAGAGACCCAAGAAAGCATTATTTTAAAAAAAAAAGAACAAAAGTTTTTAGATGGTGCCTTGTGGTGTACTCATGTAATTTTTTTAAAAAGTTTTTTTACCAATTTATCAGTTTCCAAATGATTATAATCTAAATTTTATAAAAAAAGAAGTGACTTGACATCGAGCATAGTGGCCAGTGTAGGCAGCTCATAAGTGAGTGCAAATAATGCTGAATTAATTATACATATAATATCCCTATCCAGTCAGTAACATTTGAATCAATTCTTGACAACTAACAATCCTTGATTTTCAATGCATTTCTTTATCAAAATCATTAGCAATGCATTCATCTTATACATATCATAATATCTCTACCTGGAATAACAAAATTCCTTGTAATCCTCAAAAGAAGAAATCAAGTGAAGAATCACTCAAGGATGGCAAGCCTTTCTGTGGAGCAAGCTCAACCTTCAAGAACAAGAAAATCCCATTAGTTCTAAAAAGAAGGGTTTACAACCAATGCATTCTCCCGATAGTCATCTATGGAAATATGAAACATTTTAAATTTCTTGCCAATTTATACACAAATATCTTACCCAGAATCTGTTGCCTGAGTGGACTGGAAATTACTTTTAGTTTATTCAAGCCAGTGTAGTACCACTTAAATACTCTAACAAAAATTATGCCATGATGTGCCTTTTTTACTGTGTTATGGTAACAAGCCCACAAACAAACATACAGAAATCTAATCATTATAATATAGACAGGTCTGGTTAGTTATTCATTTGAAACCATCAACCAACCAACATCTTCTGGCAGCATGCTGTGTTGGGGGAAATCAATTAAAAAAATTTTAACAGGGTGTGATCGATGACCAAGTCTCTCTCAACTTTTGATTGGCAGTGATCACTGGAAAAGCCTGAATTTTCAAAAACAAGCAGACACAAATTAAGTCCTCCGCCAAAAAAGTATTTAGGGGAGGAATTTTGAAAAAAAAGCCCCAAAAGAACATTTTTTTTTTCTTTTTTCTAGATATATTAGGGAGTAATTATTCAAATTTTCATTCCTCTTGTTCTATTGGTTTGGCTTGTATACGTAATACTTACATACCCAGCCGGACAAATTTGAAAACTGAAAGAACCCTATGTTGAGAGTTTCTAATTTGTGAATTACTTGGCATTCTAATATTGACTGCAAATATGAATCAGAATTTCCACGAATTTTGCAAATTTGGAAACTATCAACATCAACATGGGTTTCTTCAATTTTCAAGTTGGTCTGAATTAGGGTGTGTAATATATATATATATATATATATATATATGCTGCACCAATGGAGCTAGAGGACTGAAAATTTAAACATTTTCTCCTTTCAAATGGCGATGGGCTGGTCATGTTGTAACAACTGTTGGACATCACGACTCACAACATGGATCCCCTGAGATTGCATGCAAAACCGAGGCCAGCAGAATACAAGATGGAGAGACAATCTAAACAAGTTCGGAAAGTACTGGCTCCATGATGCCCATGATAAGAAGGTCTATGTCCAATGATGGACAATAAAAGACTGATGATGTCTAGAAAAGAACATTTTTTTTTTGTATTCTGAGAATTCTTCCCCTTGATAGGTTTTTCATGGGAAGTTCAATTTACAATGTAAGTTTATGGTAAATTGGTACCTTACTTTGTGTCTGACTGTGTTGTTGCTTGTTTTTGTTTTTTTTTCTGTTGATGATTTGAACTTTTTAGGCATCCATCCAATGGTGAGAGAAGTAACTTTTCATTGATCACCCGTTTCCATTTTTTGATTGATTGCTCCCAACATGGCATGCTGCCAAAAGATATTGGTCAAGTTTCTATTGAGTGACTCATCAGACCTATTTTTTCTTTTTATGTAAACTATGTTTATAAATGGTTAAGTTGTTATTCAAAACAGTAAATAATGTAATTTTTTTAATTTTACCTTCAAAATAGAGATTACTGTTCTGTTTCTAAATCATAGAAATGAACTGGGATTTTTGCATGTATCTTGGAAAATTCTTAAGTGAATAAACCATTATCTAGAACATCTCTGTAAGTCACTTTGTCTGTCCCCTATTAACTGATGTCATATTTTTTTCTTCTCAATCAGTTCTCGTGATTGAACAAAAATATCCATGGTCTCCCTTCACTGCTACATTTTTTTTTTCTCATCAAAGAACAATCGTTTATTTTTTTTTTTTTCTCTCCTAAATCTATTCTCATTATAGATATTGAATTATTTTTTTTTCTTCAGATATATTTCATGTAATTTGTAGTTTCCCTTATCCATGGTTTCTATTTCTGTGACCACACCCCTTTATCCACAGTTTTCCTTTCAGTGCCCTTCCACTTTCAGTGATACATGGACACATCATTAGAATTCTATTCTTATTAGAGTTTATGAATGACAGTGTTTTATCATGAGACTATAAAGATGAACTACAAATATGGAAACTTTATAAAGGATAAAATTCTATATAAAACCTTGAATAATATTTTACTTTTTTACATAGTACAGAATATGAATGACTTTGTGTTCTATTCTTAAATTGCAAAGGCAAACTGTAATTTCTGCAGGCTGTGCAGATATCATAGACAACATATCAATGAATAAGGAACAATATAAAACCTTGGATAATACTAATTCTATCCCATAATAGTTGTTATATTTAATGGTATGAAATATACATGCTAACTATTATAGGACAGAGGTTGTATTCTATTCTACATTATTAAGAATATGAATAGTTTTGTGTTCTTTTCTTCATTTGTAAAGACTGATGCTAAGACTTAGTGGTGTTGCATATTATTGATCTGTAAATTGACTGCAGAATGCTGCGTGTTTAATAGCAGCTGCGGCAGCAGTTTCAGCAGTTGGTGCATCTTTTATATTTGGCTACCTTGCTTGGTTGGGCTAGAGTCTACAGCAGTCCATTGACCCAGGGTGTTTATGCACCAATCATGTTTGTTTCTGCTATAGAGTTATGACTCACTCAATCTGCTGTCGGTGCAAAAGTCTCAACAACTTGTACAGGCTATTAGCTGTATGACATAACCTTTTTATAAGGCTAGAATAGTCATCATCATCATCATCATCATCATCATCAGCCTTTGAATGTCCGTCGTTGGACAAAGACCTTCTCTGTGATTTGCCAGACCTCTACATTGTGGGCATCCCAGTGCAAGTATTTCCTGAAATTGTCCAAATTGTCATGCCATCTTATTTTTCGCCATCCACAATTTTGCATATGATCTCTGGGGATCCAGATTGTGAATTGTGATGTCCAGCGATTGTTTATCATTCTTGCAAAATGGCCTGCCCATTACCATTTGAGTTTTCTAATAGGGGTCAGAGACATCATAAAATCTATTTTTTAGAGGTGATCTCACTTCTCTATTAGAGGCTTGGTAGGTCCGTCTCTGTATTGTTTCTCAGTCTTTTAAAATCAGTCTTACTTGGTTGGAGAGGTGTCCTGAGATAAGATGCTCCTTACCTAGAAAAATCTCCTGCTCAGGGTCACGTGGTCAAGAAGTAATGGCATTTAAACTTTTTTTATTATTGATTTTCTTAGCTGTTATAAGTCAGATTTACTTGAAACTTGATAGAAAAGTGTTCTTTAAGATACTTTGTACTTGAAATAATCTTCTACTCAGGGTCATATAATCTGACAATAATGGCATTTAAACTTTATGGTGGATGCTTTATTGAACTTTTGGATCTTGTTTCCCTAATATACTGTGCCATCTTTTGATTTCTCCCTGTAATGTGGAGCATAATCCATGATCGTTTCCTGGTTCTTAGTTTGAGTGTCAATCTTTTGGTTAGGTTCTATGTTTCATCTCTTTAGGTGAATATCGGGAGGATGCATTTGTTATAGACCATTTTTTTCAAAACTAATGGGATCTTTTTGTTCTTGAATTTGCTCTGCCAAAGGCTGGCTAACTTGGGGTGATTCCTCATTTGATATCTTCTTTTTTTGAGGATTTCATGGAGCCTCTCTATGCTTCAATAGTGGAACACCACATTCATTCATTCCTTAAGCTTGTGTTATTGAGCATAGTGTAGTGATTGATCTCCTCTTAGGAGGATTTACAGGGTTGCCATGGAAGGCTCACTACATGATCTCCAGCTGCTTTCAACACTTGGAATGTGGAATGGCCAGTTGGCCTCACATCTAGGTACTAACCAGACTCTACATTACTTAACTTCGATGAGTGTATTAGAACCAGTGTATCCAATTTGATTTGGCCATAACATTTTCTACACAGCAATATATATAAGCAAAGAATGCAATTATATGCAAGAAACACAGAGTTTGTGCTTGTTCAAATATCTATGAGCACTACTGTATGTTCTTCATGGCTTGGCTTTGCAAACAAAGATATTATGGGGGTTTTCACATCTTTCAGTGTCCCTTTTTATTACATTAAAAACTATCAAATGAATATCTTTCATATTGGCACTTGATGTCATACACTGCTGGAAACTGCTTTTGAGCTTGTGTAATTGAAAACGTTTGCTGCACTAATTCATTCAAAAACTTATTTGAACTTTTTAATCTGTTTAAAAAATTTACCTCATGTTGATAGGTGATAACTTTGATCAGTACTTATTCCCCTTGTTATTACCACCTAGATTTTCTTATATGGCACTAAGAGTAAGTCTTACAGAACAGAGAAAATTTATCGGAATTTGATGTGATTCTCTCCAATAGAAAGCAATTGGTAATTCCTACACTTTGCCAGTTCTGATTCTCTTGGAAAGATCCTGTCTAGAACCGTTAACCAAAACTATCATTGTTGGTTTCTTCAGTTTTTGAGTTAGTCTGGCTGGCTATGTATATATTACATGTACAGGCCTCACCAATGGAGTTAGTGTTGAACATTTCGACATTTACTCCTTATTATGTCTAGAAAAGCTTTTTTATTTGTTTTTTGAAAAAAGGTGTTTCAGAAAGCAGGTTCAATTTCGAATGTAAGTTTATGATAAATTGGCCCACAATTTGTGTTCAGCAGTGTTGTGGCTTGTTTTTTTAGAATTCAGACATCTTATAGTGACCACTGCCCTTCAAAAAGTGTGAGAGATGTAAACTATTTTTTGATCATCCCTATTTCTAATCTTTTAATTGCTCACCCCTAACACAGAACACTGCCAAGAGATGTTGGTCACAGGATGGTTTCTATTTGGTGACTAACCAGACCTGTTTCTATGTTTATTCCATTTAGGAGCCTCTTTCCCTATCCCCCCCCTCCTGATTCCATGGTAGCTAAAAGGCAAAATAAATCATCCTGACGAAACCACTTAGGCCTGACTTTTAAAGGTCACATCTCTCAAAGAGGACAATTGGATTTTGTGTGTTGTCCCATTGGCACGTGACATTCTCCTGACATTAGTTGTATCAAGCATCTGTATCAGCATCTTCTGACCTATATTGCTTTCAATTGTCTTAGGGAGATCTATAGCTAGGGAGAGAATGTCATATTGCAGAACTTGTAGTTCACTATTGTATTCTCAATTCCCTGGAAAAGAGAAGTTCGTTCAGTTTATTACCTCAAAGTGCCAAAATACTCGGTCAGTTGGAACATTAAGGTCAATTGACATCAGAAACAAACATGTTTTGAATATTTTGAGATAAGTTATCATTCAGACCAGGGCTTCTCAAAGTGGGGGTCAAGATTATTGGGGATTGCAGAAGTATTAAAAAATCAAGAATAATTATGTAACTAAATTTCTCTTATCTCTGTACAAAGATGTACGCCTTCTGGTGCTTATTGTAAATGTTTCAATGCTATTCATTAACTTTTGAAAAAAAAATATTTTTATGTTTAATATTCTATTTTGGAAAAGTAATGGAAAAATAAGATAAACACTGTCAAACTTAATATAGATATCTAACTCACATCAATGAATCGCTATAGCCTGAACTAGAACTTCTTATTTAGAAATTATCCCCCCCCCCAAATATCAGCATAGGATTCAGTCGTTGTAGGCCCTAAATGACCAGAGACCAAAAAGAGCACTTGTTTTTGAAAACACGTTTTTAGATGGTGTCTGGTGGTGTACTCAGGCAAATTTTCAAAGTTGTGGCCCTCAAAAAGTGACCAGGAACACACACTCATGTAGACACATTCATAGATTGATAGCCACAAATACTCAAAGAGAGAAGAATCTATAGCCTATTTTGTTGGGCCATCTATGGGACTTCAGTGATTCATTTAGAAGTGCATTGCAATTTTTGACAATATAATGCGACTATAGACTAATATAGTCTTTGTACTTATTGCTTCAAGAATAATGAATGACGAGTTTTGAATGAAAAAAAGCCCTGATTTAGACTAGACCATGATCCATTGCTTTGTTGATGTTTATCATGGGTCTACAAATAAGAATATATGAAATATCAGAAAAATCATCAGAACAGATACATTGTGTAAAGAGTGATCTAAGAAGAGTTCAACACTAACCCAATAATGCTTTCATGACATCATAGTGATTTGAATGTTCATTGAATGTCCTTTAATTATTATATATACTACTAGCATGGTACCTGTAAAAATAATGGGATTATTTCCCTTATTCATGGATATGCAACAATCACATCGGACATAAACCCACGGTAATCAAAATTGAAAACACTGATGAAAGTAGACCACTACATTTAACTAAGACAACTAATCTCCATGAAATCCTCAAAAGAAGATATCAAAAAAAGAATCACTCTAAGATGGTAAGCCTTTGGTAGAGTAAACTCAGTCTTCAAGAACCAGAAAATCCCATCAGTCCTAAGAAGAGTATACAACTAATGCATCCTCCTGATAGTCACCTATGGTGCTGAAACATAGAACCTAACCAAGAGACTGGCCCTCAAAATGAGAACCATGCAATGTGCACATGAAAGAATCATGCTCAACATCATTTTGAGTGATCACAAGATGGTATAATATATTAAGGAAAAAACGAGTCTTAGTAGACATTATGGAATCCATTAGAAAACTCAAATGGTAATGGTCATGTTGCAAGAATGGCAACTACTGGATATTACAAGTAACAACGTGGATCCTCAGGGATCACACCCAAAACCGAGGCTGAGAGAATACAAGATGTAGAGTCAAACTGGACACGTTCAGAAAGTACTTGCTCTGCAATGCCAATGATAGAGAAGTCTGGCAAATTCTGGGGAAGGTCTAGCCTATCAATGGAGGATAAAAGATTGACAATGATGATAGTTCAGCGTTTATTTATTTGCAGATGCAATGGCATAAGTAAATCTCTCACTTTCAGCATTATTTTCTGTGATCTAAAAAAACTTTCCATTTGTAACATTCTAACATATACATCTATTAAAGGTGATGTGTGAGACCTGCTGATCTCATGACTGCAGGTGGCGCCAGAGCTCTGGTAATGCAATCTATCTGGGGAACCCTGTAAAATCTAAAAATTAATTTGGAAAAATCTTCAAAAATAATCTAAAGAAATTTGCTGAGGGGTATGCAGTCAGACCTAGCACTAACTCTGTATCTATATATAAGCAATAGTTTTATAAGTGAGGGAAGAAAATTGGAATAAAATACATATATTCTTTTTCTTTTAATCAAATATTGATTATCTTAGATTACGTTCTTCAGAAAAACTGTCTACTTCTAGAAGAGACCTCTCCCTCCTCTAACTCAGTTCACACTCTTGTCTTCTGCTCTCAAACAGAAATGCTGAAAGCTTCTGAATGTAAGTACCAAAATAGCCAGATTTTACCAGGAAATGTGATAAATGTATATATTTATCATATATAACTACAATGAAATACTTCATAGATAATCAGATGGATCAATACGTAACATCAAGTTCCAACTCTTCGATAAATTTGCAAGTATATCATGGATGTTGAAAGATATACTTACCAATGATGCCAATCTAGCTATTATGGTGCAAGATCTGTCTCTAAAAGAATTAAATTGGCAACCCTCCTTCGTCTTAAGGTAGACACTTCACACTTGTGCACATTCTGTGTGTCATGTGACAGAAAACATTGTAGAACAGAATATTTTTGCAAATTTAATGCAAAATTATTATTGATTTTAAATATTTTGATATTTTATCATGATTTCAAATCAAATTAGTTGAATTAAAGAAAAGTACCCAATTTATATAAATCAACCAAAAGAACCAAATTGCATGGAAAGAGCCAAATCCAGCAACAAAATTGGCAGCACTGCTCCCAGGTAGTTCAAATGGATTATGGCTATTATTGGGGCTTAAGTCGACTGCCTTTCATTTGGCAAAGTGCCCCCACTGGCATTTTCGTCACTTTTCAGGTAAATATTTGTGCTGTGCCAAATCACCTACATATTTATTTAGCCTCTCTTTGATAAGACGTATATTTGGATCTTTGGGTGAGGCCACTTTCCCCCCAAGTACACATCCATGTTCTGTGTTAAACAAATCTATAAAGGAACTTCTAAAAATGTATATATCAGTAAATTATCCTTTGTTCTATCAAGAACTCAGAAAAGATAGACAAGATAGTCTCAAGTTCTGAAATGAGGCATTGTCAATATTCCATGACTTATTCAGGCTATTATCCTCATCTCTGTTGGATTAAAATTTAATTCAGTATGTTTCAGCACTCAGTCTGTATGTTGTGCATTGAAAATGCAGGGGAAAAACGGGTTTTAGTGGTCAAATAAATAAAATTTAAGCTTTTTATGAAATGGGATGAATGGGTCCCCTATCTTTTTGTGTATTAGCTGAAGTCTGTGGAGAAGAATGCATGTTACTTGTATGTGTGTTCAAGTATCACAAGAGATTGATGCAATGCTCCATTTCTGAACTGACCATTTTTACAACATGTCAGAAAAATGTCTACTCCAAATGATGCGTTACGGCAAATTGAAGACCTGAGCAGATTGAACCTTTCAGGTGTTGTTCATGCTTGCCCATTAGTCAATGTACACCATATGGTTTATGCAGGTGTGTTGTGGTTTGATTTACATATACCCAGTCTCATTATATAATAGCCAAACCTTGTATCAGTATTTTTTTTTCTTTTTTACCTTGATTTTTAGAGCTATTTGACAATAATATTTGGTATGGAGAATCCAAGGCCCACTCTGGCTAATCTTTGTTTCTAAACATTGGAAACAAGATTTTTATATTAGAATTTTCTCAATTATTGCTTTTTGTCAATGGCAAAATAAAATTAATTCTTATAAAGTTTTGGATCTCTTTGGTCATTTTTCAAAAAGACACACATGCTTTCACTCGAGATGCAGTTGTTTTTTATGGAGCATTAGTAACAAAATTTACATGCATACACACTCAAAGATGTCTTTCTAGCTACCTGGTGTTCCTACCTGCAGACTTCAACTGAAATTAGTAACGCCTATCATGCATCTGAGAAATATAGATTCTCTGAGTTGCGCAATCAAACTCACCTAGGTGTCAAGTAGTTTCTCCCATGTGTTATCGAGCCCTGGAGTCTAACTAGGGAAAGGGGAAGGGATGTAGGGAAAGGAGAATGTGTTCACGTCTAGGAACCGTTTTTTTTCAACGGATTCGCTCTTTGAATTTAAGCAATTTGAGTACCTTCCTCCCCTAGTGGGGGCAATTGAAAGATTCCAGGCAGTGACAAAAATCAGACTGTTTTAGAGAAGGAAGGGACAATGGCATAAGTGAGTTAGGATCCATGAGGAGTGCTTTGAAGGGGTCTATTGTGCCATTTCTCTATATAGGCTATTAATCACCACTATCCACAACTGACCAGTTTAATCACTGTTGCTGGGCTTAGGTAACTCATGTGTTCTGACATTTATATATATCTATGTATCTCTCTGGACTTTGCTCATCCTTACAGTCCATAGTAGAAACTTAAGATTTTGCATACAAACTCTTCTCAAAGATTTTTTTTATCTTATTTTTTTTTTTAATTAAAATTTCCCCCCAAAATAGGCTCTTAGTGGGGGTTTCAATATACAATGTAAGTGTATGCACAGTTGGTCTCTAGTTTGTGTCCACTTGTTTTTTTGAAAATTCAGGCCTTTTTTAGTGATCACAGGCTAACAAAAGTGAGAGAAGTAACTTATCACCTCATTTCCAAATTTTTATTGATCACCCCTGACACAGCATGTGTGGGTGGTGCTGATCCATAATTTCCCTTATGATGATTGTTTTTTTGTTTTTTTTGACGTATCAAATAGATCATTAATTGTGTATTTCCCTTTACAGTGGTTGCTTTTTGAAGTAATTCTATCTTCAAGAAATTTTTTTTTTTTTTTTCTTTTTCTAATCATCATTGATACTGTGAGGGACCTCTTTGGGTGTCAACATTTTTTGCAATTCTCACAACAGCTTCCCCACCCCCTTGTACATGACTTCTTAGTACTGCTAAAAGAAATATCTTCTCTTCATTGTCAATTTAACTGTTGCATTGAGTAATTTGAGACAGCAACAGCCATATTGGAAGGAAAATTTGCCAGCAATTATTTAAGGTAGGGATTGAGCTCGGTTGATGTTGATCAAAGTATGTTCTCCATGACATTTATGTAGACATATAAACTGGGTGTTTCATAAAGAACACGACCCTAAGGATTAATTCATGTACATGTAATTACAGTATTAGTCAGGTGGCAACACTGTACCAAGAGATAGCAGTATTCAGCTGTTGATTTTATGGCATCCTGCGCTAGCCTCATTCAAGCATCCATTCCTATGTTTTGTATCAGCTGTTGTTAATGAAATGGGTACAAACCTGCTTCCAAGTTGAAAGGAAATCTCTTTCAAGATCTATTGAAAAGTTGAGATGTAAATGTAATTGACATCTTTTTGTAATTTGATTTTAAAAAAAGTTTAAATACAAGTTGTCAAAAGAACAGTTGTATCCTTTTCAAAACGTCCTGTATACTCACCCACAGATTATTGGAGGGGTCGATTTACAATGTAAGTTTATACTGAATTGGTTTCTCAGTTTGTGTCTGGCAGTGTTTAATTTTTTTTTTTTTTTTTTCTTTTTTGGAAAATTCAGATTTTTTTTAGTGATCACCACCCAACAAAAGGCTTGAGAAGTAACTTTCTCTCAAATGAATGTAAGAATTTTAAATTTTACTTGGTGCTACAAACAATTTCAGGACATCTCTCTCTCTTTATAAATGTAAATGCCTGAAAATATATGTCTAGATGTGTCTCTGAGAATGTATGTATGTGTGTCTCTGAATATATATATGTGTATATATATATATATATATATATATATATAATGTGTGTGAGTGTACACATGCATAAACAGATGTAAAGACACTCTATCTACTGACTAAAATTTTGTCAAAATCATGAACTCATAAAAAAGAATTATCAAATTAGGAAGCCATATTTTATAGAAAAAAAAGTTCCTTCAGTTGTTAAGCTGGCTGGCTGGCTGGCAATGTATTGTGTGCCCAGGCAGCCCTAATGCATTGTAATTGCTGAAAATCTTGGGTGAGATAGCCTAGAGAGGCTCTATCAGGGTTTCTCAATCCTACTCTTTATGCTGAGTGCTTCGAAAAGAGGCATTGGATACCATTTTAAAACTATTTGGTTGACCTATGACCTACTGAACTGGAGGCGAGCACTACCATTGGGCAATGGTGAGCAATATATATATCAACACATTAGTACATCAAAGAGTTTGTGATTATTCTTCTTTGTATATTTGTAAAAGGAGCTGCCAAGGAAATAACCAATAACGAGCACTTGCCTCTCATTCTTTGTAAATACTTGGGCGTGTTGTTGCATAGATACGATACAAGCTTAGTTCAGTGGCATTGTCCAGGTTCTGACCAAAGTTGAGTGATCTCTTTTCTTGGCCTCCTTCATTTCCCTGACCATTCCAGAGAATGCCAAAGAGGCAGCGTTATCATCAACCACACTGCATACACTTCATATGATCCTGATGCTTATAAATCCAGGAAATTTAATAAATGGATTTGCAAGCTCCTTGTGAAGGCGTTAAGATGAATTAGTGAAAATTGTGAATATTGTGGGTTATTAGGAATTGTCAACCAAAACTGTCAACATGGGTTTCTTCAGTTTCTAAGATGGTTTGGCTGGCTATCTATTATGCATACTGGCCATACCTATAGTGCTGAAAATTTAAGCATTTACTCCTAATAATGCTTGGAGAAAACTTTTTTTTTTCTTTTTTTTTTTTTTCCAATTCTTCTTCAATATAAGTTTTTAGTTGAGAGTTCAATTTACAATGCAAGTTTTTGCTAAATCCATCCTTTCATTTGTATCCGGCAACATTTACACTTATTATTTGGAAACTAAGACTTTTTTAATGATCGCTGCGAAACAAAAGATGAGACTTATTCATTGATATCCCCCAACGCAGTATGTTGCCAAATGACATTGGTCATGTGACAGTTTCTTTTGAGTGACTAACCAGACCTGTTTTCATTCTATTCATGAATTCTCTGGCTGCCAGGGTATAGTGGAACCAGTTCTTTCATTTAACTCCTGTGTGTAATTCAATTCAATTTTGAAATCTGTGAAATTTAAATTGTCTTTGTTGTACTTTTTTCTATTTTCAAAAAGAAATCCCCTGAGTCCTTCACTATCTGTAGTCATCATAGTTCCCTCTGAGCTGCTTTCTTTTGAGAAAATTACCCCCGTGGGGCATACAGTGACAGACAACCCCCAGCTACACTGGTTCACTTCGCTCAACCGTGATGCGAACATCTCTGATCCCCGAACATTAATCCTAGATTCAGCCCTGCTGTGTGTCTAATTCTTGAAACCCATTACTACCACCGAGCCAACTGGTGTTCTTGAATAGTGTTAAGTTCCCTAAGTATTTATGTGTATGACTGTTGCTTGGTTACATGGGGGAGGGCTGAATAATTTTCTGTTCCCTTTTCAATTCGTTTTCTTTGGTTTTGTCTCTTCCTCTCCTCTGTACCCTCCACCCAGCAACTTGTTTATTATGGCAAAAGTCAATAATGACAGTCTGATAACAGATCATTTTTTTTTGTCCAGGCCACCCTCATTCCCAAAGTGGATGTCAAAGGCCAGGTGAGTATTGATGGTGTTGTTAGTCACGCTAATAATGTTATATATATATATATATATATATATATATATATATATATATATATCACACTAGCATAGCTAGAGGTGAGCAGTTATTCCCCCTGAGCACATTTTCCAACACCTTTTCACAGCTTTTTCAATCACCCCTACCCACAGCAGACTGGTTTAAAATCTGTTGATGGATTTTGGTTATTCCACATTCACATTATTCTGACATTTATATGAATCTATGCCCTCACAGCTCGTTGTAAAAACTTGAAATTTTGCACATAGACGCACACACACACTCCCCTCAAGAAAGGTTTCTAGTGGAGTGTACAATTTACAATGTAATTTAATGCTGAATCAGTCCCTCAAGTTTGTACCTGGCAACATTTACTCTTGTTTTTTGAAAATTCTGTCTTTTTAGTGATTACAGCCCAGCAAAAAGCAAAATAATAATTATTCATTGATCACTCCTTTTTTAATTGATCACCCCCAACTCAGCATACTGCCCAAAGATATTTTTCACGGGGGGGGGGGGTGTTAGAAAATACACCTTTCCACACATCTCTCATCTATTGTGCATATGATTCTTGTTAATCACTCTTACCCACTGACTGGTTTAAACACTGTTGCTTGGTTCAGGTTATTTATGCACTGATATTTATATGGATGTATCTCTTTATTTATGGATCTGGACTTCACCCAGTCTTAACTGTTCATAGTAGAATTTCAAATCCTGAATAATGGTAATATTCTCACCAATTTATGATTGATTTGTTGTATGAATATACTTGTTTTGGAACCTTAGAATGATGTTCTGATGCCTTTGTATGCTGTGTTAAACTACCATATTTTAGATCTATAGGATAATCATTACCTTCAATTTATGACACTTAGAGTAACATCAACCAGAAAAATTTACATCAGTATTCGCATACAACTAAAACCCTTTAAGCAATCTCTTTGAAGAGAAATTTTCTGATCCTCTTGGCTATACAGATATTCTGCATACTGTGTATAAGCTTGTACTTTATCATTCACTTAGTAATTTTGATTCAGGGGAACATTTCAATTGGATTACATTCTTTTTCTATAAAAAGAAATTCAAACTATAAAAAATATATTTGCTCACACAAAATTTGAATTTTTTTCATTGTTATTGAAAATATTTGTACACTTCTTTTTTGGTGTCTTTTAACACCAATAAAACTTGTTAATTTAATTGTTTTAACATGTTATTGAGTTTTATTACTCCTTTCTCCCTTTGATGTTTTATGGCTTAAAAAGTGGGTAAAGAAGGCAAGGAGTCAATTACTGTCCACAGGAACTGAAGTATAGTATCTTGCTGCAAGGAAATTTAACAAGGCCTCAGAACAGGTTGATATTTAAGCTCTACAAATATTTTACTACAACAATGGTGACCCTTTCATAGTTCATACCTGTATAAATTATATTTTCGAGCTTGGGTGCCCTGAACAAATTCCTTTGTGCAATTAAGGTCTAATCTTGTAATTTTAATGAAATTCATCCATGGCCTTGGAAGAACCTTATGAATGCATTTACTTTATTTCGACCAACTATCCAGTGTTTTGAACTGCTTGGTTTCCTGTAATGCTTTGGAGGTCTCTGGAATCTGGGGAACCAAAACAAACTGTGATGTCATCACGGATACTGGCTGATTCCAGAGTTTCATATTTTTCATCTCACAATCCCAGTTATATGTAAGTTTCATATGTGACAAGATTATTACAGAGACATGAAATGAATGAATGAAGAATACAATAATGTGTATAACTTATGAAATATTTTGTACAATGTGAGAGAAATTAGTTTGTATTTATGCAACCTGTTTGTTAATAACTAAAAATCAAGGGTGAGCCAAGGATCATCACCCTAAATCAAATTATTATAATATATTCTGTTGTGGCATAAATAAACATATAATTGCTTCATGAACCTTTGGTATAAGACAACTACCTTATAGAATTTATGATCGTCTAGTTGAAGGCTACTGTCAATGATATGTATTCTAAAGGCAAGCTTGAGATGTTTTGTTATTTCATCATGAGAATATTTTATCATGTCTGCTGAGTTGACTTGAAAAACTAAAGACTTGAGGTTAGGTATGGTGGATTAGCCATTTATTATGTCCTAGAAATAAAATCTGCCACTCTGGATTGAACCTTTTTCTCTTGATTACTGTCTTTCGCTGAAGTAGTTTCTCTAGGGTGGGGATGCAAATATTAATGCTTAATTTGATTTATCTTTCTGCCAATGCCGCTGATGACTGCTGATGATACTTGATGAAACCATGTAGAGACATTTTGCTGACAAACATTTCATCATGCAGATTAATGTGATCAGATGTCAGTTTATTATTTTTTTCAAAAATAAATTTGATTTGAAGCTAGCTGGATAATTTGTCCTTAGGACAAATATTCAACTACTTATATCAATTCCCCATCTCAGAAATTCAGAGAGAGAGAGATTGAGAGAGACACACACACACACACACAGAGTAATGGCGTATGCACATGTGCTTATATATAGGATTACCATGGTATTATCCAAACTTGCATCACTATCAGGGTGTATCTCCCCATGTTTGATACAGATTTGTCAATGATTTAATTGCTGTTCCAAATGACAGAACTGTATATGAACAAGAAAGGGATTAATGAAAATAAAAATAGATACATTTTGATTGGATAAATTTTCATGTATTCTGAATAATCATCCAGCCCAACTAAAGAATGAAAAAAAAAGAAAAGAAAATGCCTGAAAGCTTCTGTTATTCTCATCAGTGTTGGTGTTAAAGCCCTGGAGAAAGCCAGCTTTTTGAATGCTGATTTTCTAGGAATGCAGGCACTCCCCACTTGAGAAACTGTCAATTGAGATCTTCCTACAGCTAAGCAGTTTGTGTATTTATTTGAAATTAGAATCAAAGTGTTGCTCCCTGGCTGTCTACCTAGGATATGAGTGTAATATGTGTGCTCTATATGGAATCTGCCTAAGATCAGAGTGTACTATATGTGCACTCACTGAAAAGTATTACACACGTATAAAAAAAAAATATCAGAATACACAGGTTACATTCTTGGTTTTCCGATCATGATTATGGGAAAGGCAATTTTAGGAATCCTTCTAAAATATAGAAAAAGATCATCATAGATCAAAGAGGAGACCACAGTAAAAGATATCTGAGAAATAATTAAGAGAAAAAAATTGAAAAGTAATACACATAGCAAGAAGAAAGGATAACGGATGGTGAAGCCCTAGAGATGATAAATGCAGTACAAGACTGTAAAAGATTGGAGGATGAGATAGGAAGGCCATGTCAGTAAGACATGGCAAAGGTTACTGCAATCGCAGTCGTCATGGACAGAGTGGGAAAGGCTTTTGTCCACTAGTTGATTTACAATGCTGCTTCTGCTGATAATGATCATATATAATAATTCCTCATCCTAGTGATTCGGACAGAGACTGTGAGAGAGAGAGAGAGATCACCATGGTCACTGTCTAAACTAGTAACAATTCTGACCTTCCATCAATCTTGTCTTCTGATTTCCACCCACTTGACTTTCTCTGGCTATTCCTGAAAATTCTGGTCTCTCGGTGAGCAAGACTGTGAATATTTATAAGTGTTCTGCCTTGGTAACTGTCTTCTCAATTGAACTCAGCCTCTGGTAAGATTGATGATGACAAATAAACTCCTTTGTCATCTAATTAAGAGTGATAGAGAATATAACAGTTATTGATGATGCTCTGAGGCTTTTTTTTTTCTTTATTTTATTGTGAGTGTGAGAAAGTGACTTCCGTCTTTGGAAAAAAAAAAAGTCATTTGATTGTCTACTTACTGTAATAACCTTGTCCATCAGATAATTTTGAGACATGAAGGATGAAAAGAACTCTGAAAAACATCCTTGTAGATAATCCATATTCAACAAACATACGGCATAGAGGTTTTGTTAATACCAGGTGTCACAAAAGTAGTGCCCAGTTCATTTCAAAACAATTTTACTTATACAAGTAACAAACTGTAGATCTGATAGACATTCATTTAAATCTATTCATTCAATCAATAAGCTGCTTATCTGCATACATTCTCAATGTAAACAACTTTTCTTTTTTTTTTTGTCTATTCTGGTTTTCACTTCTTGTATGGAGGCTGGTTTTGTACCATTCAACATTTTCTTTCAGACTCTGTACTGTAGAAAAGTCAAGTGATTTTGCAGGTCATTTGATTGCACCACGTTGTCCTAGCCAATGACCACCCAAATCATCGTTGAGCTAGTCTCACACCTCACACTATGTGATAGTAATTTTTGCACAACTCCAGCGTTACCTTGAGGACAATGTATTTATTCACCTCATCCTCAGTATAGTAATTTACTGTCAGGTCTTCTTCAAGTGTCCGTTATATCCGGTGACTAATAAGGATGTCACCCAAAGCATTATCTGAATTCTGCAGAAGTTAGAAGTTCAGTTCCATTTACCAGGTAGAGGAGGACTTCATCAGGTCAGTGGCTTAAGCAGAGCTGTACCTCAAGGAGAGATTCCAGGTGTGAAAAAAAAAAAAAAGAAAAGGATAACAGTTCATGATTCCCTTGGTCGGAATAAATAGTTCCGTACAACATTCACTGAAGATTACTAGGTATGATAGATATAACATTGTGGGAGGGACTTGAGTAGACTTTGAATAAATTTTTGGTAATTCTATTCTTCTAATGAAATGGTAAATACTGATCTTGAAAACAAACAAAAAATATATACGTATATTTATATATGTCTACATGTATGTAGAGGCATATATATATTTGTGTCTGAGAGATTCAAGATATGTTTTCCAATGTCTTGAAAAGATGCGATCAGATGGGTCAAAGCCATTTGACCATAATGGGTTCAAATTTTGACTTTGGGACTCCAACAAAAAGATAATTGCTTTTGGTGTCGTGAAACCATGTTGCCCAGAGAAAGACATCGTTGAAAAAAAACAAAAGCAACTTTTGTCAGGAAAAGAAAGAAAGGAACAAAAAAGGGTGAATAAGTTAGGGTAAGGAGGATATGGAAATGATATGGAGACGGTTAAAATGTAGGCAAGAAAGAGAGATAAATTGATGGGATTAAGTAAAATTGAATGCACATGAAGAAGGAAAGGAGAATATAGACCACAGTTAAGTGGAAAGAGGAAGACAGAAATTTATTATAACTGTGCGAGACAAAGATACCAAAAGAAAAGACTAATTAGGATTTTGAGGGAGTGCCAATCAGAATAGCAGGGGTTGCCCTGCATGATGCATTTCATCTTTATGCCTAGGTAAGCCCATGAATACTAGCCACTGAAGGCAGCTAGCCATAACTAATGGACATGTAACATGATGCTTAGTGTCTCTCTTTCTCCTTTTGACAGCTGTGTTTCCTTAATCTTTCCCTCTCTCTCTCTATCTGTACTAACTATAACAGTGTTATTTATTAGTTTTACAAGTTATTGCCCAGCTCTGCAAACTGCCATGTTTGGCCAGTTGATATGTTGATGCTTTTAACCTATTTGTATTTCATCAACGACAATTGTATGAAGTGAATAATAGAAACTGCAATGATTTCATAAAAGAAAATGTGATGTTAATTTCTCTTTCTCATCCTTTTGACTGCAGGTTCTGTGTAAGGATGCACATTCAAATGCATTATGTGACACGGTGACCCTGTATGTGAAAATGGGTTTTGAGAACTAGGTATTGGCTAGGCTGTTTCTAGGATTTATGCTCGGGCATCAGAGGGGGTTTCATCAGGGAAGAGATAAGTGAACCTGTTGGTAATTTTTTAAATACAGCTAATTTTTGGGTTGTTCTGAGATGTACAAAAACACCTTGAAATGGAAAAGTAGGTGTATGCCACCCCGCCCCCAATGTAAACTCCTATTTTCACCGTTGCACAGACTTGAAGAATATCCAAGTTACAGTGGCTGAAATGTGGTAATAAAAATGACCAAGTTGAAGATACTGAATGAATCGTTTCTTTCATTCGGGACATGATTTAATAGGTAAATGCAGTTCAATCCCTGGGTCAAGCTGACTCAGAGAAGAAGCAGATCTTCAAGGAAGTCTGTTATCCTTAGATGAATGCTAGGTAGGAGAAAAACAAAGGATGACAACAAAGCATCCCATTGAATTAAATAAATGGTTTCGTTTAACATCTCTCAATTAGGGTCGGCAAACAATGGTCTTTGGGTCACATCTGGGCTGTGGCCTCATTTCATCTGACCTGCTTACTTCATTGGATATGTGATGTTGCACACATATTTGTTCTCCTTATCTATCTTTGGCTAGCAAAAAAAAATTCAGTACTGTAAAATAGAACAAAAGTCTCAGTTTTTTGCAATGGCCACAAACAAATCAATGTTTTATAGCTGAAAATGTTTCAACAATATTCATTCCTGTTCTATTAATATAGACACAATTTGAACCACACTATTTTGCCGCACCAATAATTTCATATTTTTTTTCATTGATTGAGAGTACAAGGATGTTTATGTAGGTATATACTCCTATATTTTTGATTGTGTGAACCATATGGCTGACTGAGAACCATGCAACATGAACAGAAGATAATCATGTTCAACATCATATGGAGAGATCAAAAAACAGTACAGTTTATTAGGGGAAAGACAGGGGTCAGAGATATTATGGAGACCATTGGAAAATTCAAATGGCAATGGGCCAGCCATATTGTGAGAATGGTAGACAACTACTGGGACATCCTGATTCACAAAATATGAAATGGCCTGATGAACTAGATAAGTTCAGAAAGTATTGATTCAGTGATGCCCATGATAGAGAGGTCTGGCAAATCTTGGGGAAAGTCTATACCAATGACATGCTAAATTGGCCTGACTTGATTGCCCCCCCTCCCAGTTTCAATATGTCTCGGCTGAATCTAACATTGATAGGCCCAGTGTATAACATTTCTCTTTCTATTTTTGTATCTAGCTATTATTTTGAGAGCCAAATTCATTGTTTAGAAAATCAGGGTCCATGCTCGAACCACTTTATAAGTGATTCTGAATAATATCAAGCCATGTTATAACATGATTCTACAGTGTAATTAAGACCATGAACAGTTTCTATAGCCCTGTATGATCCTTGTTTCATTTATTTTTTTTTATTTGCCTTGGTTTGCAAGACATAAAAACATTTCTAATTTGACCTGCCCACCAATAAGTTTGCTAACTCCTGCTCTAAAGGACAGACACTTGTGGAAAGCCTGAGGATGCAGCGTCTAAAACTTTGTGATAAAAACAAGCGTGGTGGGGATATAATACCAAAAGAATTACTTGATTATAAAACACTTGTCTTTCAAATTCAGACAAATTATTTTTTGTTAATGCTCCACAATCACTGTAGATATGTGAGTAAAATGACACTTTATTTCTGCAAATTATTATGAGTTTGATGAGGAATTAAGGTGCTGCAAGAAACACAGTGTATATATAGTTGGAATGTGGTGGATGGAGGAGATGGTATGTTGGTAGATCATGTTTATGGCAAGATTGGTGTTATGTATGTCACAACCTTTAGGTAGACTCGGTGTTGGTATGTATGTCCCAACTCTAGTTCATCAGTGCTACTGGGATTATTAGGTATTTAGTATGGAGTTAATTTAGGATTTGATTTATAGAGTATTTATGTCAAGAGAAGGGAGGGATATGTTCCTGCTAGCAGTATGTGCTTGATGATACTGGGGTATCTGAGAATCTGGGACTTTGTGGTGGTTGCTAATGGATATTGTGTGTGGAATGTGTGAGTTGCGTATGTATCATAACCCTGGGGAGATCATCTGTTAGATTTATGGTCATCTGAGCTACTAGAATCAAACGAATGTTAAGTGTATATAGTATTACTGTGATTCAGAAATTGATTGATGTAAGAGTTTATGTTAGAAAAGGGGGAACTTGTCCCAGCTAACCATGTATGTTAGTTGATACATGGGATTTGTGGAGATGTATTTGTATGCAGATATTTGCTGATCTTGTCTGAGAATTGCAACGGTCCAATTCAAAGTTGTGATAAAAAAAGCAACTGAAAGTCAGGATGAAGGTAAAAACCAGTCAAAATTAATAATAATCCTCATATGGCCTCAAAATTGGCAAAATTTTGACCAGAGATTAAAAAATCAAAAAAATATTGAAAGAAAGTTGAAAATTGAAAAATATGTACAAAACCTTTCATTCAAATTCTTCCAATTTTGTCGGTGTATCAATATGTTGAAATGAACTTTTCTATCGGATACTTTTGACACTCACTGTAGGTGTTGGTAGCTTGTATTTAGCCAATATCAAATTGAGGAGAGTCTTCCTACCTATAAAATCAGCATGCAAAATATGGACCTTTTTATAAATACTGACCTCTGTCAATAATGGGAAATATGTTACTAACTTAGACTTATCATCCCTTCATGATGATTAAGTAGCATGGAGAATAGAATTAACTACTCTTCTTTAAACTCTGGCGAGGATACTTTGCATTCACTTTGCATTAAAGTGAAAGGCATGAATCCACTTCTCTCCTCAGCAATGTGTAAATAGCAGGGCAGTCAGAGCCTTTCAGCCTTGCCTAGGAAACAGATAACT
>OY735230.1:35458357-35480857 GCA_963457665.1 Thysanoteuthis rhombus
AATGATTGCAGTCGGTAGATTTTGTGGCCTCATCAGTATTCCTTTTTCTCAGATGGCCATATGCCTGCACATTTCTCTTTTCTCTGGTGCCCCATCCAATGCTTATTTTACCCACAATGCACTAGAGTGGTATGAATATCTCATTCTTTCTACATTAAAACCTCTCCTATTTCTTTTCTGCTTGCAGGCTCTTGGCGGAAAAAAGAAAACAAATGCCTTAAATCTCTCACCTGTGTCTGTCCGACGCTTCAACAGTTTCAGTTTGCTTAAGAACAAACCCACCCTTGATGATGTTCCAAGTGAGACAGATGCTACCTGGCACGAGTACACCTGTCCAGGCGGCTCCAAAAATCTGTCCATAAACATAAGGTATGTAGAAATTGTCAGGTCTTTTTTTGCTGCGTTTTCCCTATCTGGGGTTTATGCTTCTTTTTATTAGTGTGATTGTAGCATCTGTGCAATCAAACTATTGTTCTTCTACATATTTTTATCAATAGAAACCATCAACCAGAAGTGTCATCAAAGCTGTTGACATAGGTTTCTCCAGTTTTCAAGTTGGTTTGGCTGAGTATGTATGCATGGTGTATGCAGGCTGCATCAATGGAGCTAGGTACCTGAAAATCCGAATATTTACACCTTATGTCCAGAAAAGAACTTCTTTTTTCAACCTTCCCCCATCTCTTCCTAAATTAGTTCTAAGTGAGGGTGTTTGATTTACAATGTATGTCTATGCTAAATTAGTCCCTGGAAACAGGCGAGAGATGTAATGTATTCATTAGTCACCCCTTTTTCCAATTCATTTATTGATCACTCCCTTTTTCCTATTTCCGATTCATTACCCCTAACACAACATGCTGCCAAAAGACCTAGGTCATGTGATAGTTTCTATTGATAGACTAATCAGACCTTTTTGTATTAGACTTGCATAATTGGTACCTGACAAAAGTGACAAATTTATTTATTTATGTATTGGCCTTTCTGCCAAGGATCAGAGAATCTGTGCATTCTGCCTAGGATCAGAGTGTAGCATCTTTGGGCTCAATGGAAAGTGTTGCACACACACAAAAGTATACAAATTGTGTCCAACTTGGGATTTCAAAATTTCAGTGATATTTTTTCATTAAAAGTGTAAAAGTTCTTCACTGCAGTATAACAACTTGAAAAACAAGACAATATGCTGACCAGTGTTCACACACTTTGTAAAGGAAACAGTTTGTGTTGGTATCTCCACATACTTTTTTCAGGGATATTCTGTAGGTGTTTTTAAATAATGATATCGTCTTTCAAGTGCTATTTTGGTTTAATTACAAGAATATAACATAAACCAAGTCCATTGTATGCTTCAAGGAAAACTTCAAACAACACTGGATATTTTTCTAAAGAAAATTCTGCCTTCTACCCCATCAACATGTGTCACCCAATCTTTTAGTACATGTGAGGGAGACGTTGATGACCCTATTGAAATGCGTGTTTCATGTGACTGCAATATGTGATTTGTTTATGGCATTATATGAACAGTGGTTGACTAATTTTTTTTTTGTATTTTAAACTCATGTAGGATGAATGATTTTATGCAATTAGAAACTGCCAAATAAAACTCTTACCAAAAGTGTCTAAATAGGTTGCTTCAGTTTTCTCTCCATTCTGTCCATCTATGTATCTTGAATGTCTACAGGTCACAACAATCAACCTATAAGGCCAAAAATTTGCATTGTTATTCCATTTGACCCTTTTTGAACATGTTGGGGGATTTTTTTGAAAAACTGCTTTTTTTGATCTTGGATTTTTTGTCCCCAAAACACCCAATTTTAAATGGTTTTAAAAGTTCGAAAACTATACAAAAGGCATTTTTGCCATAGCCTTGAATATTTTCATTAGTAGTCGACAACACCCCTTCTGAAAATGCTTCCCCCACCAAATGTTTTTTTAACGGGTGTTCAGTCTGCAGTTTATACTAAATAGATCACCATTTTATGCCAGCCTGTTTTGTTTTTTTTGGTTTTTTGTTGGTTTGTTTGTTTGTTTTTTTAATTCAGACAGTGATGGATGCACAGAAAAAGGTGACTAACCAGACCTGTTTTGTTTTATTCTATTTTTTATCCAAAGCTGTGTACTTTCTAGTGAGAAGAGGAAAAATATTAGCTGAGAAGAGAGTGCAAGATTTTTAATCTTCATTGCCAATCAATTCAATGCCAAATCAATATTTCATCATTTCTTTTTTCATTGGCCTGAAATCTTGAGAAGAAGATTGATTTTCCCTAGAGTCAATAGATTTCTTGTCACTGTTTCTCAGATGCCAATTCTAAAGATCTTTGCACATTACTAGGTCAGCCATGGTTATTTGGTAGCATCTGTTGAGCTCATTCTTGAATTGAAAGTGATAAGTTACAAAATTTTGAATCCATGAAACTTGAAAGATCATAATTATGTTGTTGAAACTCAATGCAAATCTACTTTTTTGAAAAATTGTTAGCAATACATTACCATTATACAGGCTGTCCTGATTTTATGCTGGGAAGTGTTCCTAGAGGGTGGAGGTAAATGAAATCAGCACAAAATAAATCCACCAGTTATTAAAACTCTAAACCACTTATTGTAACACTTATGATCTTAGCTTTATGCTGATTGGTCAAAATTGCATCAGGGGCACTACTATTGGCTTAAATATGAACTACAGTCACATTCACCAAATTTTTGATTTCTTTAAAAAATTTGGACAAATTTTTAACTTTCATTATTATCTATCAGCATAAATCAAACTGGTGTAAAATCAGGGAAGCCTGTATATGAATTGAAATTTAATAAAATCATATTAATTTTCTAAATATTCAGTGGGCAATCTCTGATATCTAGCAAGTGAAGATCTGTTCAGATTTTGCTGATATCAAAATGGAATCTTAACTGCAATAATACCAGTGTAAAGTTGAAGTCTTTTCTCTTTATAGTTTTAGTTTTCCCTGAGAAAGATTGAAGATCACCCATCAAACTGAGATAAACTGATCAAGATGGACAAAACAATTCAATAGATTTTCTGAACACTTTTAATGCAACTCGCTTTTTTAGAGTTTTACTGTATTTTGCTACCCATTTCCTTGAGACTACTAATGAGTCAGAGAAACTGGGTATTATAGTTGAATAAGGGAGGATAGAGGAAGAAGCGTACTGCCCCCCCTAACTGAAGATCTTTGTATTTTGGTGTTGTGAAACAGGAACATTACCTACAAAGATCTCCATTGAATGCACTGAAGGTGTTAACATTACTGTTTTTATTCATTTATAAATGAGAAATGATTTAGCCAAAATTATTTTCTCCACCAAATTACAGAGCTTAGTGGAGGTGCAGAGTGGCATAGTGGTTTCTGACACAGAAAATGAAATCAGCAAACTAAGTTCAAGTTTTGGCCAAGGCTGCTTGCATTTTCTTCAAATTAATGTCTTTGGGGGAGGCATAAGTCTATTCTCCATCCCACCCTAAAAGAAAATCCACTTAATACTGAAACCATAATGTGGCTTTATGCTTCACAAGAAGTCTACAGGTAAAAAAAAAACGAGAAACACAAGTTCAACTATGCATCTACTCTTTGTAGTTGTCATAGAAGTTGCAGGAGGAAGAAAAAGATGAGGATGGTTCACCTGAATGTCTGGACCAAGTTTCAATCCAACATGACATGATTGAGAAAATTGATCTTTAACATATTAGTGATTGACTGAATAGTGTCTTATAGAGATGCTTGGAGGCAACTCAAAAACAGAACCTTCAAAATTCAATATCTATGGCTAAATGAATAATTTGATTGGTTCATAATTCTAATCTTGAAAATGAAAAAACAACAACTAGTATTCCAAGGGAAATTATGAATCACCAACACTATTAAATGCTACATTGGGGGTGATCAATTAGAAGAGTGGAAAAATGAGTGATCAATGAATAAATTACTTCCGTCACCTTTTGTTGGGCTATTATCACTGAATAAAAAAGTCTGAATTAAAAAAAAAAAAACTGCGCACAAAGTAACCAATTGACCAATTTAGTGCAAACTTACATTGTATATGGAACCCCTCACTAAAAACCTATTTTGTAGGGGAATTTTCAAAAATCAAAAAAAGCATTTCCCCTACTCATTGAGGGCGGTGTGTATGTGTGTGCAAAATTTCAAACTTCTACTATGAATTGCAAAGGACTGGGTGCAGTCTGGATAGATTCATTTAAATATCAGAACACATAAATAACATGAACCCAACCACAGTGATTGAACCGGTCTGTTGTGGGTGGTGGGGATTGAAAATCCCAGATTTCTATCATTTCCATTTTGTAGTTAGATACTATATTGATTATAAGTGCAGTTTTCTTTGAATTAATTATATGACTGTCTTACATACCAGCATATACCATTATGAATAGCGTCATTTTTGATGAGTGCAATGCTATTGTTACTTTCTTTTGTACTTATATTAGGTGTGTTTCATGACTATTTGCATTGATCTTAATCTGCTGGTTTGATGGTTTAAACTGTGACGGGTGGCTCCTTGATTTCCCTGTTCATTAGGAGAAAAAGGGCGTAAGTGTAAGCGTTTACAACACGCTACTGTAGTCCCCACTTCATAATCCGTGGCTGGTGTCCAAGAATGACAATCGGATTATAACTGAACTGTGAATAATTAAAAGTCAATTAAAAGTGTCAAACGAGTTCACCAGTGAACAAAGGTATTGTTTTCGTTACAAAACGCCATGTAATTATGTTGATTGATTGTAAATTGAAGAAATTTAATATTCTAATCAAATTGTTGAGTCTTTTGGTGAAATTCTGTTATTCTTCAGTTTCTTCAGTTTTCTGGACATATAAGCATTAATATAGGCAAAAATGTTGGAGTCCATCATCTAACTCATTTATATCGTAAATCACACTTAAAGAGAGCCACACTATATCAATGGACTCCTGTAGCATAAAACAACCATCCTGTTACAGCCAAAGTATCTTTTTACACCAAGATATTTTTTTTGTGCGTACATGCATGTCTTCATAAGTTTGGACAACTGACAATGCCATCAGGTTTACGAAGAACTAGGAAGTATAGATGTTAATTTTATTCTGCAGACTCCAGACTGAGAATAGTGCCAACACAGACGAATGGTTCCCCTACTTACCAACCTGTGGGTGTTCGTGTCGTATGGCTCTATGCATACCTGATTCAAGTGCCTGGCTTTAATGCCCACTAGTTTGAGGTGGAGTCCAATTTTCCAGATAGCCCAAAATAGGGTTTCTATTTCTGAGTATGATTAGTTGGTGCTTGGTATCATATTGTAAAAACTTGTACTACCTCTGTCCCAAGAGAGTTATTACATTCACTTACAATTTTTCATATACTATACAGGCAATTTTCAGATTGATGTATATTCCTGGATTTCTTGGATGTCCATTTTGAACTGGCTTTTTTGATTGCCTGGAAGTGGCTAGATTTTTCAAAATATGATAGAAATTGGATAGATTCCATTTCTAGATAACAGTATATGCTCTACAAACTCATACAAAGGCTTCAAAAAATATGAACATACAACAGAGTGATAAGATAATAATATTCACAAATAAAATTCTCAATCTGAGGATCTGAATGTTAAATTGATATTATTACCCTATCAGTGGCTATCTCGATCCCTGCAGCAGCCCCATTTTCCTTAATTGTTTATTCTATTCATGCTGTCTAAATTGAGTGATATATTGAGCGCGTAATGATGGGAGAACATTTCAGATAATTATCTATATAATGTTATGCAATTTATTATTCGTTCTATCTGACCAAATATGTCCATATATATACATATATACATATATATGTATATATCTATACTTTTATATATATATATATATATATATACACTTTTTTATATGTATATATACTTTTTTTTGTATATATACTTTTTTATATGTATATATACTTTATATATATGTATATATACTTTATATATATGTATATATATACTTTTTTATATATATATATACTTTTTTATATATATATCTATACTTTTTTATATATATATCTATACTTTTTTATATATATATATATATATATATACTTTTATATATATATATATATATATATATATATATATATATATATATATATACCTATACTTTTTATATATATATATATATCTATACTTTGTTATATATATATATATATATATATATATATATATATATATAGATATGTATATCTATACTTTTATATATATATATATATGTATATCAATACTTTTTTATATATATATATATCTATACTTTTATGTATATATATATATATATCTACTTTTATATATATATATATATATAGATAGATAGATTATATGTATGTATATATCCATACTTTTAGATGGATATATGTATGTATATATCCATACTTTTAGATGGATATATATATGTATATATCCATACTTTTAGATATAGATATATATGTATATATCTATACTTTTAGATATAGATATATATATATACATATATGTATATATCTATACTTTTAGATATATATATATATATATATATATATGTATATATCTATACTTTTAGATAGATATATATATATATCTATACTTTTAGATATATATATAAATGTATATGCATATATCTATACTTTTAGATATATATATATATATATATATATATATATATATATATATATGTATATATCTATACTTTTAGATATATATGTATATATCTATACTTTTAGATATATATATATATATATATATATATATATATATATCTATGCTTTTAGACATATATATGTATCTAAAAGTATTGACATTTTTTGTCTGTTCATTTTCCTAGCATGTTTTTCTAGCTTTCTAATGTTTTTCTCATAATCGGTTTGAATGTGAGCAAGAATTTTCCGCAATCTATATTGTATTATCTTTTTTCATACCAAGTACTTTCGATCATCATTAGTCTTTTTCATCATTGTTTCTTTCTATTTGTATCAATTTCAAAATTTTTAAAAGCTTTGATGTTATCTAATGTCACTTAATGAGATAGAAATAATACAACATGAAATTTGGAAAATTCTTGTACTCATTCGAACCAATTATAAAAATAGAAAAATTTTCTACAAAAATGAACTGACAAAAAATATCCATAGTTTTTAATAAAAATTGCTTGAAAGAGATGCTGCCTAAATACACAGTTTATATATATATATAGATATATATATATATTGTCCCATAATAAAGCTATATGTGAAACTAGGAAAGAACACTGAAGAAAATTACATCAATTACATTGACAGATATTGGGGAAATAGGTGACTGGAAAAATTACCTGAACGTTAAGTGACACAAAAATTTTTTAAAAAGTTTTTCAATGTTGAGTGTTTGGAGCTGTAAAGCTTTTTAAACTATGTATAGAATAATTATACAATGTATTGATTGGTTACAGAATAATAAATTGATTTGTTCAAGATACCGTTTGCTAAGCTTTTCAGCCATCTTTGACCAAATATCTATTTCTCTCCAACATTCAACTGAAGGATTGAAATGAAGTCTTTGGAGCATATATAACATTTCCATCTCTACAGTTATCTGGAATTGGAATCTTCCTTAAATCTAGCCACTTTCAGCTATTCAAAATGGTTGTTCAAGAAATCCAAGAAAATATGTCAATCCAAAGATTGCCAACTAAATGTAACAACTGTTATGGATCAGAGGTAGTAGCATCTATTTGTGCATAGAATGCCTCTCTTTAGTTCAGGAGTCAGAGACAAGATATCTCTTTTGAAAATTCCTGTCCAAGGTCTTCTTACTGTAGCAGTTAATCAAATAGTGATATAAGACAAATTGTAGATGGTGATGAAGTCAGTGAAAGCAATGATTTTCCTGGAGCTGATGATGAGATATCTGGCAAGAAAGTTCCCTAAACTGGGTCTTCTTACTCTTGCAGTGAAGTGGGTCATGATTCAAGACAATTCGTAGTTGGTGAAGAAAGCAGTGAGAACAGAGATGTTTCTGAAGTGGCTGATGAGATACTTCAGCGATATGTCACAGAAAAATATCCCAGTCCCAAGTGGTTTAACTCTCAAATTCATGAACTACTTGATACATCTCCTATTGACAGTGAAACTTCTGTGAATGGAATGAAAAATAAAAGATTTCTTTTATGAATTCTTTTTTTTTTTTCTTTTTTTTTTTTTGAAAATGAAAAAAAATTACCTGAACCTCAAGGGGAGGTAACTTAAATCAGAAGTTATTTCCTTTCAATTTTCTTATATGAATTTGAGAGTTAATGACAGACATAGGTAAGTACGCTGCCATTTATTTAGTTCTTGTTGAAACTGCCTCTCCAATGATATTCTGCCAGTAATCATTTCACTAGTTATATGACTAGATGGTCATTCTAGAAATTCCAGTGCGTTTGACTGGAAAATTAATTTGCATTTGACCTCCTCGTATTGGTCAAAGCTATGAAGTTTCATAAGGTATAAAAAGAATTCTATCTGTGTTTATTGGTTTGGTTATTATTAGGATATTTGCAAACATAGCCAATAGGATATTGCAATTTAGCTGCTCACAAGGTAACTAAGGAAGAACCTGATCCTAATTGAGATTAGCATTCCAAGGAGAATTATGAATCACTGCCACTTATATATGTTGCTCTTTGCCTTGTAAATTTAGCAGTGGTGATAAAATCAAGTTACTTAGATGGAAATACTACAAGTATGTTTTGAATCATAAATTTGTGATTTGGAATTATTAAAAAAAACATGAACACAAACTGAGGACCCAATTTGTCAAAAACTTTCATCACAAATTCCCCCCTCCAATCCTGTTGGGGAAGGTGAATCTTTGAAGAACAGAAAAAAAAAATCATTTTCCCTACTCACTGAGGGGTGGATCAGGGCAAAATTTCAATTTCCCATTATGAACTGTTTGGGCTGTATGAAGTCTGGCTAGATACATGTAAATGTCAGAACACATGAATAATCTTGACCCAACAACAGTGATCAAACTGGCCTGTTGTGAGTAGCGTTGATTGATTATTGATAACTAGTTTACTCCTGTTGTCAAAAAAATTACGTCAGTATTCAAATGAATTTGCAATTACATTTTTGCTCTGCATTTTCTTGTTTACAATCAACAGAAATGAACCTCGTTTTTTTTTTTGTTTTTTTCCCCATGTTGACAAAAGAAAATGAATTGAGGGAGACTACTCTATGGTTAGATTTTGATAGTTATTTCCCTGGATAAATTCACAGCCTCTCACATGGTATATCATATGAGTTGATTCCAAGATAGTTTTTTTTTGTTTTTTTTTTTGCTCACTTGGATATAATACAACTGGTCAATCCCTGTGAAAAATACCATAGAGTATTTTTTCAGAAAATAAACAACCAAATTCATTCTGGTAGAAGAGTCCATTGATTGGAAAGGTGGGTAGGAGATATTTTTATTTGTAAAATTGTGGAAGTGTCTAGAGTTACGGTCAGAGAAACAGCAAAAAATTACTTCCTCTCATATATATGTGTTTGCATACACACAAACTATATATATATATATATATATATAAATAAATGAAACTGTCACCACAACTATCAACATAGGTTTCTCCAGTTTTTAAGGTGGCCTGGCTGACAATGTATCACGTACACAGACCACTCCAATGGAACAAGAGGTCTGTAAATTTCAACATTTCCTCTTTATTATTTCTACGAGAAACGTTTTTGGGTTTTGTTTTCTTCAAATTCCCTCTGTAGATATATTTTTAGTGGGGGGTTCAATTTGCAATGTTAAGTTTATCCTAAATTGTTTCTTTGGTTTGCGTCATGCTAGTTTTTTTGAAAATTAAAGTTTTTTTTAGTGATCACTTGCCAACTAAAGTCGAGAACAGTATTTTATTCATTGATTGCCCCGCCCCTCCTTCCAATCTTTTTAATCCCCCCAACGCAGCATATTGTCAAAAGATATTACTCGCATGACCGTTTCCAATTGAGTGATGAACCAGACCTCTATATATATATATATATATATATATATATATATTATGTTTATATCCATGAAATACATGTTCCATCAAATGTGTCTTTTATTTATTTCATTATATGGAGTATTCATATCCACTTTACTGTTTTTCTTTTGATATTTTTATAACTTCTCCAGAATGAGAGAATCTGTTGTCATACTTAATGTTGTCATAGAAAAAAAAAGTAGTCGGTATTTTGTTTGAACAAAAGTCGGAAAGAAAACAATTGAAAATGGTTGCAATTATAGTTCCCTCTAAGCTATGCATGTACTCACACGTTTTGCAATCAATGTACAAACTGAATTAATGTGCACTCAAAATATAACTTACCTAAAATAATGCAGTAATTATTGCTTATACTTATAAGTATAAATGATAATACATTATAATAATACTCATTGAAAATAATCTCTTACTGATTGTCGTGAGTCATTCTTCCAAATATCACATTAGAACATCAATAATTTTCTGTTCTGGTCTGTACAGCATGGCTGCTGTTATTTTTGGTAGACAGTGTTCGTATTGTAATGTTTAGGTAGATCCATTTTAAATTCTATTGATAGCTTAGTGTATTTTATTTGTAAATATCTTAAAAGTATAAAGGTACCTTACAGGAAATGGTTGAAATAGAGAATCAGTGGCAATTAGTTCTTTATCAAGCCTCTTGACTCAATTTGAAAAAGAAAAAAAATTATCTTTCCATTCAAACCATAAGATTCATAAAAACATATATTTTCAGTAATTAGATGCACAAGAATCTGTTCAACAATTTTCATTCTAATCAGTTTAGCAGTTCAATTTTTTTTTGCATGTTGACGTATTGTTGTTGACATATAAAAAGTAAACAACCAGAATGATTTCAACTCACCCTTTTTCAATTCCCTAGAGTTTTGTTAACTTTATAGCCAAATTTCAGCAAAATCAGTCAAGGTTCGAAAAATTTTCCCAACTGTAAACAAAAATGTCTTTGCACATAAAATGTAAGCAAACAATTGAATCATACAAACTCACCATCCCATTGATAGAATCTCTTCACAAGCCTTCATAACTAATTTCATTGAAGTATATTAAGGAATAACTAAGTTATCCAATTGAGAAAGACATATTGATGATGACAACAACAGACTCCCATGACGAATGATAGTCTCCACAAGAATATTGATCCAGTATATCAAATTTAGAAGAAGCAAAGGGTATGAAACACAGAAAAAAAAAAACCATAAGTTTATTTATAGTTGAATAACATAGAAACTGCTTCACTGGAAGCTTATGAGGTCATCAATGAGAAATATTTATATATGATTTGCAAACTGGAGTTATGTTTTGTCTCAGGAAAAGAATTTGCACATCAGATTTTCGCACACACTGAAAAAATTAAAGGGAACATTAGCTAGAATGCGATGTTTGGGTAATCCCCCCCACACTCCCTAAGTAAGAATTTAGATGCGTTTATTTTCTTGCTTGGCTGATGAAATCTTAGAGCACGTTCCAATTCTTTACCAATCTGTAGCTTTTCTGTTTAATGCATATGACAGTACATTTCTCATTGTTAAAACATTTGTTACTTTGGGGTGAATTTTCAATGAAGCAGTTTCTCTTGTGTCATTGTCTCTGAAAATTTCATTTTGTAATATCCTCTAATGTAGTAGAGTACATGCATTTGTAAAGTTTTTAAAAATATGAAATTATGAAAATATATTCATTTGTCTATGTATATGTGTTAGTCTAGAAAGCTATTCAGCTTTAAACGCTAAATTTACAAAAATCCTGTTTTCCAAAAATTTATGTGATTTCAGTCAACTATTTCCCAATATCTATTAATGTAGTTTATTTTTTGAACAGAATTTGATATTATGGTACTAAATGTAAATTTTTCTTGTTGGGATCATCATTTGTCTACCATATGACTATTTCAGGCATTTAAAAAACAAACAATTTTATTAAGATGGCTCTCCAGTAGTGTTGGTCAAACACCACCTCCCTTTAAGCTATGATTTTAATATATAGCTTTATTTTATTATTGTATAACTGCCTCAACTCCAAATTCTTATTCTATTCATTCATGGTCTATATCTGCTCTATTGGTTTCTTTCAACACGGACAATTCTTATATTATAATGATATATATATCTGGTTGAATATGACTGACAAGTGATACTTCTTAATTTTTTTTGGTTTACGCATAAGAGAATGTATATCTGGATCAAATGTATGTGAATATTGTCCAAATGATTTTGATGACCAACCATTGTTAAGATCGGTAAAAACATTGTGGTCAAAGAAATTTATCAGAAATTTTAATGATATCAACACTAAATTCAGTGTTAGCCATTTGTGCATTAAGGTGATATCACATGACAAGTGATGGACAAAGGAAATCCCTCGTTAGGAGGGGGATTTAATTGTTGAATACATTAAAAATTCCTAATTTTTTTATTGATCACCTTCCAACACAGCATGCTACCAATAGACATTGGTCATGTGACAGTTTCTTTTGAGTGACTAACCAGACATGTTGATATTATTTTTCCCTCAGAGGCTCTATAGTTACATGAAGATGTTTTAATATTTTTAGAGAGAATTCTTTTTTATTTCTGAAACTTATGAAACTTATTTCTTTACAGATTGTTGCCAAAAGAGGTTTCCTTTGATAGCATTTTTGGTTTCAACAACACTGGGAATGTCTGTAAGTATCCCTAGGATGTTTTTATCAGAAAGATTTTTTTTTACTATCCATCTTTGAATCGACAAAATGAAAAGGAAAACGTTATTTTGAAAACATTTTAGTTTTTAGACCAGTCATTCTCAACCTTTTTTTCATCACGGTCCCCTCGAAAACTTTTCTCAGGTTCCAGGGCCCCCTATTAAAGAGGGATACAACATGAGCAGGTGGACAGCGATTAATTTATTATTATTTCAGACTATGGTCCCTATCAAATGTGCCACAGCCCCCGAAAAGGCTATATGGCACTCTTTGAAAATAACTTGTTTTGACTATAAATTTACTATGCTGGCCTATGAGAACGATGTTCAGTTTTTGAAAAAAAACTACGGAAATATTACACTTTGTCCAACACACTGTTATTATAACTAGGGAGCTAATTACTATAGCTTGATATGAACAATTATAGGGCTTGGATGAGTTGCAGTGAGCAGTAGTCCTCCAAATACACTTGAACATTCATCCCAGAGTCCAGCATATATAATATTCTTCCTAGTGAAGATATTCACTCAGCTGAAATTGAGTTTTGTAATAATGGAAAATTCATTACATCACAGATTCATTATATTGCAGTTGAAAATTATGAACCCTGACTTCCCTTGTAATGGGTCTGCAATGTAGTTAATATTTATCAATGATGACATTGGGAATATCCATTGTAAAGTGATGTTCAAACACTCCACAAACTCTTTTTTTTTTTCTATTTGTGCTGAAAACTTTGAATCATGGGGCACAATATATTCCCTAGATATGTATGTTAAGATTCTGAAGAACAATACTTGAAGGAATAAAAATAGAAATTGAAGAGTCAATAGCATTTGAGAATAGAAAAAAAATTGCATGCACGCACACACACTCAAAGCAATGGGAAGTGGCACTTGTGAAGCAGAACATTGGGAACTCAATCTCTTTGCAATAAAATGTATATATGTGGCGCTATCCAAAAGTCTGGAAAATTTGAACTGCTTATAAAACAAATTTAGTACTGTACCCTTTGTGAGATCACTAAATACATGTCCAGGGTGATTACTTTGAATTAAATATACATATAGTGTGTGTGTATAAATATAAATATATATATATATATATATATATATATATATATATAATTGGATCTGCAAGGAAGATATTTTCTGAAAAGTAGTTTCACACACAAACACACATTATAGATATATCTTTATGTATGAAAGACTGACATGAGTGTAAAAAATGATTTTATTTCATTTTTTATATACTTTAAATCAGATCTACTCTGACAAACCCTCTCATTCACCATTTCTCCTTCTGAGGATGACCAAATGGTCAAAACTGGTTAAAAAAATGGAATAAAATCATTTTTTACTCTCACTCCTGTCTGTGTGTCATATATATATATATATATATATTGTATATGTGTATAACTATTAAAAAAAATGTTCTTTGCAGATTCAATGGCATCTTCTCCTATTCTCCAGAAACCATATTGAATTATTTCACAGAATCAAGAAAAAAATCAGGTTTAAAAACTCAAAATAAGAATAAGATACTATCATGTCTTCAAGAAAGAAAAAATTTTTTTTCTTAATATGATAGTATTTTCTTCTTGCTCATTTAGATATTTTGAACTTTTAAATCTGATTTTTTTTTCTTGACTCTGTGAAATATTCTAATATGGTACCTGGATAATAGGGGAAGATGCTATTGAATCTGCATAGAAAATATTTTTCAAGTAGCATTCCAAGGGAAATTATGTATCACTACCACCCGTGTATGCTACTTTCTACATCATAAATTAAGAAGTGGTGGTGGTAAAATTAAGTTACCTTGATGATAATATAACCAGTATGGTTTGAGGCATAAATTTATGATATAAAAAGATAAGAACAAAATAGGTCTGGTTAGTCACTCATTTGAAATCATCATGTGATGAATTGAAAAATTGGAAAAGGGGTGATCAATGAATAATTTACGTCTTGCCATAGATAGGTTGTGATCATCAAAAAGTCTGAATTTCCCCAAAAAACAAGTGTGAACACTGCCGGACACTAACTAAAGGAATAATCTATCATGAATTTACATTGTAAACCTCCACGCACACCCACGGAAAATAGGTGTTTTGAAGGGGTATTTTCCAGAAATTGTGACAAAGAACAAATCAGCAGATTGCAGACAAAGAAATCCTCTGAAGACACTGGAGATGGATTGGTCACACTCCCTGCACTCTTGCATCCAGCATTACAAGATGTGTCCTTGTTTAGAATCTACAAGGGGAAAAGAAAAGAGGCAGATGAAAAATCACTTGGTGCTATGACCTGGATGTAGACAGGGAGAGAACTGAACATGCATGGGGACAGCTGTTGAAACAGGCCCAGGAAAAGGATGCTTGAAGAGTCTTTGTTGGTCAACTATATCCGCAAGCTTAGATAGATTTTCAAGAAGAAAAAAAAAACAAAACATATTACCTACCAATTGTGAGGAGTGTGTGTGCAAAATTTCAAGTTTCTACTATAAACAGTTAGGGCTGTGCAAAGCCTGGATACAAAGATATATATAAATGTCAGGACACATGAATATTCTAAATCTGGTAACAGTGTGTGGGTAGCAGTGATTAAAAATTGTGACTTCCAACACAGGTATTTATACTGATGTGTGCCTGAGCTTGCATTATATGTGCCTCTGTGTGCATGTGTGTTGTTATAAATGTATAAGCACACATTAATTTCTATTACAAGCCTTCATATATATATATATATATTACACATATATACACGTGGGTACATCAATATGTCTGCAACCTAGTGGTTAAAAAGCATACCACTACAAATATTTATTTTTCAACTTAATCTCATTCTTTTCCAATGTATTTGATTCAGTGGTGTATATAAACTCTTAAATTCATATTTTAAAAAAATCTTAATTCAAGGTTGATAACTTCTAATCATAGTTACTTCCCTGCACTTATAGGTAAAAGAGTTCCATGTTTTAGGAATTTTATATACACTCGTATGTATTTTTGTATGGTTGTATACACATTGCCAAAACTAAAAGCTGCCAGTTCCCTGTCAAACATTTCATTGTATGTGATAGATTAACACTTCCTATTTCTTATCTTCTCATATTCTCAGATGGTTCTCTGAAGGTCATAATTCGTATTTCAGAGCATTTTTCTTGACAGTCGATTTTTTTTTTTTTCTACCAGCAGATCAAGATTTCCTACATATACTCATAACATAATTCGTTTAGTAAGCTTAGTTTAGTATGGCAAAAAGGCCATAGCTGGGGTGCACTTAACAAGGTTTAAACTCACTGTAATAGTAGTCTGAAAGACTTCTTTGTTAACTATAACTCTACTGCAAGTTGCCCATGTTACTTACTAATCTTGCACAAAGCTATAAATGTGGGCCTCAAGCAGAGATTGAACTCAGTAATAATGGTCTGAAAGATAACCTTGCTAACTTGTTCTTGTTTTATGCATTGAATATATCATTTAGAGAAACTTCTATATCAGTCACTTATTAACACTGTACAAGTATTACTTAATGCGAGATACAGTCAATTTTAACCTTCTTGCTAATGACTCATTCTAATGGAAAATCTGTTTTTATATTTTTGCATGACTATCGTTGGAGATTAATTTTTGATTAAAGAACATGAAGATTTCGGGGCACTATTTTGAAAACTAAAATTAGTAAACTCTCAGAATAATGGCGCCTAGAGTAACACAGAAATCTGAGAAGAAATTCAAAAGATGTCAGCTGAGATTTGTTGAATTGAAATTAACAAAATCATTATAAAAACACATTTTCCCTAAGCAGAATTAACTGCTGGATTCCAGGATACTTTTTTCGTTTTTGAGAGAAAGTAACTTTTTTATGGGAAGTGAGTGAATTTGCTTCAAAGTGGGTCATCAATTTACAACGTACATACAATGAAAAACTAGACCCTGCCTTTGTGTTTATCTTTGTGTCAATTGATGTTCAATTTTTAGTATGAATATCTGCTAAACTGGACCCTGACTTTCTGACTGCAAACATGGCCACCTTTTTCCCCTGAATAAACTCAGGGTTAGTGTTTAGGGATAGTGTTAGGTTTAAGGTCAGTGTTAGGGTTATATGCCAATATTAGAACAAATAAAAGCAGAAAAATGTTAGTTTTGCCACTGTAATCTTCAGAAATATGTATGGAACTGAGCTCTAGATGTACCAAATTGCCGGCATAGTTTGTGTTTTAACTTCATCCGCATATTCTCAATTTTCTGAGTATGTAAAAATTCGGCCCAAACTGTTTATAAATTATGAAAAATGGCAGTTAGAAAGTCAGGGTCCAGTTTAGAAAATATTAATATTAAAAACTGAGCAAAGGTTGTCTCAGTGACACAAATTCAGGGTCTACTTTAACATGATGCACGTGTCGTGAATCAATCACCCACTGTAGAGCCAATTCACTTGCCCCCCCCCCCAAGTTACTTTTTCTCAGAAGTGAAATAAGTTTCCAAGAAACTAAGATCAGATTCAGTTGAAATAATTCATTCTGCATTGGAAAAATATGTTTCTATAATGGTTTTGTTAATTTTCATTTTAATGAATCTTGTCCAAAAAGTCTTATTAATTGATGATAACATTGAAATAACTAAGAAGATAGAATGAGTTGTAAGAATAGTGCATTAATTCCGAATATGACATTGGGTCTTCTATACTATTTGATATAAAAAGTAAAAACTATTGGTGATCCTCTAAAAGGTTAAAAAATCATTTTTGTCTTCACTTTTTGATTTCTCATCATTATTAATGCACTCTATATAAAATCCACCAAGTATTTTAACAAATTCATTATAGTAGCACACCTAAATCCACGAGAATACTATAATAACAGGAATTTACTATAATCCAATTCAATAATTGACTTTTTATACTGAAGTATTCCACTTGTATTTTGATGGTTTCATATTTATGAATAAATTTCACTAAACCATAGTTTTTATAAAACGCTTCCACTTTATTTCCTTTGTTATCAAAATTTTTGCCACCCAGCAGTAGCTTTTTCAGGTTTGCCAAAATTAAGTGGAAATGTGTTATAAAATTATGGTTTTGTGAAATTTATTCATAAATATGAAACTACCGAATACAACTTAACATTCAACGTACAGGTTCTCATTAAATCATTGACTGGAAAAAAAAGTGACCGTATACAGTATTATAGCTATTTATTTGATCCAGTTTAGTCTGGCACAAGGTCACCTTGGTGGTACAGCCACTCTGGCCTTATCCAACTGCACTTGGAAATTGATCAACAAAATGAGATTACTAACGGTAGCTCTATCATAGATGCCTTTGTTATCATGCTTTAAGAAGATTAAATAAGGTAAAAATGAAACTGGCTTCTTAATCTAATGGTTCAATCCTTACTGATCCCCTTACTTATGCTTCTCTTGAGACACTACTAATTCCCTTATGAATGAAGTTGACATGGAAAGATTTGAGATAGATGTTGCAGAAATAGCTCAAAGCCTTACCTTATTCCAATGTTCCATTGAAAAAAGTGCATCCATGAGTAGTTCTGTAGTTAAAGTATTGAACTGATGACTCTTATATACACTGTTCAATACCCTGTTGTCATTTATTTTTAAAGAACCAACATGTGTTATTTCTATTATTATTCGGACTGTCCTCATCTTGGTTGTTTTTCATACAACGTTTCGGCCATTGTACTCTACGGCCTTCATCAGGTATCATCTGGTAGGTGTAGGGAAGTAATAATATTTAAATAAAGAGTTCGGTTCGTTAGTTCCCCAAACCTACCAGATGATACCTGATGAAAGCCTTAGAGTACAACATTCGGACTATCCTCATCTTGGTTGTTTTTCATACAACGTTTCGGCCATTGTACTCTAAGCCTTCATCAGGTATCTGGTAGGTGTGGAGAAGTAATGATATTTAAATAAAGGGTTCGGTTCGTTACTTCCCCACACCTACCAGATGATACCTGATGAAGGCCGTAGAGTACAACGGCTGAAACGTTGTATGAAAAACAACCAAGATTAGGATAGTCCGAATAATAATAGAAATAAAAATAATACCTCATCTCAAAAATTCAGAGAAACACTAACCAACATGTGTATAATAATTATCATTCTATTTTACTATGTACGTCAATGTTATTGTTTATTTCTCATGTCAGGCCAGTTCGGTTTTTGGCCTTCAGATAAAATTGTGCAGATTTGTGGCCTACACTTTGTCCTTGAGGTAAATTCATAAGGTGCATATATATTTCCAAGGGGAGGATGAGACATAACATCCAGCTTTGCAGAAGCTACAGATCTGATTTGTCTTGAGCTTATTTTCAAAAACATTAGCAGAAGTATTACTCGCCTTCCTTCTCCACCAGCCAAACTGAGCTGAAAACAGACCAAGTTAATCATCAGAGATGTCTTATTTTCTAACTCCAGAATAGCCAAAGAGATAGACAACAGACTGCCTAGGACAAACAAAGCCTTTGGCAGACTACAAATTCTAGAGAAATAAGTGTCTGATAAAATAGACAAAAGTAAGTCCATAAACCTGTCGTGCTGACCACCCACCTACATGGTATCGAGTCATGGTTCAGTTACAGCCATCGCCCATGCCTACATAAACACTTTCATTTGCACTGTCACCACACTATTTTTAAGTATGCACTGGAGTGACTTCATTACTTACACCAAAGTGTTCGTGACAGCAAAATCATGAGTCTTGCTCCACAAGATACACCTACACTGTCCATATCTGACGTGGATGAAAGACTTTAAGTTTTACTAATAAATTGTCCATAGGTCAGTAAGACAGGAGGAACATAGAAGTGGTACAAGGGCTCCTCAAAGGAGACCTTTACTTCTTGTGACATTAACTACCACCAACTGCTGACAAGAAAACATGGCTACAATCTTTGAAGCTATCTCTCTCTTTGAGAAAAACTACAAAACCAGTGTTGAGGAAAAGACATATGTAAAGCCAGTGTTTCAGTAAAAATTCTTCCTAATCATATTTCTCAAACTTTTTTTCTGCACGAAGGCATAGCTGGAGGTTGGGTGTTTGGGGTCCTTTAAGGGGCCCTTCTAACATTCAGTAGGATTTATCGAGATAAATATAGTAGATGAATTAACATTTGTAAAGCTTTCATCCTCCCCTCCATGGGGGTAAGAGTCATTTTCAAATACCCCCCTTCCCCTCTTTAGCTACCTTTCTACTTCTGCAGCTGTTGTTGCAAATGATCCCTCTCTCTGCGGGGCCTTAAGAACCATCAGCAGATGAAGGGGCTCTACAGCCATCAGCAGACTTGCAACAGATTTGTGAAGTCATATCCAACAACAACATTGTGTATATTAATGTATGAGATGCTACTTACAAATCTGGGGAATTTGACCATGAATGAAACAAATTTCTTATACTAAAACCTAGTTTTCATTGTTTTCTTTGAAGTAGTTCTTTGCCTATTCTTTACTTACTGGCTTACAAGAATTTCTTGAATATTTGTTAGCACCTCTTACGTGTATACATTTACCTATATGTTAATGTATGTGTGTGTGTGTGCGTATATATACGTGTGTGTGTGCGTATATATACGTGTGTGTGTGCGTATATATACATGTGTGTGTGCGTATATATACATGTTTGTGTGTGTGTGTGCGTATATATACATGTTTGTGTGTGTGTGTGCGTATATATACATGTTTGTGTGTGTGTGTGCGTATATATACATGTTTGTGTGTGTGTGTGCGTGTGTATACATGTTTGTGTGTGTGTGTGTATACATGTTTGTGTGTGTGTGTGTGTATATACATGTTTGTGTGTGTGTGTGAGTGCATGTATGGTTGGTTGATGTGGGTGTGTGTATGTATAAATATGTATATGTATAAAAACAGACCTTTTTCATCTATTTTTCAGGTATTTGGCCATCTGAGGAAGTGCTTGCATATTATTGTCTGAAACACAGCAACATGTTCAGGTATTGTTTATTTGTGTTGTTGTTTTCAAAATTTCGAATATTTCTTGTCAATCATTATTGAAATCTTGCTTAATAACCCCTGATTCATTCTACTAGTGAAACGCTTCAAGGATTCAGAAGATTGTATAAAAACATATATATGTACTATTTATATTTATTTATACAGTGAAAGGAATTTTTTCCACTTAACAGCCATAAACACTCCACATTTGGATCAGGAATAGCTAAAATTGTAAACCTATCTTGCAAAATTGTCATTGCTAGGCATAAGAAGATTAGGATAGACTCGTTCTTGCTTTAGAATACCCAAATGTTTTTGATTCAGTCCAAAATTTAAAATAACTTGCTATCACAGTTAATAATTGAACAGCCGTTGCGTCAAAATTTGATGCAAAACAAATTCCTTCTAAGAATAAATAAGATCAGAATGAATCCTTTTCTGACATCACTTGTATTTTCTACTGGAAGTTATCTAAAATAGAGTTATAGAAACATCTAGAATCTAGATGGTATTGATAAGCTATACCTATCAAAATAAGACCCCAAAAGCTTGTCCTTGAGGTAAATGGTGTACTGACGCCAATTGTCTGTAGACAAAATGGTATAGCCAGGAGTGCAGGGAGACACAACCATATGCTCATATCAAAAAGGATAGAACCTTTTGCCTCCTTCGGTAGGTATGGTGGTTCAAGTTTATAAACAAGTTAATTTGTGATGTTCTGAAAAGAATAAAATGTGAAATATACCTATACTCTGGATAATCCATTTGGAGGTTTATCACACTGTCAAGAAATTATAGCAAGGCACTATATGCTGGAAGTATACCAGTATGATTATTTTCATCTTGTCAATCATTCAAGATAATATCAGTAAACTTATACTATTGGTATATGTAAAAACAATAACAAATATGGTGCTGAGAGCCCCTGAAAAAATTAAGGGCTAGTAAAATGGTCAGATTTAATCTTCTGCCAATGGTAAAAGCTCAGGTGGAAGAGCAGCTGGTGCAGATAACCAGGCTTCCTGAAGCAGGAAAAATGTGAGTTTGAGTCACACCAAGACTTCATCTCCAATCCCTGCTGTTAGCTAACAGCTGTAGACTTGCAGTCTTGAGTGGTTGCAATGAAAAGCAACTGAAATCAAGATGAAAGAAATACTAGTTAGAAAGTAATAATGGTTGCCATTGGATAGTGTTCACATGCAAAGAGGTTTGTTTTTCCACAAGTGTTCTGCGTCTGTGATCACAAATTGAATTACAAAAAGAGACAGCTATTTCAGTTCAACCACCAGTGCCAAGGGAAATCTGATACTCTCCAAACTGCAGACAGGCCTGATGAGGTGGAAAAAAAAACATAAAAGAAATACATTTACAAAATGTCTTTACCTGCACCAGTCTATAATAGCCATTCATTCATTTCCTGTCTCTCACAGCCAGGCCAGTCAGAGGGCTTGCGGGGGAGAAGCTGGGGAGTGTGGGGCCTATGGCTTGCATTGGATGAGCATAAAGTAGAGATCGGTCTCCTCATAGGAGGATTAACGGGATCTGCACTCAGGGCTCTGTACTTGATCCCCTGTTGCATACGGCACCTAGTACATTGAGTTAGTCACCCATCTAGGAACTAACTTCGATGCAATAGGGCCATAACTGTTATAGTGATAAGATTAGTGATAATCATGTTGAAGACTCTTCATCATCGTCATGCAAACAACTTTATCCAATTAACTTTATCATCCGACACTTTGAATGACACTTGTCGATTGTGTCAACTAGTCCTTACTCTCTCTCTTGATTGGGCACTTCTCTCCTTACTCTCT